>VZTJ01001438.1:1367092-1472953 GCA_013397795.1 Orthonyx spaldingii
GGGGTGGCCCGGAGAGGGCCGGGGGGGGCGGGGGGCCGCTTTCCTGTGCCTGCCGGCGGGAGCCCCCCGGGGCAGTCCCCTTGTGTGTCCCCGCGGGCGGGGGGCGGCCCCGGCGGGATGGGACGGGATCGGAGTGGAGGGAGAAAGGAACCCCGAGCGGGTGGCAGCAGGCGGCTGTAGCGGGGGTCCTCCCCCAGCCCCCGCCGTCCTCTGCCCCCGAGCAGCTCCAGGCGGAGGGTCCTGGAATACACCGGCAACACGCAGAGCTGCATGTGCATGTGTGTAATGTGTTCATACATGCATTTTGTATGAACCCTCTTTTCCAATCCAGGGTCAGTGTGATCCCCCAGGACTGGTCTGTGTCCCGCATGGATCCCGGGGCTCCCGGTTCCCATTCCTGAGTCGCCCCAAAAGTGCAGCAGCAGGACAGTGAGTGCCTCTCTGGGGACTTCGAGCTGTTCCAGGGATGGGAAGGACCTACTGAGGAGCAGGATCATGGGATTCAGCAGCCAGAACTGCACAAAAACAACCAGCATAAGAGCCAAAGCCACAGATTTGGTGTCTCCTAAGGCAAAGTGCTGCTTCACACAGCCCTGCCAGTCCTGGGCACAGACACCTCTCCCAACCCCAGCCGTGCTGGGCACAGCTCTCCCAGCCCCAGGCACTGTGGGCACAGTGTCACTAGCTCTGCCAGCCCTGTGCACAATGTCCAGCACTCTCAGCCTCTCTGCCCCTTGCTCAGACTGCAGTCATTTCCACGGTTGCCTTCGTGGGAATGGGCTCAAGGCCGGGACTGGGGCTGGGAAAGGAGACAGGAGCAGGGCGGGTGGGACGGCTGCGGCGTGGGCTGCAGGCTGCCGGGACAGTCTCGTAGTGAACATTTGTCCAGGGATCAGCGAGCGGCCAAAGGACACGCTGTGAAAACAAGCCGAGACGGGAGGAGGTGCAGCTGGGCTGCTGGTGTGTGGGAGGGAGGACGGCGCCAGCGAGGCCTTCGCGTTTGCTTCCCATTTCCCTGGGAGCTGGTGAGAGCCCTCCCTGCCCGTATGGACCACGAGCACTGCAAGGGCTCAGGCACCAGTGGTCGTGCGGGTGGGCAGAGGTTTGGCCACAGGTACCAGGCTGGGGCGCCCGGCTGAGCCCACTGCAGGACTGGCCCTTGGCTCCAATCCCCTGCTCAGCTTTCCCAGCGTCAACTGGGACCACCTGGGCAGCTCCCCATCCCCACCAGCGGCCAACTGCTCCTGTAATTGTATTAGTTCACTTACCAGCTTCAGGTTTTTCATAGTTCCCCTGAGTGCAGGCAAAGGTGAGCTCAAGGATGTGACCTTTTAGAACTGGATGGTCACCTCTGAAATGAACCCAAGAGCTGTGGCTCTTGCATCTCCTGATGGACACCATGACCAGGAGAGAGGGTTGAGGGCAGGGAGGAGGACACTGTCCTGGCACCAACACAATGGATCGATTCCTCTGTGATACTGGTAAGCAGGAAGAGACAGATGTGGAGCTGAGCCCAGAGGGACCCCACCACCCTGCACCCAGAGCAGCAGCTCCCCACCTGCACCTTGAGGTGTCTCTTGCCATCTGTGCTCAGTTGGGCCACCCTGTGAAGGTAACCAGCAGGTCCAGCCCTGCATCCCACATCCCCCAAAGCAGCTCCCCACGCCCTCAGGCCAGCCTCAGACAGCAAGGCTGAGAGCCAGGGTGCTGGGGAGCAAGTCCAGCAAAAGGCAGAGCTTCTGGGGGCCATCCGGGTGCCCCGGGGCCCCTCACCCCATGAGCTCACCCTCCTCTGCTGCTCCTGTTCTCCGTGTCCTGTTTGTCCCAAGCAGCTGCTGGGACAGGCTGCATGTGGCCTCTTGCCCTGCCCCTCTGCCGGCACAGAGCCACCATTCAGATCCCCCCAGGCCCTGCCCGAGGTCACCATTCTTGCATTTTTATTTTTACTTTTCTGCAAAATCAACCCACTCAGATCTCTGTGTCTGCTTTTGTCTCTCATGAAGCTCCCGGACCTTGTGTCAGGAGCTGGCGTGCTGGGAGACGAGCCTGCCTGGCTGGGGGAATGCAGCCCTGGGTGGGGGGGAGACTCGCTGACTGCAGGGCTGGTCCCAAAGGTCCCCTGGGACGTCACTGGGATGTTGGGGTGGAGGGAGGGTGAGGGTCGTGAGCCCAACATCGGGGTTGGTCTCTGGGGCTGGCTTCTGGTGGGACCCTGGTGGCTCCTGCCCACATCCCCACATCCAGGGTCCTCATCTGCTGCTGGCTGTGCCCCACGGAGCTCTGGCTGTGTGAGCTCTGGGGTCCCCGGGTGTCCCCGCTGCCTGTGTTGGATGAAGGGGTCAGGGCTGGCGTCAGCAGTGACCCCGCGCTGGCCCAGAGCCCTCCCGGCTCCAGGAACAGCCGAGGCTGGGTCATGCTGAGCCTGCAGCTGGGAAAACAAGCTTGGAGGAGCCCCTACATGTTCCCCAGCTGTATTTTTAGTTGCTGCTGGGTCAGAGGCTGTCAGAGATGTGCAGGTGACAGTGGTCAGCGTCAGGCTGTGACACCACATGCGGTGCAGTGGGCAGGAGCTGCAGCTCCTCACACCTGGATGACAGGGTTTCTCTGAGCTCTGGTGAAGTCCCTGTTGGTGTAAGGGCAGCCACAGTGGCCACAGGTCCCGACCACAGCCCAGTTCTGTTGGTGACAATGAACTTGTCCTGGCTGGAAATGGGTGAGGGAGGTTTTATTTTGGGCTGTTGACTTCTCTTTTCAAGCTCCCTCCAAATCCAACCAGGCTGCTCTCGCTTTTCTTGCTGAGTCCCTGGGTTTTCCCTGGTGCTTCCCCAGCCCACACACATGTACCAGTGGAAGGCTGGTGAGCAGCAGCAGTCATGCCTCTGGCACTGGCACAAGCTGCCTGGGGAATTCCCAGGCTGATTATGGCACCCAGGAACACAGATGTGTCCAGATTTCCTTGCAGATGGCAGAAATGGCTGGTGTCCTTGCTCACAGCCCCAGGCCAGCTCCTGTCATCCCTGGGTAGCCCCAGCACATGGCTGCAGGGTGGTTTGAGCCACGGCATCATGAGAGAGATGTGGAAAGAGCTGGGGCAGGATGGGGAACTGCCCACACGTGCCGAGGAGCGTGTGGGGCCAGAGGGACTCCTGACCTGGGGAGCAGGGGGTGGCCTATGGACAGTGGAGAGGGGGGTCTTGACCTGCAGTCCTGGGCAAAGGACAGCAGCAGCACTGGACTCCTGCAAGTCCCTGCCCTGCTGGTTCCCATCTGACCATTCCCATTCCTTCTCCAGCAGCCTGGGGGAACCAGCCCTTCCCCAGTGGAGCAGACCCCACTCTCCCAGAATAGGCAGAGCAGCTCGGTGGGAGAAGCCTTTACCTGTCTGAAGGGTTGGGTCAGGCAGGGCAGGATTTCATGTTTCATTCCCTCTGCCACCACTTGCAGGAAGCACTTCCTGGACTGGAACATATGTTAAGCCTTAGATGTGGTTTTGGCTGTTCCTTGCCAAACACAGCACTGTTTGGTCAGGGTTCGGCTCTTTGAAGGCTTTTTTCAGATCAACTTCAAAATTTGCTCAAACCCAGGGGGAAGACTTCCTGGTTTTGCTTCCTCTCTGTGCTACTCCCTATAAAATTTCATTTCTCCTTATGGAAGAGTTCTGGTTCCTCAATGCTCCTCCTGAACATCTTGAACGTTGTTTTGAAGCAGCCCTTCAGTGAGATGGGGTGTGACCATGGCAGGCTTGGGAGCTCCTGCTCCAAACTGAGCCAGGCCCAGCAAAGAGCTGATGATAGGTGACAGGCAGGGTCACAATGCCAAGGAGACTGTGAGTGGGGTATTGGCCTTTTGCCATTCTCCTCTGCTCTTGGATGCTTTTTTTCTGGGCAAAAGGATCTCCAGACAAAAGGCGTTCTGCCCATGGGCTCCTGGCTTCCAGCGATGGGTTGAGCTGGCACTGATGGAGAGTCACAGCCTGTGGGTGGTGATGGTGGGACCCTGTGGGACACAGCTCTGCCCTGGGTGGTTTGTCCCTCTCTGCAGGCGCTGTCCTTGCCTTGTCCCCATTTCCCAGGTCCCAGAGCTGACAGTGACTGTGATGCCACTTTCCAAAGCCGCAGCCACTCATACAAGCCCAGTGGGCATTTGCTGGGTGTCTGCCAGGCAGCCTGCAAGTGACCCTGCTGAAAACTCGTGGGAAGGAAGGCAAAGGGGAACAGAGTGCCTTGGTCTCTCCATCCTCAATCTCCATGTGCCAAGTTCCTCCAGCATGGACACCCAGGACTCTGTGGCCTCATCCCTTGGGGTCTCCTGAGGCTGCAGCACCAAGGGATTGCTGTGCTTGAGCAATAGCTCCACATTTCACAACATCCTTGATTGGCTCAGGGATGTTGCCTCTGGCAGCCAGGACTTCCCTGGATCCAGCATGAGATCTGCCTGCATCAGCAGTCGTGGGTTTCCTGTGCCTGAACCCCAACAGGAAATGAAAGTATCTGAATCATTTCTTCTTCCGTCACTTTTCTCCTGCAAGAAGACACCAGCCAGCCCAGCTCTCCTGGCTGGGGAGCACAGGGGTGCTCCCCCATCATCCCTGCCTGGCTGCACCCAGCTCCTGCCCCTGTCTCCAGCCATTGTTACAAGAGCTGTGACATGTCAGGCCTCAGAAGTGTTGTCTTTGGGGCTTGATCCTGGGGTAATAGATGTCTCCTCCTGTGCATGGCTTCTCTGTGCAGGATCACTGTGACAGGGCCAGGAGGTGCAGGGCACCCCACCAGTTGCCCTGGTGCAGTTGCCCAGTCCACGCAGGTGCTCCTTTGCCAGGCCTGCTGGGTGTGGGGGTCTCCGGGGTCTGCTCACATGAGGTGAGAAGCTGTGACCTGCCTTCTTCGGCCATTGCTGTGCCCAAGGCTGCTCTGGTGCCTTTGGCAGGTCCGTGGTGTGACAGACGCAGCTCACAGAGTAGTTGGGAGACCCATGGGACAGGGACATGGATGGGGAGCAGCAGGGCTGGGACACTGCTCCTGGGCAGCCTGGGCTGTTCCCAGCTTTTGCTGGGTGCAGGCTGCAGGAATGTGGCTCTGTCAGGCTCAGCTGGCAGTGCCAAACCAGGCTCTGCTCCACTGAGCACCCAGTGCTGCCGCAGGCAGGGGCCACTGGCACTGACAGAGCTGGAAACTGGGCTGTTGCCTCCCAGTTTCCACTGCCCCTTCCCTGCCTTCGGTGAGAGGCACCAGGCGTTGCCTCTGTGCTGGGCTGTGCCATGGTGCCAGCTGCCAAGCAGGAAGCCCTGGGGACGCTCCCGTGGCTCCACACACCACTCTCACTTACGGTTCCCGTTTTGGCAGGGATATAAAGGTGGTGAGGGCAGGGAGAGCCCAGCACGGCACAGCACTGCGGGAAGCCAGGATGGGAGTGCAGAGCCTGGCAGTGGCTTGCGGGGCGCTGACCTTGTGCCTGGCACTCACCACAGCCACCAACCCCGGCTTCGTGGTGAGGATCACCCAGGCAGGCTTGGACTACGGTGGGTTCTGCTTCTGATTTCTCTCCTCACAAATGTGCTGGTGGCAGAGCTGTGGAGCCAGGTACCCCGTGAGACGTGCAGGGCCCTGGGTCAGGATGGGGGATCCTCGGCCATGAGTGCCCATGTGAGCAGCACAGGGACAGGATAGGGAAATCCTTGGACAGGGGTGCCAAATGCACCATCGCCCAGGGCTTCCCCTGTTGCACCTGTCTGCCCCCCATCCTGCAACTGGATGGAGTCCCTGCAGAGGGGACCAGCCCTGTGGGGTCTCGGGGGGCTGCAGCTGTTGGAGCAGTGTGGGGAGCTGGCACAGCAGGAGGGTCCTGGTCCCACAGCGCAGGTCCAGGCAGCTGAGCCATGAGCCCTGGAGGAGGGAGCTGCAGAGGAGAGAGGCTGTGGGGAGCTTTGGGGGGGCACTGACAGAGATGGATGGGCCTCGTGCTGGTTTTATCGAAGCAGGCAGAGCCCCGGCTCCAGCAGAGCGGAGTTATGGATTGAAATACAGTGTGTGAGAAACAGCTCATTTACCCGGCAGCTCTGCCCGCCATGGGGGGAGAACGTGACTCCCCTTCCCAGACGGACGCAGGGGTGCAGCACCCACTAATGCCGTGCTGCTCCCTGGGACATAAACTCCATCCATCTTTGCCTGCTGCCAACGGGCATGGAGTGCCCACTGTCTCGGACCTCCCACACACCTCACCTGGTTCTCAGCCTGGAGAGTGAGGACTGCGACATCTCTCTCCTTTCTGTGGCTGCCACCTTTCCCCAGGGCTGCAAGCAGGGCACCAGGCAGCATTGCCTGTGTGCTCGCAGGGCTCTGTGCACGGAGGTTTGCTTTAAAGCCAGCCTGGGAGGTGGAAAGCAGCCAGGGCATCACCAGGATGTTTCCTTTGATCCTTCCGCTGCACGCCCGGTGTGTGCTCCAGCTCCTGCAGCAGTGGTGGCAGTGACGCTCTCCCTGTGTCCCTGCAGCCCATCAGCACGGGATCGCCATCCTGGAGAAGGAGCTGGCCCGGCTGAGGCTGTCTGACATCTCGGGTGACTCTCGTGTCTTGCACGTGGGGAAGGTGCACTATGAGCTCTCCAGGTGAGTCCTGCCAGCGCCTTGGAGCCACCCACTGCCCCCAACCCAGGCAAGAGGCAGGAGGGGTAGGAAGGGTGGGGAGCCCCTGGAGCAGCGAGGACCATCCTGTCCCCTTCACAGCTCCCTGAGATGTTGGCCCTGTCCTGTATATGGGCAGATATCCTCCCATTTCACTCCCTGCCCAAGGGGAAAAAGGGAACTGGGGTGACGGCACTCCGGGTATGGGTGGATTTTGTGCAATCCAAGCCTGGGTAGTGGAGACGGCCTTGCCTGTGGGACCAGGGCACCCATTCCCATGTGGAGCAGGAGCCCAGCCCCTGTGGAAATCCCAGCTCCCTGCTGCCCCGGGTGCCTCTGTGCTCCTGCTGTGCAGAGTTTGGAGCTGCCATGGGTGGCTGCAAGGGCCACATTCCCAAAGATGCCACTCTGCTCTGCGTGTCCCTGCCAGGCATAGCTTTGCAGCAGCAGAACTGCAGCTGGGGATGCTGCCAGTGCAGTGACTCCACTCCCTCCCCCCCCTCCCTGCCTATCCTTGTGCTTGGGAGCAAGGAACCTCTGTAACATGACTTTTCTTTTTATTCATGTATTTTTAGACTGCGCCTTCGTGATTTCCACCTGCCGTACTCACGGATTACCCCGATCTCCAACGTGGGCCTGCAGGTGTCCATCTCCAACGCCTATGCCGAGCTGGATGGCGACTGGCGGGTGAAGTTTCTCTTCATGTACGTGCCCAGCTCTTCCTCTCTCCATTCAGGCACTCACTCCATGTCTCCCTCTCTGGATCTGGACAGTTTTTTCTCCTCTCTCTCTCTCCCCCTTGTGTTTTGGACAGCTGTTACTTTGCTCCCCCAGATGCAATGGATAAAACAGGGTAGGAGGCAAGAACGAGGCACACGGTGGGGGAGCTATACATGGACTCTTGGGTCTCTCTTCCACCTCCCCTACTTGCTCTCACTCCCCTCTACTTAAAGGCTACCTCTGCTAGTTTATGTGCCAGTGAAATTTGTTTCCCCTGAGTTTAAACACTTTCCCAGTCTCCTCTGGATGCACCATACAAGGGGGAGACTGATCTGGATAGAATCATCCTGAAGCTGATCTGAGGTCCCTTCAACAGGCTTTGGCATTGAGAAACATCCCTTTCTCATCCCCCTCTCCCTGCAGCCGGGACCGTGGCTCATTTGACCTGAAGGTGGAAAATGTCTACATCAAAATCAGCCTGAGGCTGGGCAGTGACGCCACTGGGAAGCCCACGGCCAGCACCTCGGACTGCAGCGCCCACATCTCCGAAGTCCGGGTGCTCTTTTCGGGCAAGTTTGGGTATGTAACTTTACTGTAAGGTCTAGAAACACTCTGTGTTAGCCCACCTGCCACGGGAATGTGGCTCTGCCATTGGAATGTGGCCCTGGAGCGAGGAGTAAGTTGTTGGCAAATTTGAGGTTGCCTGGTCTTAAATCTGGCCTGAATTTCTCTCGCTGTGGCTGCACATTTACGAGGGGTGGGTGTGGTTAAGGAAGACACCAGACTTCTGTGGTTTACCAGCCAGTCTGTTTGCAAATGTAAACCCTGGGGCAAAGCCAGATGCCAAATTGGTGTGGGAATGATGTTCCCAGTGTCTTGCATCTCTAGGGTCTCGCTTTTCTGGGCACATCCTTCTGCAGTATGGCTCTGAGCTACAGACAGAGCTCCTTTCTGTGTTTCTCTGCAGGTGGCTTTACAACCTCTTCCACAGCGCTATTGAGTCCAGGTTCCGAAAGATTTTGGAGGACAAGGTATGTGAACAATGGAGGGCAGGAATCCAGAGTTTTCTGGTGGTCTTTAGCCCTCACTTGTAGGTGATGTGCTGGAAGGATCAGATGTAGGGATGGAACCAGAGCCAGAGCATGGCTGTGTTGCCAATTCAGTAAAACTCAAAGGAATGGGCATTGCAGGCTCCATAGCATAGTGTGGCTCAGGCTGAATTTGAAACCTAGAGCCTTTGCCAAAGCCCAGCCTAACTGGTTCCTAATTAACAAAAACTTTTCTTTCCAGGTGGTCAGTTAATTAGATCTCATGTCTCAGCCAAGCTCCCTGTAACCTGATCAGAGCTGTCCTTTAACCAGCCATGCTCTGGAGGGCTTTGGGGAGCACTGGGGGGAACTCTCATTCCTGGATTTCAGACATTTGCTGTTTTGTTTTACTGAGGGGGGTCAGGGAGCTCTGGTACAGACACAGACATGCAGGAGACCTGCAACAAGACAAGGAAACAAGCTGTTAGCAATAATTACTACAAGGATAACTGGCATGAGTTACAGCCTCTCTGGATGTGAACCTTGCTGAGGAAGGAGGCAGCTGGAGAACAGGCAAATCCCACTCCTGCAGCAGATCCCATCCTGCCCAGGCACTATTCCCAATTCCAGGCAACGCCTTTCCCAAGGCTCCTGGGGTCTGTGGCAGCAGATGGTCTGGCAGCAGGAGCAATACCAGGACTCAGAGGCCTTTTCTGCTGTTTTGTGCCCTGGAAGGAGGGCAGCTCTGGGACTGCAAAGGGACCCCACTGCACTCTGCACCTCCTCCAAGCCCTCTCTGCCCCACACACGTTTCTCATTGTCTTTGCGGAGCGATGGTGTGAGGTGCAATGGGCAGGAAGGGCAGGGATTGAGCTGCACCAGGACCTCTGGGCACAGCCGGGCCCCAACCCAGCCCAGGCAGCCTGTGTCTGCCTCCTGCACTCGCTGCAGTGTTTGGGCAGTCCTTGTTCCCCCAGTCCCGGGACCCCATTCACAGGGAGATCCCAGACACAGGGAAATCCAGGTCACAGGGAAATCCAGGTCACAGGAAATCCGGGTCATGGGGAAATCCCGGTCACTGGGACCAGGGCTGCCTGCAGCAACATCCTCACAGGCAGTGATGGATCGTTTCCAGCACAGACAGAAAAATATCACTGGGCACAGGGAAGAGTTGCAACCTGCTGTCACTAAGGCCATGCCCAAGGCTCTGTCTCCTCCTCCTCCTCATCTCTGCCAGCGTGGTCATCGCCCCTCTGCCGTGCTTCACCTCATCATCAGCTCTGTGGGCTGCATGCCCAGTCAGACAGATGACAGACAGATCCTGCCTGTGGTTGCTGTGGCATTACAGGGAAAACACTGAAAGGACCTTGTGCAGATTTCCTCAGCCATCTGCAGGACTGTGCCTCGCAAGAAATTTCCCAGGCTAGTGGTGAGCCTGCAATAAAATCCCCAGTAATGTTGGGGCCTCACTCATGGATGCCAGAGGCAAAGGGATGCACTCTTCTGTGCTGGCACACAGAGCTGTAGGAGCTTAGCAAAGCTCAGCTTCAGTGCAGTCAGTGCTCCTGCCCCTGTGGGGTGGGTTAACCCTTCCTGCTCTGCTTTGGCCAAGTCCTGGCTGCTCAGCACAGTTCATTCCTGCATGGGCCACATGAAATTCCTTCCAAGGGCCTCCCCAGAGCTGAACTGTGCCGAGGGGAAATTGCTGCAAGCAGATGCTTGTAGGTATAAACTCTCCTTGTGTCTTGGACACTTAATGTGCTGCCTGATGAATGGAGACAATCACCACTGTGTGTGCTCTTTTATTTAAGCAGGCTTTGTCACGGAGCAGGGAGCGTGGCCAAGGCTCCGAGCGGGGGCTGTGACCTGGCTGTCCCCGCTCAGCTCCGTGACCTTTCTGTCCCACAGGTCTGTGACAGCGTGGTCGAGTCTGTGCACATTGAGCTCCAGAAGTACCTCCGGACCCTGCCAGGTACTGAGGGGCTGCATGTGGGTTTAGGAGCAGTTCCTCCTAGCTTTTCCCAGCTGTGAGGACAGTGTTTTACCTTGTGTGCACTCCCCATCTCCTGGTATTCCGGCACCCAAGCTGGGAGCTGGGGAGCACCTTCTCAGCAGAGACAAACCACACTGTGTGTCCTGTCTGGCTGTGGAGATCCCTTCAGGATTGGTGCCCCAGGACTGGTGGGGGCTCACACTGCCTTATCTGGGGGACCCAGGCCATTCCTCAGGTCCAGGAGCTGGTTTGCATGGCTGAGAAACATCCAGGAGAAAAATGGTTTTTCTCTTCTAAATAGAAGCAATCACAGGGGCAGTTGGTACTGAGCTGATACACCAGGAAGCCCAGGCATGGCACTGCTGAGATGCCAGCAGAGGCCATCTCCTCCCAGCTTTCCTGACCTTCTCCCTCTCACTCACCTCTCTTCCCCATTTTTACAGTCACAGCCAGGATAGATGCCAAGACTGGGATCGATTATTCCTTGGTGGCACCCCCAAGAGCTACTGCCCAGTCTCTGGATGCAGACCTGAAGGTGAGAGGCTGCCCTGAGGCCACTTGATTTGTCCAATGCCATCGCCACAGGCAGGTGGGGAAGTGGGTTTCAGTACCTGCTGCAAAAGTTGTTTGCCAGCCTGCATCAGCAGGTGACCCCCACTGCTATTTGCACCCCTTCTCCACCTCTCTCCCTCCTCCCAGGGTGAATTCTACTCCCTCACCAGCCGCTCCCCCGTCCCTTTCTCACCACTGCCCCTGGCCTTCCCCTCGGATCATGACCGCATGGTTTACTTTGGAGCCTCCAGCTACTTCTTCAACACAGCCGGCATTGCCTACCACAAGGCCGGGGCACTGGTCTTCGAAATCACAGAGGCCATGGTGAGTGGCACGAGTGGGACAGGGATGGGAAAGAGGTTCCATTTGCTGAGGAGCTCTGGGAGCAGCCAGCAGTCTTGGAGAAGCCCCAGTGAGAGAGCTGGGGGCTGTGGGATGGGGCTGGGCTGTCGGGCATGGCAGCATTTAGGGACGGGAGGGCTCGCCATGGGCTCCTCTGTGCCACTTTGCTCCAGCGTGACAGTCCTCTCCCTGCAGATCCCAAAGGATGTTGGATTCAGCTTGAACACCTCCACCTTCTCAGCCTTCATTCCCCAGGTGAGCAGTCTGGCCCTGCCTGCCCAGAGCTCTTGCACACACAGGCTTTACTCTGTGCCAGATGTTCTCCCCCACGAGTGGGGGTTTGTGTGGCTGTTCTCATCCTCTCCCTACTCCCACACAGCTGGAGGAGATGTACCCAAACATGCCAATGAAGTTCAGGCTGTCCACTCCCACTGCTCCCTTCCTGACTATCGGACCTGGAGGAATCTCGCTCAAGCCCATTGTGGATGCCCAGGCTTATGCCATCCTTCCTGATTCCAGTCTGGCTCCTCTCTTCCTCCTCAGCCTGGTGAGTTCAGGCACAGCCTGTGGTGGTGGGGCAAAGGAGGGAGTTCGAGCTGTGCCCAGTCGTGTTGGCCAGATCCTGCCAGGGGAGGTGCCAGGTGCTGTTGGAGCACAGTGGGGTGTGCCCCACAGAACAACTCCTGAGCTGACAAATGCCAGGTTTCATGCTGGGTGCAAACATGCCCCTGGATGGGCAGTGGTCCTGCCATGTTTCAGTTGGTCAGAGCCGTTCCCCTGGGGGTCAGGTTTGGGGTGAGGTGGGGTGAGCACTGCCAGAGCTCTGTGCTCTCTCCCCAGACAGGGAACGTGTCTGCTGTCATCAACGTGAGGTCCGGCCGCATAGTTGGGAGCCTGGATGTGGGCAGGTACAGAGGGGAACAGCCACTGGCTGGGCAGGGCGTGGCTGGGGGTGTTTGTGTTTTGGGCTTCCAGGGACAGAGAGGGGATGGCAAGGTCCCAGGGATGTGGGCTTGGGAATGAGCTGGGGCTGGAGGGAGTGGGATCTGCATGGCCATCGATGGGTGGAACTGCTCCTTCTGTTGGGACATCCTCCACAGCACCACTTCTGTCCTTGTGCAGGATCAGGCTCTCTCTGAAGGATTCTGCTGTTGGCACTTTCCAGGTAAGCTATCCTTACCCGCAGCATGGAGCTGGGAGCCTGCTGGGGGCCAGGACAAGGGCTCATTCCTCCCTGCCTCCCAACATGGGACCTGGAGGTGCACCCAGGACCCCACACTGACCCCACAGCCACCTCCTGCCTCAGCCTGCAAAGCTGGGAAAGGACGTGGAGACAGATCTGTTGCTGCTCTCACCCCAGCATTTCCTTCCCTGCCAGTCCGACCAGACAAAGCTGCTGGTCTCTGGCAAAGTGTGTGCCCATCCCAGCTCCTCATCTCTTTTTCATTTCCCAATTATCCTCCAGTGCCTGCACGTCTCCAGTCCCGCAGGCTAAAGCTTTTCCTCCGCCTCTCCCCCCTCCCCAGGTGCGAATGATGCAGTCCATAATGAACATCTTGACTTCCAGTACCCTGCTCCCACGGCTTAATGGTGAGAACCTTCTGAAGGGAATGGGGGTGTTGGAGCACCCTCCACTCAGGTTGCTCCATCCAAGTGGTCCCAGCTTGCTCATTAAATCCTCATTGCCAAGGCTGATCCAGGGGAAAAGTGCGTGCAGGAGTTGGCAGTGAAGCAGTGGGAGCCTCCTGCTGCTCTGACAGGCTCCCAGCAGCAAACGCAATGGAAAAAATGAGCCCCGTGCATATCCTAATGCTTTCCAGACCCTCTCCCCAAATCCCTGCTTCTCCTGCCTCGCCAGCAATTCAGACCAGAGTGGGTCTGTTGGCTGGAAGGGCTGAGGGGGGTGTCATGGCACAGCCCTTCTGTAGAGCTTGGGAGGAGTTTCCTCTGCCTGCCTCAGGAACAGTGGAGGAGAGCAAAGGGCTGGAGAAAGGAGGTGGCCACCTTCTCTGTGTGCTCTGTGCTCCCTTGCCCCCCATTCCCATCCCAATGCAGACACCTGTGTTGTCTTTTCCAGCCCGGTTAGACGAGGGTTTCCCTCTGCCACTTCTGGACAGGATTCAGCTCTCCAATATCCTCATGAGGTTCCACCAGGTGAGTGAGGGGGAGCACCTGGCCCTGGTTGGGACCTGTCCTGCCACCCCGGAGCCCCTGCCTGCCAGCACAGCCTTCAAATCCAGGTCCCCCAGCTGTGCTGGGAAGTGATGGATGGGAGGGTGCTCTCAACCCAGATCCCAATGGCCCAGCAGCAAAGCAGAGCACATGTGCCAATCCGTTCTCCCTTCAGGGATGTGGTGGGTGCTGGGGAAAGCAGCTGCCAGGGCTGGTGGCAGCTCAGTGCTTTCTCTCTTTCTCCCAGAATTTCCTGCTGGTCGGAGCCGACGTTCACTTCCAGCCCCAGGGATGAAGATATGGTGATGAGAGCCCTCCAGCACTGCAACTGCTCCATTCACCACTTTGCCCTTCCCTGCCCCCCTGCCAGAGCCAAAGACCACCGGTCCTGCCGGTGTCCCACACTGCTGCCTTGGCCCAGACCCCCTGGCTGGGGCCTCACCTGGTGCTACCATGAGCTGGGGGTGCCCTGCCCTGAGCCACCCCATCCCCTCCTCCCTCTCAACAGCAATAAAGGTGCTGGGGCTGTGGTGTTGGTGTCCCTGTCTGCACCTCAGCCACGCTGGGCCAGATGGGAGCTGGGTTGGGAGCACCTGGTTTGGCTGTTTCCATTGCCGTGGCCATGGCGAGGCACCACAGAACACCCTGTCCTGTCCCTTCACTCCAGGCTTGGGGCAGAGTGGCTGCAACGAGCACGGTGGGAAAGGTCCTGGGGGTGCTGGTCAACAGCAGCCAGATATGAGCCCCAGGTGGCCAAGAAGGCCAAGGGCATCCTGGCCTCTATCAGCCTGGCCTGTGACCAGTGGGGCAGCCAGACCAGGGAAGGGATTGTCCCCCTGGCACGGGTGAGGCCCACACCTCAAGTCCTTTGTCCAGTTCGGGGTCCCTCGCTTGAAGAAGGACATGGAGGTGCTGGAGCATGTCCAGAGAAGGCCAATGGAGCTGGGGAAGGGGCTGGAACACCAGGAGAGTCTGAGTGGGCTCAGCCTGGAGAAGAGGAGGCTCAGGGGGATCTTCTTGCTCTCACAACTCCCCGACAGGAGGGTGCAGCCAGGTGGGGGTCAGGCTCTGCTCCCAGACAGCAAGCAACAGAACAAGAGGACGTGCTGCACCAGGGCACGTTTCGGTTGGATATTAGGTGAAATTCCTTCACAGAAAGGGTCATTAGACCTTGGAATGCGCTGCCCAGGGAGGTGGTGGAGTCATCATCCCTGGAGGTGTTTAAGAAAAGACTGGACGTGGTGCTCAGTGCCCTGGTCTAGTTGAAATGGCGGTGTTGGGTCACAGGTTGAACTCGATGATCACGGAGATCTTTCCCAGCCTAATTAATTCTGAGATTTTGTGATTCCGCGGCGGCGCCGCCCAGCAGCGGGGCGGGCCCGGAACGGCGGCGGGGCGGAACGCGGCGCCGAGGGGCGGAGGCGGCGGCGGGGCCGCTTTGTCGGCGAACGGCGGGGCCGCCCCGTGGCTGCCCGGCCGGTCCGTCCCCCAAAGCGCCCCCCCGGCCGCGGCCATGCTGCCTGGAGCCCGAGNTCGCAGAGCGCGCTGCGGGCCAGGAGCGCGGCCGGCGGGGCGCGGCGTGACGCTGCCCGCGGGGCCCGACCTGCGGCACTTCCTGAGGGCAGCCGCCGCGGGGCAGCCGGGGCTGTCGCCGGAGCCGCCGCCGGAGCCGGGCTCTGCCCCCGGGGCCCCGAAAGGTCTGTGGGGCCGGAGCTGTTTGGGTCAGCCGAACCCCGCGGCTGTGGCTTCGCTGCCGGGTCAAGGGCAGCTGTAAAGGCCGGTGCAGACAGTGGTGCCCCGCAGCCGGAGCAGCGTGGGGAAAAGGGGTTTTTTTGGGAGCTTCTGGGGCCCTGAGGGGGTTTTGACGCTAGAAGGAGTTTAGTCCTTGGCTGCAAACTCGTTTGTGATCTTGCACCGTGGAGTTGGTCAGGGAGCAGCTTGCTGCGGCACCTGCCCGCAGCGTGTGCTGGGCTGTCAGTGGGGCTGTGGTGCCCTGGCAGGGGATGGTTTTCATTGCCCTGAGTGTTGTATCTCGGTAAGGACACAGCTGCTGCTGCTGCTCTGCAGTCACGGCCCAGCCCTGTCGTGTTGCAGAGCATACAGGTTTCCCACAGTCTGTCCTTCGGTTTATCCTTTGTGGGCTGCAGGTGCAGGCAGCTTTTGTGCTGCTTCCCTGACTCCAGTGGTGGGATTGAAGGCTTCTTCCCACAGAGCAGGCGACAGGACAGGCTGTGGCTGGGAGCTGAGCAGGCTCCTGCATCCCACGCCCTTTGTTGCAGTGTACCTGGAGACCTACGGCTGCCAGATGAACGTCAGTGACACGGAGATCGCCTGGGCCATCCTGCAGAAGAACGGCTATGCCAGGACAAAGGAGCTGGATGAGGTAAGGCAGCACCTTGGCGGCTCTCCTGGAGCACAGCCCTCTTGCCCTGGCTGTGCCTGCAAGTCCAAGCTTTTCTCTGGAGTGCAGTCCTGTGGGGTGTTACGAGTTTTGCAGTCTGAGTTCTGTGGAGTGAAGGAAACTACTTAAGAAGTGTGGTAGAAAGCTGTGGGTTGTCTTTTTTCTTTAAACTACTGGGCTCCCTCTCAGCTGGGGAGGGATTGGACACAGCGGGATCCTCCTGTCTCATCTCTGAGTTTACTTTTACCATTTAGTACAAGACTCTGCTTGTCTTCTGTTTCTTTCTTGCACCTCTGTTTGTTGAAACCTGCTGTGTACTCAGGCAGGTTTTTTTCCCCAAGTTAAGTGAGTTTTACAGTCTACTTGTTCAGGTTACCTGGGCAGGGCATGAGAACTTATTGTTTCGCTTTTATAATTTTTCTCTTTTTGTTGCTTTCAATTTAGGCAGATGTGGTTCTTCTTGTCACCTGTTCCGTGAGGTAAGGAAATGTTTGTCACTGCTGGTTTGGGACAGTTTTTAAGGAATTACCATTTGAAAACCAAGGCAACAAATGTGTTGCGTGGGGAAGGAGCGTGCAGGTGTGAAATTGGCTGTTTAGTTGAGGGTAGGGCTGGCTGCTGCTATGATTTACAACATTAATTGTGCTATGAATTGCTTCTCTATGTAGTAACAAGTTCTTTGGTAGTGTAAGCTCTGTGTATATGCCATGGGCATCAAGAGACCTGCGCAATAAATGATTTTATTTTTAAATATTCTATCTTCTCTTGAAGCAGCTGTCTAGTACAGCATCTGTACTTCAAAAATGTGAGAAATATGTTTAGGGGAAACATGATAAAAAGGGAACTTCGCTTGTTTTTTCTGAATGCAGAAGTGCTCATTGTCACTTGCAGGGTACCTCATACTGTGGCCAAGACACTTTTTCTCCCCAAGAGCTTAGCCCCTGAGGTGTTTCTGCAATGGAGATGCTCTCAGGCAAGCTAAGTGATATCAGATAAGACAGAGTCAAGACATAATCCCCACACCACAAACGGCACTTTCTGGTGCCATGAGATCCATCAGGTGGATGATTCCCTGCCTTGAGCTGAATTCCCCTCATGAAGCACTTGGGCTGGGTAAGGCTGGGGCTCTGCTCAAGCACAACAGTCAGAACACCCAGTTTTGCTGGCTCCCCAGGGAGAAGGCAGAGCAGGCCATCTGGAACCGCCTGCAGCACCTCAAGGCGCTGAAGGCCCGGCGGCCCCAGGCTCGTGCTCCGCTCCGCATCGGGATCCTGGGTATGGCCTGTGTCCCACGGGCAGCACCCGCCTTCCCTGGGCTGAAAGCAGCTGGGAAGGGCTGCGGGGCAGTAACGGAGGACAGGCACTGCCTCACGAGGATCCTTCTCCTTTACTGGCAGGATGCATGGCCGAGAGGCTTAAGGAGGAGATTCTGCACAGGGAGAAGCTGGTGGATGTCGTGGCAGGCCCTGATGCCTACCGTGACCTTCCCCGGCTGCTGGCCGTGGCAGAGTCTGGCCAGCAAGCTGCCAATGTCCTGCTGTCCCTAGACGAGACTTATGCTGACATTCTGCCTGTCCAGACTAGTGCAGGTGGCACGACAGCGTTTGTGTGAGTACTTTTTCCCAGTGCTTGTTTCTGTGGCGCTGGTTTGGAAATGTGCTGTGCAGAGCAGATGTGTCAGTGACAGCAGCTGCCCAGGAGATGCAGTGCCTGGCTGCACTGAGTCTACAGAGTGTGTGTGTTTGCATCTTTGGTGTGTGACTGAGCCCTGGAGATCCTGCCCTGGGCTCTCACAGTTGTGGACTTCCCTCCCTCTCCTTTGGGAATGCTGACTCTCAGCCTGATGCTGCATTGAGTGATTTCTGTCTCACTGACACCTGTCCCTTTCTGAAGTCTGTGCTTGTCTCACCCCTTCTGTGGTGCCCTGTCCCAGGTTCTGCTATTTATTCCTCTAATCCTCCACATATTGTAACTTCTGATTGTTTAGTTTTGGTAATAACATTGCAGAACATGAAATCAGACTCTGCTCAGTGTGGCCGTAGCGTACGGAAGGACAGCATCGCTCTCTGCAGGAGTGGGATGTAGAAGGATCTTTGATCACTGCCAGCTGCAGTGGAAGTCTGTGCCTCATTATTTCTTTCCAGCTTTCTTGGAAATGTGGATGAAACACAGGAGGCGTTAGCTCAGGGCAAGCTGAATCCAGCGTGGGTGGTCTGTGTGTGGAGCTGGCTGCAGGCAGCAGTACTGGGCTCACCCTGGGCAGGATGCAGCAGGGATGGTTCAGGAGCAGTCGTGGTGTGAGCTGTGCTTTGCCTCTGGACAGGTCCATCATGCGGGGCTGTGACAACATGTGCAGTTACTGCATCGTGCCCTTCACCCGAGGCCGGGAAAGGAGCCGCCCCATCGCCTCCATCCTGCAGGAAGTGAGGATGCTCTCGGATCAGGTGAGGCAGAGCCTCCTCCCACCTGTCCCAAACCAGGGGAGGAAGGGTGGTTCCTGGTGACAGTGTTTTCAGTGGTACTTGTAACCAGTGTCACTGCCTTTATCTGTGGAGATGAGGTTACTGTGGGATTCCACCAGTGGTGTTTTGATTCCCCTTGTAATACTCCATGACAGACAGGGAAGGGAGAGCTTCTGTTGAAAAAACCTTGGAGTAAAACCATGGGTACCCTTGCAGCTGAGCCATCCTGCCCAGGTTATATTTCTTCCTCTCTGTTGATTTTGTAGGGAGTGAAAGAAGTGACCCTCTTGGGTCAGAATGTCAACAGCTTTCGAGACCTGTCCGAGGTGCAGTTTCAGTCAGTGGCTGCGCCGGGCCTCAGCCGTGGCTTTAGCACAGTCTACAAAGCCAAAGTGGGAGGTTTGCGCTTCGCACACCTGCTGGACCAGGTCTCCAGGATTGATCCAGAAATGAGGATCCGTTTCACCTCTCCACACCCCAAGGATTTTCCTGATGAGGCAAGTGTAAAATAAACACCTTGGCCTCTGCTTGCAGGCAGCAAGGCAGCTCTGAAATGTGAAGTATGGGCTCTACTCCCTTTCCAAAGGGAAGGTGAAATTCCAAACTGGGAACAGTAGCTCCTGGGAGTTGGGTGTTGGGGTTAAAGCTGGCAGGTTTGCAGTGTGTTGGCTTTTATCCAGGGAAGACTCTTCCCTTGGCATCCTGGTAGAGTAAAGCTGTCTGAGACATCTCCTGATCACTTACCACAGGTCCTGCAGCTCATCCAGGAGCAACACAACATCTGCAAACAGCTGCACCTCCCAGCCCAGAGCGGGAGCACGCGAGTCCTGGAGGCCATGCGGCGAGGGTGGGTCACCCCACGAGGAGCCCTGTGTCCTGCCCTCTGACTTGGGCTGCTGGTTTCTCCTCACTGATGTCGTGGGTTTCCAGTTAGCAAATCCATGTGCTGTTCATTGCAGATACACACGAGAAGCGTATTTAGAGCTCGTGCACCACGTGCGCGACTCCATTCCAGGTGCGTTTTCCTTTGGCTTGCTCTGAACTCGGCCCAGCTGCATCTCACTGTCCTTCCCCGAGTGCAGCATTCCTCTCTTCCATGAGGGAAGTGTACAGTGGTGTGTCTGTTACAGGAGTGAGCTTGAGCAGTGATTTCATCGCCGGGTTCTGCGGAGAGACGGAGGAGGATCACCAGCAGACGGTGTCCTTGCTGCGGGAAGTCCGCTACAACGTCGGCTTCCTGTTTGCCTACAGCATGAGACAGGTGAGTGCAGGCCCTGGTGGAGAAGGCTGTTATCTCTGGGTGTGTCACCTAAACTCCTCCGTGCTGTTTCTCACCATAACACATTTTTTTAAAAGCTGTTGAAAATCATACCCAAAGACTTGGTATACTGGTAGATGTCGTTTCTCCCAGGCAGCACTTGTAGGGTATGTGGTTCTCCAAGGGCCATTGTTGTGTCTGGGAGGCTTCCAGCTCCTCTGTAGGAGTGTCAGGGTTGGTTATTGCTCGGTGACCTGGCTCTGCAGATGCTCCAGGGTCATTGCAGGGAAGCAACTGTGTCAGCAGAGGCTGCAAGTACATTTGCTGATGAGGAATGTGCTGACAGAGCTGGGCTGGAGCCCAGCTATAGGGGCTGTCAGTCAAGTCTGGAGGGAAGTGGAGAATTTTTGAGAAGGTGTTTCCATGAGAAGAGTGGGTAGTTGGTAAGTCTCCATTGTTGGAGAAGAGGACAGAAGTTTGGGAAACATAAGGAAGCCAAGGGGTTTGGATCCTCAATCAGTACATAGTTTAGAAGTAGTAGAACCCGTTGCCTGTCTATGGACAGGCAGTCACAGGCACATCCCACACAGGAGCTGCAAAACTGTTTCACAACCACTGATACTCAGTGCCCTGCATCACGTCTGACTAAAAGGTGCAGGAGAAAGATGTGAGGAGCACAACAATGTGGCTGGTGCTGAGCACCTGGAATAGTTCCTGTGTGGTACAAACTGAAATGCTATTGGAATGTGGGAAGCTGTTGCTGGAAGAGCAGTGAAGCTGGCTGGGGTCAGACAAGGCTCTGGGATCAGATAAGGCTCTGGGCCAGGCTGGGGGGATGCTGAGGGGCTGTACGGGCTCTGTGTGTGTGCAGAAGACCCGGGCACATCACCGGCTGCAGGACGATGTCCCTGCAGAGGTGAAGCAGCGGCGGCTGGAGCAGCTCATTGCCACCTTCCGGGAGGAGGCTGCGAGGGCCAACGCGGCGCTGGTGGGGCAGGCCCAGCTGGTGCTGGTGGAAGGGGTGAGTGTGCCTGGAATGGAATAATCCTCCTCCCTTCTTGCTGGCTCTGAGGCTGTGCACAGCAGTCACCACTTCTGCCTTCCCTTCTCGCTTTCCCCACGTAATCCCAGGACTCCCAAGACCTTTTCTTCACACTTCTAACAGATAGCCTGACTTTTCCAGAGCACTGAGCTGAGCACAGGGGATAGGCTCAGTTAGGGATGCATCTCTGGCCAAGCACAGAATTTGTGCTTTGGTGTGTGAGTGTCACCCAGGAGCTCTGGGCACAGGACTCTGTTCCAGGGCTTGGTTAATGTGGGTTTAATACCGTCAATAGTGCTCAATTAATTCCCGAGGCAGTAAAGCCCAGCAGTGAATCAGATCAATTGCCATGCAGGTAATGTTCCCTGTCCTCTTTCCAGCCCAGCAAACGCTCTGCCTCAGAGCTGTGTGGGAGGAACGACGGCAACATCAAGGTGATCTTCCCCGATGCCGAGCTGGAGGATGCTGCCGAGCGCGGGGCTCTGGGCAGAGCCCAGCCAGGGGACTATGTGATGGTGAAGGTGACCTACCTGCAGTGCTTATTTCCTTGCACAGTGCTGTTCTCTAGGGCAGCTGCTGCCAGAAGAGCCTAAAATTAGAATGGATTCTCCCCAGCCTTTCTCTGCCTGAGGACCTGTGCTGTTTCTTTCAGGTAACCTCTGCCAGCTCGCAGACCCTGCGGGGAGTTCCGCTCTGCCGGACCACCCTGTCCCGTGGTGCTGCTTCTCATTGAGGGATCCCTGCTGCCCCTGGATGGAAGAAACAAGGAAGTGTGGTCAGGTGGAGATATGGTAGAAACAGGGAGATATATATGTATATTAAAATTTATTTATGAAATAATAAAATATGTATATGTTTCTGCTTTGGCGCCAACTTACCCCTCATAGATGCGTGCAGGTTCAAAGGGGTAGAAGCTGTTTGTGAACCTGCAAAATCCAAGTACTGTGAGATTGTGTATTTTGACTTGCCCTGAGGGCTTGTCCCACCCTCGCTGTGCTGCAGGTCTGTCCTCTGACTGTGATCACATCCTCTGACACAGCCCAGCCTGAGAGATGGGTGTGCAGAGCAGGTCCTTCCTATGAGCTCAGCTGAATTTAGGAGCTCCAAAAGCTGGTAGTGCCTACAAAACACAGCTCCAGTGGCTGCTGGAGAATGGCAGGAGTACTGTCAAAGGGTAAAAAGAACTGAAAGAACAGAAGATTTATGAATACTTTCCAAATATTGGCAAAATGCTTGGAAGGGGGATGCAAGAACCCACACCATGCTTGTATGTTGGAATGTGGCACTGGACTGTGGAATGCAAAATGGTGTTTAACGTGCACCAGTGAATTTGTCGTGTCTGGGGCTGAAGGAATGCAGCCTTACCCTGGTACTGGGGAGGATTGGATCTTGACTGGAAAAGATTTCTTTGTTTCCAGGCCTGGGGGATGCATGGGAAGAGATGGCTGCTAGTTGAGGGTCATCTCTGGCCTCTTAAAACCTGGGGTGCAGTTTTGTAATCCCAACATCTATGGATGTCCTTCCCTTTGCTCTCTAAGAGAAGTGGCTGTACTGATTTAAATGGCCAGTAAGTTCTTCAAGTGCATCTGACAGTTCCTTGTTTCCATCAGCCTGCAGCTGACCCTGGCTGCACAGTGTCACATTCCAGCCTGCTCTGTGAAATTCAAACAAGGACCTGTGACCTGCACTTGTGAGTAAACTGAGATGTGAGAAAGGATCGTCCCTTTTCATACAGATAATCATGTCATTAAAATAAATCCTTGTAAAAGGCTCTATCCAGTGACCAGTTTTGAAGGAACAGCTGGTAGCAGGGCAGTCATGACATGAATTTGCAGAATTTTTAAATAAACATGAAAGGGCTTTGCTCGAAAGCCTTCTCTCCTGCTCAGCTCTTTCTGGGCTATAATTGTATCTCTTTGAAAACAGCATGGTTCACTGAATATTCATTAGGCTTCAAGAAACAAATACATTTTGCTTATTATCTCAGAGCTGAGTCCCTTCTTCTAGAAGTGAATCTGCACCGTCAGCGCAGTCCCTGTGTGAGCCCCACACGGGGCTGCTCTGCCCTCCTGCTTCCACATGGGAACGTGCCTTCACAAACCAGGGCCTGAACCTCTGCTGCCCAGTGAGGGTGAGCCTTTGGCCCAGAGGGGTTTCAGGAAGAAATCCCAAAGGAAGCAAGCAGGATGTGTAAGCATCACCCCTCAGAAGTGATGGGCGCTGAGGCTGACATGCTTGGCTAATCAAGCCCGCTGGGTAGTGGCCCAGTTTAACTGCCCGATGGCAACTCTTGCAGCTCATGATTCCCAGGCATTTTGGGACCAGGGCCCAAGGCAGCACCGAGAAAAGGGCTGACACCCACCCTTCCCTACTATTTTTGACCTTCCCAGGTGCACTTACTGGAAGTGGGAAAAGCAGAGCACAGTGTGCCCTCCCCCCCTCCATCCTGCTTTGAGGCCAGCTGCGGCCGTTTTACAATCATTATTTTAAGAGCGGGAGACTAATGAGGAGGAGAGCTGGGTTTTACATTTTGATGAGGAGGTGATAATGCTCACTGCCGGGCTCCCCGGGGAGCCATAGCACTCACCATTTGCTTCGCCTCCTTAGTTTTTATAGGCCTCGAGAATGAAGACTGAGGCTTTAAGGCAGCAAAGCATCCATTCGGAAGTGCTTACGGTGACCTTGGAGGCTGAGTCAGTCCTTTGGCACTGCCTGGAAGAAGGAATGTGTTGTTTTCCTTGTGGCCTGGAGGTGGGATGGGGTTTCAGTGTCGCTTGTCAGGTTTGCTGCCCGAATCCAGCTGTTGGGAAAGCCGAACTCGTACCTCGTGCTCTTTCTTGCACGTTTCTGTTCCCACCCTGAGTACGGAGGAGAGCCCTGAACTCTCCCGGACCTCCCATCTCCCACACTGATGTGCACCTGTGCCTTCTGCAGGTCCAAGTAGCGCCCTTCCAGCCAGTCGTGCCCCAGCTACACCCTCGGGCAAACACCTAAGGAGGCGTTGGGCAGATCAGGTTTCCCAGCACAGACCTGAAGTGCTGGGATGACATTTACTTTCCAACAGCAGCCGTGCCCTGAGAGTGTCCCCTGACACCGGAATTTCGTAACACGCAGCCTGCACTTTCCTTTTTGCTGGCAGGGTGTGTGGGCGAGGCTGGATCACCTGGCAGAAAGGTCGCTGTCAGGGAGAACAAAAGCCCGTTTGTTCCCCGGACCCCCATCAAAGAACAAACTTGTTTGTCCTCAGGTCTTGGCTGTGCTCGGGGAGTGGAAGGACGGACAGACAGACAGCAGCGGGCGCTCACAGCCACTGTTCACTGCTCAGCGCTGGCTTTTATTGGCCTGAGGACAGTCTCAAAATTGATGCCCATCATTGCCTGCACTTGCCTGTCCAAACTTGCTCCCTTCTCCAAGACTTTTGAAGCAGCTTGGGCACAGCAGTCAGGCTTTTCCCAGTGCCAGAGCTGGCCATGGTGTATCATGTCCTTCCCCAGAACCCCTGGAGCTCTGCAGTCTGTTTTCCCTCTGCATGTCATGGTGATGGCGGAGGGAAGGATGGACGTTTCCCTGATGGAAGCCTGTAAGGACAGTTTGCTTTAGGCCAGCTGGAGCCTTGCTCTGCTGAGGCAGTGGCAGGTGACAAGGCATTGCCTCTGAGTGATGCCAGCAGCCTGCCAGGCTGTGCCAGGGGAAATGCTTTCCTCCTCTTTTCTCGTGGGTTTTCACTTCAGCAGACAGGCTCCATGTGCCTGCCTGCCCATTCCCCCAGGCCCACTCCTCCTCCCTGCTCTGTGGGCTGGGGGTCCAGGGAGTTTTCCTTCAGCAGCTTTTCATCACCATTTCTGAAGCCAGCTCTTTGCACAGAGCTTTGGGATTTAACGCAACATAAAGAACTTTCAAAACTGTTTTCCACTTCTAAAACCAGTTCTATCTTTAGTTTACTCCTTTCTGGAACTGGCAGGGGTTGGGTTCTGGCAGGGCAGGTACAGCTGCTCCTACAGGCTGCTCTGCAGCCAGTGGTGTACTTGGTGCTGTGCTGGAAATGCAATGAGCTCTCCATTGCCACTGCTTGTGCACCCCCAGACCAGCCCCGAGCTGCTGTCAGCCCCCCCAGGTTGGCATTGTCTGTCCCCAGCCTCCCTCCATGTCCGTGCGCCTTCCCGGAGCACTGCTGGGCTGTGACCTGCATGGCAATGACAGAGGCACCGGCGGTGAGTGGCAGCTCCGAGTTCTGGGGGTTTGTGAATTCAGAGGGTATCTCGCAGTCTGTCACAGGCACTGCTGCTCTCCGGGACTCAGGAGTCCTGCAGCTTTCCCTTCTCCCTTGCGAGCAATTTATTTCCTTTACTGACAGACAACTATTGACTTCTCATTCTCCTGAAGATGAGATGTCTTGTCTCATCAGGTTTAAATTAGTTTTATCTTTAGCCTTTCCTATTAATAAGCTCTCATCGTGGTGTCATTACTTGATATCTATTTTCTGATGTTTTTCATTAGTGGCTCTATATCTTCCAGATATTTTTTCAAGTATTTTTTTTTCCCCTGCTGCTGAGTTATTTAACAGTCAGACACAGATCAGAGACGTGAGGATGGTCTGGTGCTGGTCAGAGACGGCATGGAATGGCCCAGCACCACTTGGCGTGCAGGGCAGGGTTCTGGGTCTGTGGTGGGGCTGTAGTGGGGCTGTCAGGGATGGTCACACATTCCCTCCCTGTCTCTCTGCATCCCTCTGATCCCAGCCTGAGCTCTGACATGCCTTGGGCTCTCAGGAGCACGAGTCAATAGAGCAATTAAAATGCCTCCCGTGAGGCGAAGGTGCTGCAATTCCTTTGGACAGCTGTGTCTGTGAAAAACAGAGGACTGCTTTCTGTGCTTCGTGTGCCTGGCAGGGGCTCTTCTCCTTCAGCAGAACTTCCACTAGGAAACGTGAAAAGGAATTATTTCACATTATTTCAAGGGGGCCCCTGCCCAGGGTCCCTGTTCCTGCTGGATCCAAGCCACCTTCCCCAGCAGCCAGTCTGGGACAGCTACCACTGCCAGCAGGAACATGGAACTGGAAGTGCTGCCAGCCTGGGGACAGGCAGAGCTGCCAGCACAGGGACAGGCAGGGCTTTCTCACTGTGTCTTCAAGAGTGTCAAAAGCAAAGTCCATCAGCGTTGAAAACACCCAAATCTCAACCTCATTGCCCTACATCTACTTCTTGCATTAAGGAGGAGGAGAAAGGTGCCCAGTTCCTTGAGAGCAAACCCAGGGACGACAACAGCCTGATGCACGGTGATGTCTGACCGAGCTGTCAGGGTGCTCAGGGGCACTGCTGAGGGGTGTGTTTGCCACTTGCAGAGCCAGGTCACCGCGGGATCCCTTGCTGGTCCCGGCTGTGGCTCCCATGTGGGAATTACAGAACAGCTGCAGGATGGGCAATTTGCAGCAGTGCCTCCAGCAGAGGGTTTGAGGGTGATTAATATTCAACACACTGCTGTGAAAATGAACAGCCAGAAAGGATTGTCCTCCTCCCCTTCCTGCATCTGTGAGGACATTGAGGGGAGCAGAAATTAAATTCACTTTTGGTCAGGCTGATTATGGGGTTTTGAGACTAAACAAGGTGTTCCATTCTCTTTGGGTTATTTAGTGTCTTTTAATCCGTTTCTTCTTCCTTTTTTAAATGTCATCTTTCTGTAATTTGATTACAGGAAGTTTAAAAAAGAATAGTAGGAGGCTTTGGTTGAAGCTATCAGAACCAAACAGGAGGCAATTCCAAAATGAGCTTCTCTTTAAAAAAGGGAAACATTCTGATATTTCATGAAAAGAAAAATTCTTCCCATAATTTCTTATACAAACTTCATCTTGAAAAGCCCTTATACTGTTGGTGGGAAAGCTTTCCCCATCCCATGCTCAGCACCCAGCACAGCAGAGCCTGGCAGGAGCAGCAGCAATGCTGCCAGTACCCCTGGGATGCTCCAGACAGCAGACAGGTGCCAGTGGGTGCAGAAACCTGGGAGAGGCTCAGAGCAGCCTCCACAGGGGAACCCAGTAGGCTGAGAGGAACCTCAAGAAAAACCCCATCAGTGCCCTTGCAGCCAGAGCTGGCAAAGATCTGAGCTGTTCCAGAGTCACCCATCCAGGCACGCTGGGGTCAGGTGGTGCCAGCAGCAGGGACATCCCCCATGGTGCTGTTTTTATTAATATTGGTGGGTCAGACCGGTGCAGGTGCTGCTGCTGTCCCTGCAGGGCTCACAGTGGCAGCAGAGGTGGGACCCAGCCCGATGGCACCGTGCTACCTGGAGAGGTTTGGGGTTTGGCATTTTGGCTCTAGCATTACTGAGGGAATATTTACAACTCTTTTTGCAATCATTCACAGTAAGTGAGCCTAGGAAGGGGCTTGGCACGTTCCTTCATCCTTCTCCTTCTGTTTCCTTAGGAACTGGAAGCTGAAGGTTCCCAATGAGGTGTTACAGATTCAATAGCTTGGGCCAAGGCGCTGCCACCCATCCTGCCCTCCCCCTCTGGCAGAGCTCCGCCACCGTCATCAAAGGGCACCTGGCATCTCCCCTTCATCCTCGTGCTCTGAGCACACGCAGATCCTCAGCACCAAGGTCCATTCCCAGAGCCCCCAGGCTGGGTGTTACTGCAGCCACTGCGAGGTGCACTGGGTGCAGCCCAGACGTGCCCAGTGCCCACCTCTCATCAGTGTTGTTACCTCAGCCATTAATTGGCAGGGCAGGGGTGGCATTGGCTGCTCAGGGTATGGCTCACTCACAATGATGAGGTAGAGGGAGTGAGGAGCAGCAGGAGAGGCTGGGCTGCTGTCCTATGGCACTGGTGACACCTCAGCCACACCATTACCTTGGAAAAAGAGCAGTGAGAACCTCCAGGGGTTTTTGGGGAACATTTAGCCACTCAGAAGATGTGAGCAGGAGCCCTGGCTGTGGGAGCATGGTACCAGGGGGATGCTGGCTGCAAACTCTCAGCTAACAGCACCAGGACTCTCCTGTGCCTGCTGCGTGAGGCTCTGGGGCCCTGGGTGGGACCAGAGGGAACCACGACGGGCAGAGGCAGAGCAGGTTGTTGGTGCTGCCCACCAGGGATGCCCAGCAGAGCCGGTGTGGATACTCAGAAGTGGTTGGTGGCACGTGGTGCTGTGCCAGTGGATCTGGAGGCTGCAGGGCTCGGGAATCTGTCCCTGGCCCCGGCATTTCCCACCATGCAGTCATTCTGCTCCAGGGCTGTGGCACAGCCAGCCCCGGGATGAGGTTTGATGCCACTGCAGCCAGAAGTGAGCTCCTGTGCCCAAGAGCTTGCTGGCTACTGCCACTGCTCTCCCCGAAGTCCTGGGGGTCCCAGCCCCAGCCTGGGTGGGAGCTGTCTCCCTGGAGCCCCAGGCATGTGTTTGTTCATGTCAAACAGCTCCCAGCTCACCGGCAACAGGCGGGAGCAGGAACGCACACTAAAAGAACCGGCAGCTCAGGGACAGGGGCAGAATAAATCTGCATAAATACAAATGAGGGGAATAGTTATTTGCCACGTTGACCACATTTCTGTAGCTACTTTAAGCTGTGCGAGTGAGAGTCCAGCAGCTGGGGCAGGGCTTGGGCTCCACTCCAGCCCGGCTCTGGGGCTGCAGCTCCCGTGGTTCCCCACCTTTCCAGCAGACTCACCTATTCAATATTCCTCACATGTGAGTTACTCCTGTAGCTGATGGGAGAGATAAATAACAAAACCCTTGCAAATGCAAAAATCCTTTGGCAGTTTGGAAAGGAACCAAGTCACATGCTGAATGCAGATGAAGAAAAATCATTTTTATTGTAAGAAGTAACAGAAGGGTGTGAATCTGTCTCAAATCCACCTCACCCACAATGCAGCACCTCCAAATCCACTTGGAGATTACAAGGCAGGATAGCACTCGCTCTGATCAGTTCAAAGCGTCGCTGTTTGGGAACAAATTGGCTGAGTGTGTGCCTGGATTGGGCTGGGGGCTTTTTTGCCTCTTTTTAACAGCACGAAATCACTGAAAACAGCAAAATCCCCTTTTGAAATGTAAGCCAATCAAGAAGCAGAAGGAGAGCAAAGACAAAGTGTTTACAGCTCGTTGCATTCGTCCCTTTTCTCTCTTCCCTTCTCAGAAGGTTTTGTGCAGTTGGTGCTAACTCATGAAATTCCTGAGGGGACCAAACTCTCTGGATCCAGCACCTGGAATGTTCCATCTGTGCTGAGCCATTACCTGGTCTAAACCCCAGCCCAAGTGAAGCTGGGGTGGGTGTAAGGAAGAACCAGGGGGTCAAGGTCGTCCCTTCATCAGTGAGTGCTGTAACGAGTGGTTTGTGGCCAGGACAGCCAGGAGAGACACAGGCAAGACCTGGGGCTCCTGCCTCCACAGTTACAGCATCATCAACATGGCTAATCATTGACATGGCTAATTATTGACACGGCTAATTATCGACACGGCTAATCATCGACATAGCTAACCATTGGCACAGATTATCATTGACACAGATTGCCACAGATAACTCTAGGCCGGACAGAGACACCGAAATCTGAGAAGGCTGAAATGTAGAGCAGAAGAAAAAGTGTTTTCTTGGTTGAGTTTCTCCATTTCCATATCTATTCTCCACCTACTGAGTTGTTTTCCTCCCTTCCCTCCTTCTCCTTGGGAATCACCTGCAGGGGGACCTGGAGGGATACCAGAGTTGAGGTTTTAGGCAGCCCTGTGCTACCCCAGTCACCCACCACTAGCAGGTAGCAGGGTCAGGACTCTTCTCACCCAGCCCAGGTGCTGGCACCGGCACAATTGGCAACAGAACTCTGAGCCAGGTCCCCAGCCAGCAAATCCTCCTTACCCCAGGGTGCTGCCAGTCCCACAGCTATGGATTGCTCCCAGGATCGACACCTGCAGCTGGGGGAGACACACCCAGGTCAGTGCCCTCCCTTCCCCCGGTCACCAGAGCCTGACAGTCCCCTGGTATCCCCCACGGGGCCGGGCTCGGCGGTGCCTGATGCACGTGTGGCCTGAGAGCCCCCAGCTTTATGGGCAGAGATGATTCAGTGCCCTCAGGAATACGGCTCTGGGGAAGCTGGGAAGACTTCCAACTCTTCCTTCCCTTCCCTATATATTAACTTTCCATGCATATGAAGCTGAAAGCTCTTCCAATCACCTCTGCAAATATTAATTAATCCTCGCAGCATCCTGAGGACCATTATTCACTCTTATTAAGCAAATATTATTAAATCCTTTTATAAGAGGTGAAGTGACTTTTCCAGGGCTGTGCAGGGCATAAGTAGGAGTGCACAGTCTTTCTCTTGCTACTGTATTCCAGACCTGCCACTGCACAGGGGCAAAGCTGCTCACACCTGAGCTGGGGGCCATCCCTGAGGACCAGGGACCCCAGCCACCCCCAGCACTGCTGTGCCCTGTGAGGTACAAGTGCTTCGTGGGACTGGTCTGAGATGCACAGCACCTGGCAGCTCTGGCTGCACCCCAGAGCCATGAGAACCCTCCCCACTCTTGGCCAATGCCCAGGACTGTGTCCCCCACTGCAGCTGCCTTGTTCTGGCTCACAGACACCAGCAGGGATCCCCATGGCAGCACTGGGACCAGACTTACTCTGAAGGAGCCAGTCGATGAAGGTGCTTGGGAATGGGGAATTCTGCAAAGAACAAGGAGGCGTTAGAGCATGGGAATGTGGAGGGAGGGCAGCAGTGAGGGGACATGGGATGGAACACGGGATGGGACATGGCTGTACCTGCAGATCCAGCTCCACAAAGTTCCCGGCTGTCACTGGCAATTTGGAGAAGGCAGAGTAGATTTTCCCCAGAAGCCCAAAGGAGATGACCCCTGGGGAGAGGGAGAGGCCATCAGGGCTGGGCAGAGCTGGCTGTGGGTCACTGAGCTTGCTGGAGCCCTGTGCCCACCCAGAGCATCTGGCAGAGGCTGGGAGAGCACTGTCCTGCCCAGCAAGGAGGAAAAACCCCTTGTCCTTCCTACAGACCTCAAACTCCCTGGAGTTCAAATGTTCCCATGAAAGCTGCTGCCCTGGAGCTGCCAGGTGCAGATCCCATCACAAGAGTAATGCTGGGGGTAAATGGGGACAATTCTGCTTTCAGTGAAGCAGCAACTGTGTGTGAGGTTTGACATGAACAGAGCTGGGAAGGGGAAACCCTCTGGCTCTGTGGGGCTGCCCCTGGGGGTCCTGGCATAGCCAACTCCTGGCAGCAGCTTGGGTCTAGCCCTGGTTAGAAAAGTACCCATAAGAAGAGCAGGACTGTGGTGTCTGGCAGTGGTGGTGAGCCAGGACTGTGCCACCCACAGAGGCTTTGCCAGCAGAGAAAAGCTGGTCCTGCTCCATGCAGAGACCCCTACTCCCACAACTCCAGCTCTCCTGAGGACTCCCACTGCCCATGGAGGTGACCAGACACACAAACCCCAAGTGTCACTCTAAAACTTAATACAGAAAAGAAAACTTAATGACTTACGGTTGAGGAATTGCAGATTGATGTTGATGATGCTGACCCAGATGTTCACTAACGGGCAGAGCTGCAATGGCAACAAGTGGCACAGTCCTGGTGAGAACACTGTGGGGGCAGCAGCGCCTTCCCCAGCACCGCTCGAGTTTCCCAGGTTTAAATCAGGATGGGACAATCATCCTGATTTCATCCTAGAGCACAGTTCTTCCATGGAAAATGAGCTGTATGATTTGTTCAGCCGCCTTCTCAAAATGGCACAGGTTCCACTGAATAAGGTAAAAGATCCTCTAAAAGGCCCCTTTGCTCTAAATGGGGCTGCTGCTTCTGCTCACCCCCACAGGGAGCAGCTGAGTATAAATTACGCTGTAACATCGCATGATGGAATTGAAATTACTCCTAACAAATAAATTCTGACTGTAAGGAAGCAATTTTGTGTAACTCACTTATGGGCTGCAGGAATGTGTCTGTGCATGCACAAATACATATATTGTGTGTATATATATAGTATATAGTATATATACTACAGTATATAGTATATATATTGTCTCTGCCAAGGGCAAGGGGATTGGAACTAACTAACCTTTGAGGTCCTTTCCAATCCAAACTGTTCTGTGATTCTGTGTGTGTGTGTAAATCTGACAGGCAGTTCTGGCAGGAGCACTGATTGGAGCTGAAATGCAGCTTCATAGTAAAGAATATTCAGACACTCACCAGTGCAGGGACAAGTGACTTAAGAGACTTGTTCAGCAAGCTGCTCACCAGATTGGTGAGGAGTCTGGGGAGGGAAAAGACAGACAAAAATTACCAGGGAAGCTGTCAAAACCCGGGACTTGACATCAAGACAAAACTGAGCTCCTCTGCACAGCTCAAAACTGAGCTCCTCTGTACAGGAGCTCCCTCGTCTTCTCTCCTCTGATGTTAAGAGATGCCGCAAGCCCAGAGCTCCCCCAGGCTTCAGCAGGAATTACAGATGTTCAGGACTTTGTTATCTGAATCCCAAAATCTGCTTGTTATGCTGTCAATCTGTGCCCAGATTTGAGACTGAAGTTCTGCCCCACTGCCAACTTGCAGGGGCTGACCCCACGCTCACCCCTTCCGCAGGATGACGCTGAAGCCGCCAAGGAGGTTGTTGCAATCCTTAAGCACCAACTTGAGGTCCCCGGGGGAGTCCTGGGTCAGGGCGATGTGTGATGTGATGTTTGCTTCTACTGAGGATCCACTCAGAAACTGAAAAATCCTGGAAAAAAAAGGAAGTGGTGTGGAGGGTTATGGAGGAAGCCAAAGCAGCACAGGAGAGCGGTGCCTGTGGTGGAGCCGCAAGCGTGGCCTTGGCTGGGACAGTGCTTCAGTTTTGGGACTTCTCTCAGGTTCCTGGTCCTGTAGCAGATCACAGAACCTACAAACATAGAATTGTTTACATTGGACAAGACCTCTAAGATCAACAAGTCCAATTGTCAACCCAGCACAAGCATCATGTTCACTAAACCATGTCCTCAAGCGCCATATCCACATGTTTTTTTAACACTTCCACGGATGGTGAGTGTCTGTGGAGCGAGGACAGATGGAAATGGTTCCAGAGAGAGTCAGCAGCACAGCCCAGAGCTTTCCTCACCAGCTTCCTGCTCAGTGTTTGGGGATGTTTGTCCAGCACCCAGGAGTGTCCCACCCTCCCCAGCACCCTCAGGTCCCCGTGGCCTCACTCTCCAGCCTCACTCACCCTGGAAAGCGGAGCACCAGCTTCGAGTACAGGTTCAGCACAAGCTCAGTCCCATGAACGACCTTCCAGGACACTTTGGCATTCTCGAGGTTCAGCACCTTCAACCTGGGGGTTGACACCGAGGCAAATGCACTCTGAGATGGCAGAATCAGCAGGAGCAGATCCTACAGTGCCATCTCTTCCTGCTCATTGTTCGACCTGTGGATACTCCCAGGTAAAAGTGAAAGTGGGGAAGGACCAAATCCTGCTCCACAAACAGCCAATCTCAAAGCATGGTCAGGTTTCTCAAGGCTATGTCCTCCTGAGTCTCAGCCACCTCCACGGGTGGAGATTCCCCCACCTCCTGCATTGCCCATGGCAGTGTCACACCACTCCCACAGGTAAGACTTTTCCCATTTCTGGTCGGAAATTCCCCTGTCACAGATCCTCGTGTGAGCTGTGAGCCCAGGACTGGTGGTTTGTATGAGGGAGGGTCTGATCCCCTGGATGTTATGGGTCATCCACAGTGAGTCCCACCACGGGGCTTCTGACTCACCAGGCGTAGCGTGTCATCTTTTGGGAGGGCCCGCCGCCCAGCAGTCCTCCTGCACCCAGCAGTCCTCCTGCTCCACCCAGAAGTCCTCCTGCTTCACCCAGAAGACCATCGAGTCCAAGCAGACTTCCATTGCCTAGGAGACCTCCTTTCCCAAGCAGCCCTGTGCCGAGCAGACCTGTCTCTCCAAGAAGGCTGTTATTGCCGAGGAGGCCATTGCCGAGGATCCCTCTATGACGTCCTTCCCCACCAAGGAGGCCTGTGCCAAGTCCTTCTCCACCNCCAAGAAGGCTGTTATTGCCGAGGAGGCCATTGCCAAGTCCTTCCCCACCAAGGAGGCCTGTGCCAAGTCCTTCTCCACCAAGGAGGCCTGTTCCAAGTCCTTCTCCACCAAGGAGGCCTGTTCCAAGGCCTTTCCCACCAAGGATGCCTGTTGCAAGTCTTTCTCCACCAAGGATGCCTGTGCCAAGTCCTTTCCCACCAAGGATGCCTGTGCCAAGCAGCCCGTTGCTGCCAGGCTGTCCTCCTGCAACAGCAAGAGCTCTGTTACTCTCCTGTCCTTCACCACCCAGAAACCCTCCTCTCCCAACCCCTCACCCTGTGCCAAGCAGAGCTTCCTCACCTAGGAGGCCTGTGCCAAGGGGACTTCCACTTTCTGCTCCATTTGGACTTCCTTTGCCCAGGAGGCCAGTGCCAAGCAGCCCACCTTCACCAAGGGCACCTGTGCCAGGCAATCCACTTTTTCCACCGATGAGACCAGTGCCAAGCAGACCTGCACCAAGGGAGTCCCAGTTACTGGTTGGAATTCCACTCTTGGGAGGATTTCATTGACAGGAACGGTTGGTTTGGCCACGTTAGGGTGTTCTGCTGGTGAGGTCTCACAGGGACCCCTGAGCATCCCTGAACAAAGTTGGGTTCCCCATGGAGACGGGTTTGCCAGGAGGCAGTTCCCTGATGAGCAGAGGGGTGTGCCATGAGCCCAAAATGGCACAGGGCTGTGCCATGACTCTGCCCTGGAAACACAGAAAATATCTGAACTCACCACCGCTGGACTGTGCTGGGTTCAGCAGGTTCAGGAGGCCCTGGGAGGGGGGCAGGAGTCCCCCAAGAAAGATGAGACACCAGAAGGGTGGCATGTTCTGACCCAGCACCTGTGGAAAAACCCACATCTGCCCAAGCACCAGTTCCACATGGGTATCGACAGCCTGGGCACTGGTCCAGCTCTCCCTCCTTCATGTGCACTGCCCTGGGGTGGTGGGGAGATTCCTCCTGGACATACAGCCTCCAGACACCATCCCCCCCATCCCAGGAGGTGAGCCCAGACCTGCAGCACCCTTTTCCCACTTCTGGTTATCAGGAAGCAGCTGAAGCCCAGTGCCACACTGCTCCAGAGCCATCGATGCCTCCATGCCTGACTGGGCTCCCCCACTGCATAGCTGGGTGTCTGACACTGCAGGGAAGTGAAAATGCCTTTTGAGAGAGGAAGAGGGATGGAGATGAGGCAGGAGGACCTTGTACTGAGAGAGACGGATGGCTTCCAACCACTCTGAAATGGCCCTGAAAGAGGAACACTCACAGGGGCACAGCTGAATAAAAAATGATGAGTGTCACACTCATGTCCTTCTGCCCGCTGTGAAGAGCACCCTGTGTTATTAAGGCTCAAAGCACAGCCGGAATCAGACTCACTTTCCCGTGGGCAGGTTGTTTGTTTTCCTCATCTTGTTCCACTCAAGCTGTGAAAAGAGTCTGTTTTCGCTGTGTTTGATCTGCCCCCAGCCAAAAGAAAGTACCTTCAAGGACCTTCTGTTCCTGCCCGAGCTGGGCTTCTCGGGGTGACAACACAGGCTGGGGAGTGTTTATTTATGCACGGAAAGGTGTTTGCAAAGAAATGAGAAAATGGTCCCTCTGCAGCACTGCCAGGGGTCCCAGCTCTAGGAGCACTTTCCTGGACAGCCCCGGTCCTGGACAGACACCTCAGCTTGTCCTTCCTGAGAAAAACAATGTACAGGGTGCAGATTGCAGAGGTTCAGCACTGAGAAATAACATTATTTAGGTCAGACTGAACAACTTCTTTATCTCTTCCAGATTCTTTAAAAAAAATCCCTCTATGACAGTTCTCGGCACAATTAAATTAGACTTTAATTCACTCGACTGTCTTTTACATTTTCCCTTTGATCAGCACGTAATGATGCACAGCTCCTGTAGCTGCGATTATTGAACAGGGGAGAAGGAGAGAGGCTCGAGCAGCTTCTATTGAAAATCGTGTCAAATAAAATCAGTGGGATTTGTTGGAGGGGCTCTGAAAGACGTGTGCAGCATTGCAAAAGGGTACCAAAATGGATGTCAGGGCTCTTAGAAGAGCTCTTAGAGAGAATACGTGACCAAGCAGGCACCTATCTCTGCAGTTATTAACAATATCTGCCAGGGTGCCGCTCCTCGGTCACACACATTTCAGTGAGCTGAGCATCTTGCACATGCAAAAGGCACGTCTGGCTTTGCAGATAAACACTTATTTTACACCAGCTGAGATGAGGTCTGGAGAGCTGAAAATTGCTCTGAATTCTGGTCACCGAGATCATGAAAAAATCCCAGTCCTTTCTGCCAGCTTAGTCATTATCACAAACTTAACAACAACAGGAATAAACGTGGAATTTAACAAGCAAGAGCTCTGCTAGCTTTAAAAATTAATTTTCATAAATGATTAAATGCTGCTACAGAAATCAAAGGAAAGCATCATTAAAATTCCTGCTTCTCAAGCCGAGTTCCACGGTGCTGTGGGTCGCCTGATGGAGCCGGCACGGCGGCCACGGTCCTTCAGTGCCACTTACCTGGACCCTTTGATGTCGAGGTGGAGCTGCCCATGGTCACGGCTGCTGGCAGCTGCTTTTATATACCCGAGCTGCAGGAATGAGGAAAGCTGAGGAAAGGATGGAGCAGGGACAGTTCCCTTTCTCTGGCTGTGAAGTGTGACCCCTGCACCAGGCTGACCCCGAGCACCGCACGTTGCAGGGCTGGGCTGTGGCCAGCAGCGTCCAGCCAGGCCAGCAGCTCACCCCTCACCCTGGGTGTGGTGCCCACCAGCTCTGGGGAGTGTCCCAGGGTTGGTTCAGGACAGCTCTGCACCGTCATATGGAGCAGAATGAGTCCAAGGACATTGAGAGTTGAGCAATGACCTCCCGAAGAGTTAATTACATACAGAAACATCACAAATTGCAAAACAAATGAAAGAGAGTGTGGGTTTGTGGCACACTGTCTGCTCTGAGGAAACTGCCTGTGCCCCAGAGGCAAGAAGGAGCTGGCTGTGCGTCCAAGAAGGATCTCCACAGTTTAAAGGAGGCTGGAGAGACAACAGATAAAAGAAAATAGGGAAATAAATACAGAGGGGAAAGGAAAAGGAACATCAAAGATGACAGAAAAATCTGATTCTGATGTTCTAGGTGTGTTTCAGGGTGGATCTGGACTGGATCGGGGCAGGACAGTCTCACAAGCAGTGATGCTACAGCTGTCCCAGCTACCCCCTCTCACCCCAGGAGCAACGGGTGGCTTTAGAGCCTAAAATAAGCAGAAGTTTCATGTGGTTCATGCAGAGTTCAGGGGCATTGCTGGGTGATTTCTCCCCGGGTCCCTAAGTGCTCCCAGGACAAAGCCCCAGTAAAGCCCAGGGCAGCTGATGGTGTGACGGGTGCTCAACATGAGCAAGACACCCCACAGCTTTGGGTCCAGGCACTGAAGAATCTGACCTGTTTGGGTCTGACACAGCATTTGCTGGCAGAGCTCTGCACCCCCTGAGCTGGGGGTGGACAAAAGGCACTGCAGCCCTCCCACCTGGGGTCTGTCCCGAGCCCAGGGGTTTCACCAGAGCTGGCCATCCCCACAGGCTTGAGCACCTGGTGTGGCTGCAGAGAGGGCTGGTCTTTATTGAACCAGAGCACAAGAATGCAAAGTACACCCACACCCTTCTGAGCACCCACAAAAGAGCCCAAAACATAATGTTCCATGGAGAAAACACGTGTGTTCCTTCTGCTCCAGAAGGCAGGCAGGATGCAACGTTTACATGGATAAGACCAAGCTGCTGTTGTGCCATGTTGGGTATGGAGAAACACTCTGTGGGATCCTCGGGCACGTGAAGTCAGTTTTCAGCAGGCTGGGGAGGGGAACCCCCTCTCCCAGCACACCTGTGGGACACAAGCCAGCCCAGCACAGTGGCACAGGACGGGGGGTCACTGCTGAACTTCTCCCCAGGTCTCAGCCCCACACTCCATCCCCTCTATGTGCAGCCCCTGTCTCCTCAAGGAGGTGTCCTGTGGTCAAACAAAGAGTTTGGGATTGGGGTGGCTTCTCCAGCCCCTGGCCATGCTGCAGCCCAGCCATGCCACGTTGAGTGCAGGTCCCATCTATGGGGAAACTCCCCTGTGGTGAGAGGAAGTTACGGAAGGAATTTCTGCGTGGGTTGTTCCTTCATGCACACGATATTCAGAAGGCAGAGGGACATTGCCTGGGTGGATCACCATCACCTCTGCTGTAGCTGTGAGCTGGATCACACCTGTATTTTTCTTTAAGGTCACCACCGGTGCTTCAGGGACTGCAATTTCCATCAGTAATTCATGTGGCTCAGGGTATACCTTGAGAACCTGCCAACATCCAAAAATGGAAAGTTTCTGCTGGTGGGAGCACAAACAGTGACCAGGAACCGCAGAGTGGGTTGCCCACTGATGCAGCAATTGCACAGGACAGGTCTGACCCTGAATTCCTGCAATCCAGCGCAGCTGTATCTCACCTGAGGAAGTTCAATGAGGCCCAGTGGGAGCAGCTGGTGTCTGCTGTGGCATAGGGACCCATTGGAGTTTGGGGACAGTCTCTGGCTTTCCCAGAGGATGGTCCACCAGGCCTCTGGCCACACACCCAATGACAATCTGGAGTCACAGGGGAAGGAAACACAAGTCAAAATGTTTGCAATATTTGCCTTTACGGTCAACTTCATGTTCCCTCGCTGTGACATGGCTGCACGCACGGCCTCGCCAAGTCAGGCCCCGTGACACTTCCTGCTCCAAAAGTTTGTGAAACCTAAACCCTGCTGTGCTCTCCCATGACAGAGGTGAGAGCAAGGCACGGAGCCAGGACCTCTGCCAGCTTCCACAGCCCCCTGCCCAGGTGTACATGGCCCAAGGAGACCTTGATGAACCCAAGGGAAATATCCCAACCCCTGTGCACAGCTGGAAGGAGAAGATGCAGGACTCATGTTCAAGTCCACCTTGAGGAACTGGACAGTTACCAGGGGAAGGCTGGACATGGTGGACTGCATGCTGCCCAGCAAATCCAGGGGCACCAGTGCTGGGAGGAGAGGAAGGGAGTCAGTGATTCCATGTTGGACTCGGCTGCAATTCCCTCCCTCCCCTGCCTGGAGCTTCTTTTAATCCATAAGAACCTGGTTTTCAGGTGGGCTGTGGGCAGGGAGCTGCTGGGACGCCCTGCTCCTGGCACTGGGCAGATCTGGGGCCAGAGTGGAGCAGAGGAGGGAAGGGTGGAGTGGGTGACACACAGCACAAGGCAGGACAAGGTGTGGGACCCACAGTGTGCTCACAGATCATGAATCCCAGCTGTGATGGATCCCAGGGCAATGCTGAGCACTGGGCAGAGCTACAGCAGTTGGGGAGGGCTGGTGAGAACCCATGTTCAGAGCCAGAGAAGGACACACAGCCCCGCTTGGCTCTGCCAGGCTTTCCCTGGGCATGGAGCACTGGGCACCAGGAATGGCAGTCCTGTGGGGGACTCCACCAGCTGTGGGTCTGGCCCTGGGCACCTGGCCCTTCCTCAGAGAAGTGGGGTTGGGACTGGGACCCAGGAGCCCATGGGGGATGGTGAGAAAGACCCTGGGGTTTTCAGGAGGAGGAGAGATTCCATTAGTCCATAGCACAGCCCAGGGCATCATTAGAAACTCTCAGCATTTGGGGAGATCTCGCATTGGGAAGGAGGGAGAAGCTTCTCCCAAGCTGATGGACACATGGAATGTGTCCCCCATGAACCCCAAGCCACTGAGTGGGTGGATGCAGCAACCCTGGGACAGTGGCTCCCACTCCAGGCACCAGTGATGCCACAGGGAACTGCAGCACAACTTTTCAGATTCATCGCTCCTTCCCAGAATGTTTTATTTTTCTGACTTACCGGATTAGGGAGAAGTCTGTTCAGGACGCTTGCCAATAAATTATACACAATTGGGAGCAGGCTGTGGAAAAATAAAGGAGCACCATGAAAACAACCTGCTGCAAAGTAAATGGGTCTTGTTAAACAATTCCCTGTGAATAGCGTGGAGCACAGACCTCCCGGAGCAAGGCAATTGCAGCAGCAGAGTGAATCGTTTCTGCTTGGATTTTGCATGAGATAACTGTAATTTGCATCCCAAAATAGCCAGTGGGTAATTTATTGCTGCCTTTTATCTGCTAGTGTATAGTCTCCTTAAATGAGCAGAGAAAATCTCAGCCTGAGTGGTTCCTGCATTACGTGCTCACGTCTCAGAAGACCCCACGCCATGTCCATTAAAATCACGTCTGAATGTGGCACACAGGACAGAATTGTTCCCCAGGACCTCTGGGACAGCACATCACTTGCTGTAGCTGTGTGAGGGGTGCACAGAGGCCACCACTGCTGGTCCTGTGGCATGGCCGGTGAGTGGCTGTCACCTGCAGGGGTGGTGGCATGGGGAGGTGTAACAGGGAAATGCCCTCCCACATTTGCCATTCACAGGGTGTGGGCTGGGGTTGGCAGAGATTGATGGTGAGGTGGCTCATGCCAGCAGGGGAGGAATCCTTCATCACTCACCCTCTCAGGAGCCTGATTTTTATGCCACCAAACAGCCACAGCACCAGCCCCAGGCTCACCCACCTCTTGCCATTAAGGGCCACTTGAGTGTAGGGGTTGAGGTAAGCACCAATGCCAGGCAGGAGCTGCAGGGACACCCTGGGGAGTGTCAGCTCCACGATCCTCAGCCTCCAGGGACAGCAAGAGGGACACAGAGAGTGACAGCTCTAAGCCCAGCTGGGCCCCACCACTCACACACAGCCGTGCTCAGGGGGTGGGGGAGTCAGAGGCCAGTCAGACCAGAACTGGCAAAAGACACCAAGTTCTCTCAGTTATTTTCCTGTTTAAGCTACTTTCCAAATTTAACAGAAAGTTGGTTCTTTTGCCTTGTTATTTCTTCTGCTTCTGCTGGACTTCCAGCAGAGTCAGGCGGGTGGGCTGCAGACAGGAGCAGTGGCTGCGTGCAGTTTGTGCACCCTCTATGGGCAAAGGGCCCCGCACTGCCGCCTCCTCTGCCCTTCCCTGACCGGCTCAGGAGCCTCTCCTGCCGTGCAAACCCGCAGGACTTCCAGGCAGCCATCAGATCCCACACAGAGCTTTCTCCTTTCAAGAGCCTGGCCAGTGGAAATTTCAATTACAAAAACAAAACTGCTGCAGGCTGAGTTTGGAGGAGGAGGTTTGCTCACAAGCATCGTGCTCTTCCCCTCCCATACGCAATTCCTCTCCCTTCCCTGGGTGATCACGGGTGCTGGTATGAGGGTGTCAATCCCAAAGGACCCCCATTGGTTTCTCTTTTCCAGAGTTGCACTGGTGACTCACTCAGAACTCCTTTACTGAGCCTGAGAACAGCATCTCTTGACTAGCTCCATGCTGGGGTCAGCAGGGCAATGCCCAGGGATGGTGGCATCGTGTCTGCTGCTGGACTGGGAAAGCTGTAGGTGCTGTCAGGACCTGGGGAAGGACAATGAGAAGAGTGGAGATAGGCTGGGCTGAGATCAAGGGGTGTCCGGTGTTTTGAGCTGGGTGACAATTTTCCAGTGAATAGAAAACACGAGCTTTAGGAGAACGGAATCCATTCATGAGTTAGAGCCACACTGGGCCTGTGGATCTGGAAACACACAGTGGGGAGAGGGGGAGTCCATACATCCATCTACAGGGAGGTTTCCAGCCAGTTCCTGCCCACCCCAGCCCCTGTTTGATTATTCCTGTTTATGGTCACCCCCTAAATCCTTTCCATCCCTGGGCACTGTGACACCACTTATACACCATGAAATGATTCCTCGTAACCTACAGCCCAACCTGAGCCCCCTCACTCTGAGGTGAGTTGTGCAAATTAAGGCTGAAATCATATCAGTCACTCATATTGGCCTTTCTTATTAAGATGGCCCATTTTAACCTTATAACAATAAAAATAACTAGAACCTCAAAAGGTTATCGCTACACAAAACCTCCTGAAATTTTCATGTCGAATGTTTTTTTTCAGGAAAGGGTTTTCCATCTGCTATAGCAACCTTCTTTTCTGATCTTTCAGACTAGTCACTAAATATAAACTAGAATTACTCACCTGCATTCTTATTATGGTCGGGTTTATTCCCATGTGTTTTCTTGGCTCACCAGAGTATATCATAAGGTTTAGGGGTAAAACAGGGGCTCTGTTCCCCCAAGCTCACAGCACCTTGTATCACTGTTTGGATTCCTTTTCATTACCTGACCTTATCCTGAATTTCAAGCCTGGCTTTGCTCAGCTCCTGGTCAAGATGAGACCTTATGCTGGTCCGTGGGCACTTCTGCTTTAACCCACACAGCAGATCCTTACATAGTGATGATGCTGCAGGAAAAGTGGAAATGTGCCTACATTTCCAAAGCTGGCTGGTGGATTGAGGGTGTGTAAAGCACCATTTGTGAGTTTCATATACTCCAGTATAAATAAGGACTTGTAAACCAGGGAAAAGCATTGAGCAACAGTGGTTACTGGACAGCCAGTATTGGGCAGCACTGTCACTCAAGAGCCCAGGGCTAAAAGGAAGGAAAAGGTGCCTGAGACTCTGTGGCTGCAGCACATGAGGCTGCGCTGACCTGAAAGAGCCGTGTTGGGAATCAGCTTCTTCCACAGCAATCCCCGCTGACGCTGCACACGGGCTGGCACACACGGGTTACCATATCGGGGGAATTGCTTAAGTTCCCAGCAAGTGCATGGGGAGGCTTTGGAAAAGTGCCAGGAGATTTTTGTCTCCTTTAGTGCTCGAGGAACCTTGAGAAGTGGTTCCTGAGAATTGTCCCACCCATCCTGCAGCTGCCAGCTCCTTCCTGGCAGACTGCATTTCCTCCAAAAATCCCCCGTGCTGGGACACCTCCACGGCCACTCCTGGCCATGAGGGCACTTTTGTTCTGGTGCCCTCAGCGCTTACTACCTTTGTGGGATCAAATGTACTGTTTTTGACAACCTGGTGCGTCTTACACAACAAGGGGATAACACACACCTAAATAAATCCCTGTGGAGTGTGTGCTCAGGTTATCTGTGCCTGGCTCTGGACAGAGCCTTGCACAACCAGCACCAGCAGGCTCCATGAGGGACCTGCTGCCAGCGGGAGCTGCTCCAAAGAGCTCCAAAGGAGAGAGGGATATCAGCAAGAGCTGTGCCAGCACTGCATTGCAAACTCCCCTCTGCCCCTCATCAGTCAGGCACGAGAGACGGGCTGCAGCAGGGCACTCACGTGCACCCAGCCCAGTGCCCACGTGAGAGGCTGTTTCACATCTGCTGCCACAGGCTGAGCTTCAGAAATGCTCTCTTAAGGTACCAGTTTGTCCCCTGAAGGCCTCCCCACCCATCTGTGTGTCATGTGGCAGAGGGACATGGAGCAGGCAAACAGGTGTGGGGAGCCAGAAACACGTATAAATAAATATCCAGAGAGGAAAATACCGGGACAGTGAGAGATTTTATTGAAAGAGCAATACAAGAGCAACCTTTATGCCTAAGAGCTCTTCTTCCCAAATGTGGATGTTAAAAGTGGCCACAGGAACCCTCAAACATCCACCAGCCAAGCAGCTTTTCCACCCTCCTGCTGGCCAGAGGCTGTTGCCTGTCCTGTTCAGGCCACAGCTACAGCACAGGGCAGTGTTTGAGAGAAAGGAAGAGGGAGACAGCAGAGCAGAGCAGAGCAGGGCTTGGGGTGCATGTGCTGCCTCAGAAAGGGAACAGCATCGAGGCTCCTCCTGAGCAGGATCCTTTTAGAGTGGTCTGGCCAGAAAACTCGTCCACCTGGAAGAAGCAGAACAAAAACTACTCTGTTTTCTCATTCAAACTTCCACCAGCTTTTTCCTGTATCCTAGGTGAGGTTTTACCATGGGTCCCCATCAGCAGAGGGAAACTGGGAGAAGCCCATGGGAAATGAGGCTGGCCAGGGTGGTGCAGGGGTGTGGGATCTGCGTGTCCCAGCCCTGGGTGGGCACATTCCCACTCCCCAGGACACAGCACTGTGGGAAAACACAATCCTTACATCAGTGATGTCGACTTCAGCATTCCTGAGGCTGGTGTTGAGGACGTTGGGCAGTGGGATCGACACACGGAAAGCATCTGCAAAAAACGGAGCAAGAATCTCGTCACAGGGATGAAACCCGGAATGAAGGCAGCAAGGGGAGAGGGAGAGCCCCAAATCCAGTTGAATCTGAGATGAGAGGGGACACTGATCCCCCATACCTTTAAGAGAAGGTACATATACAGCTGTGAGGACCTTCTTAAACCATTCTGCGAGCGAGGAGGCCTGCAGGGAAGAGGAAGTGTCGGTAGCAGAAGAGAGCAATGGTTATTGGGCCATGTCAGGGTTATCAGCTGAGTTCTGCTCAGTTTGCTATGAAACACAAACACTGGGAAGCTTCCTTCAGTGAAACACTCCCAGGACTGAGGGTGGATATGCTCTTTGGGGAATTTCTTTTTAATTATTCCTCCCCCATTCCCAGCACCCCCATTGTGCTGCCAACAAGTGAGGGAAGATATCCAAATGTCACTGCTGTAGGCCACAGGGGGATCTGCAGGGCAGAGAGCAATCAGCCTCTGCCAAGGGAAGTAGAAAGGTGAAAACTGAAGATGAATTAGCTTTTGGTTTTCCTCCCCTACACAGAGCCTCTGGCCATTTCATCCCTGGCTGCAGCACCTCCATCCAGCACATGCACTTACAGTGGAAGCATCAAGACTCGAGGGGAACCGTGTCAAGTTGATGCTACAAAAGATAAAAACAAGGAAGAGTTGGGGTGTGTTGGTGCAGCCTCCTCCAGGCCCTTTCTTGCTCTAGAATTTGTCTCACCCTCATAAAGATACAGGATTTTAAAAACAGAACAACTTTTTTATAATTTTCTCATCATGTCAGCCGTGCACGTGGTCTGAGGTTGGGGCTGGGAGAGGGCAGGAAAGCTCCAGCAGCCCTTGACATCTTTACTGTGTCTATGTCACCAACCCCCATCGCTGCCACCAGCCCCATTTGTCCCCAGGCAGTGCCCCCCCACCCGCAGAGCTGGGCTCTACCTGTCAAGAGCCAGGGAGGTTTGCAGTTTGCCATCGGAGACTGATGGGGTGATGTTCAGAACGATGTCCTGGAAATGGAACAATGAAAGAAATGAGGTTATTCCCCTGCACAGCTCCCAAGACTGAAAAGTGTATTTGTAAATTACCCGTTCTGAGAAAAAACACTTGTCTGTGCCTAGAAGCCACATTTTTGTGACAGATGGCATCATGTATCTCTCTCCCCAGGGTTCACCTTCCTGTCTTTATTTTGTGTTATCCCTGAAACATTTCACTTACGCTTTATGCTTGGTTATGAGCTTGTTGAAAGGACTGGGCATCACCGTTTTGATGGTGCAGTAAATACAAAAGTACAAATACTGCAGGACCAAGGGTAGGACAAGTCAAGGGGGTGCCAGCAGTCATCCAACCTCAGCCATTGCTCTGTTCTCATCCCCTGGCAGCTCACTCACCACATCGACAGAGAACAGGAGCCCCTGGGGGGTCTGCAGGGCAGGGCTGATGGCATCAATAGAGGCTTTGAGGGTGACAGTGGCTCCTCCATCGCTCACAGCCACCACTGGCTCGTCGCTTACTCGGACACGCAGCTCCAGTGGCAGAGAGCCAGGGAGGACCTGGGCGAGCTGCAGGGGCAGAGGAGGTCAGGGCAAGGGTGGGGTGAGTGGTGGGGGTGGCATCAATGCACATGGAGGAGGTGACTGACCTGGGGGATGAACGGGAAAAGGGCAGACATGGACAGCGAGCTGCTCTCGGGAACCTGTGGGAATAACACCAGTGACATCGCTGCCCGGGAGGGTTTGTGCAAAGCCCACGCTGGGCTCAGCTGGACCCCACAAGCACAAACAGGCAGCTGTGGGTGCCCTTGGGTCACCCAAGAGCAACCAGGACACTGACCTGGCCTTGCAGAGGGGATGTGCTCTCCATCAAGCTGGTGATGCTGAGGTTGAGGGCTCCCTGCCCCTGGACCTGCTCCAGCAGGGCGCTGAAGGTGTCCTGGGAGAGGCTGAGCCGGGGCAGGCGGCCGGTGGCCAACTGCAGGGTGGCAGCGAGTGGCAGTCCCTGCATGGGGGTCATCACTCCTCCCCTGGCATTCTCAGAGAGGAGCTACAGGGGACAGAGCAGGGAGGGATGTTGGTGGGGCTCAGGGGATTGCACAGGGCACCCATCCTGCCTGTGGAGCTCGTGGAGAGGCTCACACCAGGTTTGTCAGTTTAAACGATTACGGGGCTGCTCCAGGCTGCTCTGGCACAGGCAAGGGCTGCATCTGCTGCACCTTTCCCACTGAAACACTGCCACATAGCCTGATTGGAAAGACACATTGCTGATATTTTACGCATGATTCTGGTCCCTGTCAATTACCAAACTTTGACAAACCACTTATAAACAGAACATGAGCAGTGACTGCTGCTCCTGTATGAAATTAAACTTTTCTGATTAAAAACTATGAGAGTGTTACAATTATGTTTAATTATGTAGCATCAAGCCACTCTTGCTTATGCCACCATCAAGGATTAACAGGCATAAAATAAGGTAGAGACCCAGCAGTGGCAATAGCAGAGATGTGGCTGGAACAGACTCATGAGAACCTTCTAGTGAATGTGTGCCTGAAGGCAGCTGAAATCTGAGTAGCCTTTGAGAAAGAGCCAGCACGTTCCAATGAATCACCCAAAGTCAAAGGTTTTAGGAACACAGTGACACTTACGTTGAGATCCATCTGGATGGCGTCACCACTGAGGATGGAGAAGGAGGGCAGGTCCCCCAGAGCCCCGAGTGGCAGCACCTCTGTGAACACAGAGAACAAAGCTCTTCAGTTGCAATGGCAGGGGATGCTCCCAAATCCCATGGTCCCAAGAGTTACTGGAACCAGCAGCAGCTCATGCTCACAGCATTCCCAGCTAGAAAATCCACTAGAAAACAATATTTTGCAGCAAAAATATTGTTTCTAAAAGCAATCATTCCTGCGGTGAGTTTCTGCAGGAAGAGCTGGCTGCTGCTGCTGGGGCAGGGAAACTGAATGTTGGGTTTGAGCTGGGAGTTGTGATTTAAGAAAATTGCTAAAATATTTGTATTTACCTAATGTAAAACGCGAAAAGATGCTAAGGGCAGGATGTCACTGGGAGGAGGGGAACAGGAGGTGTCTCCCCAAACGGTTCCCAGAGCCGAGCAGGGAGCTCATCACCCTGAGCCTGGCGTTGAGGATGTTGCAGCCCTGGGGAGGCAGAGGAAAGTGAGAGGGTCCTGGGACAGTAGGTGACATGGTGACATGGCACCAACACAGCCAGTGACAGCGTGCTCTGCTGTGCTGCACGTGTGGGCAGTGCTGGGGGGGACATCCCATCACACAGGACTCAGCATCGGGTGGGTGAGTGGCCCCTCTGAGCCAGCGTGGGTCTCACCTGGGTTAGTGGCTGCTAAACCAGCACCTGGCTCAGAAACCTGTTTGCCAGCAGAGCCTGGCACAGGTGATGGTGCTGGTGCCTTTCAGCAGGAGGACAGGCTGACCGCCCCGCTGAGCCCACAGCTGTGCAAATATCCACATCCATGGGGCAGCCTGGCCTCCTGCCTGCCCTGCCTGTGCTGCCTGCCCTGCCCACGCCACCTACCCACCCAGCACTGTGCTGGTGGCTCGCATGAAGGTGGCTCTGCAGACTCACCAGATCCTGCAGGACATCGCTAAGGAGGCGTTTCAAAGGCTCATCCAGAACTGGCACTCTGGGTCTGGTGACAGGAAAGTAGGAAATAACAAGTGACAAAGATTAATGCTGGAAAGTAAGAGGACTTCACACAAGAGAAAACATGAGGTCTCGCTTGCATTGTCCATACTCAGTGCCGAAATATTACCATTCCCAAGCTCTCTGAATCCTGCCCAGTGCTAGGTTCCCCATACCCAGAAATGTTCTTTTCTTAGCCCAAATTTTAGAAAAAGGCCAACAGTTCCCCTCTGAGCCTGACAGCTGAATCACCTTTGAGGCACCAGGCAGAAATGACCAACAGCACCAAGGTGTCCCACTGCCACAAGAGCTACGGGCTGGCCATGGGCAACCTGCTCACACAGATGTTACCTCACCCCTGATTCATACCTCACATAGGTGTTTATGTCAATGGTCTTGCAGTTCATGGCATTCCCATGAGCCGTCCACGTGTCCTGGACCAGCATGGTCACATCCACCTCCACCTGCTCGCAGAGCGGCTGGCCCGGCACGCTGCTCGGGGGAAGCACAGCAGGCAGCTCAGGACATTTGCTGACCATCTCCTTTCCAAAGAGATGGTGACCTCCCACCCCAAGCCATGCCCCTGATGGACACACCGTACCTGCTCTCTACCAGCAGCTGGGTGTTGAAGTCCACCTGGTGCCCAAAGCCCGGCAGGGAGCGCACACTGATTTTGGGGAGAGTGTTGTTCACAATTCTCAGTCTGGATGGTTGAAACAAGGAAAAGGCAGTGAACAGCACATTTGCACAGCCTTGTCCCCTCAGCCCCCAGCACTGCAGCCCTGCTCTCGGGGTCCTCTCCCCTCTGAGTCATCAGGGATCCCCACCAGCCAGGAGCAGCTTGTGGCACATACAAGGCACCCTGGGATGCCAGGCACAGGCAGAAACTCCCAGCAGATGAACCCCCATTTATGAACCTGCCCCAGGAGGGGAGGGAGGGGCCCTGTGCTTGCAGGCTCCAGAACAGGACCTCCTTTCCCCAGCATGGCTCAGACACACCGGGCTGCTCAGGGACACCATCTCCCACTCTCACTCACCCCAGGATATCTTCACCATTTCTACCAAGAAGGCTGCCAACGAGACCATTTTTGCCAAGGAGACCATTTTTGCCAATGAGAAGCTCAAGGACAGTGTCAAGGAGAGTATCAACAAGACCGTCTTTGCCAAGGAGACCATCAATGACACCACCTTTGCCAAGGAGACCACCGAGGACACCATCTTTGTCAAGGAGACCACCAACTACACCATCTTTGCCGAGGAGACCACCTAGGAGACCATCTCCACCAAGGAGACCACCTAGGAGACCATCTCCACCAAGGAGACCTCCAACAGCACCATCTCCACCAAGGAGGCCACCAAGGAGACCATCTCCACCAAGAAGGCCACCAACAGCTCCATCTTTGCCAAGGAGGCCACCAACAACTCCGTCTTTGCCAAGGAGACTGCCAACAGCTCCATCTTTGCCCAGGAGACCTCCAACAACTCCATCTTTTCCAAGGAGACTGCCAACAGCACCATCTTTGCCAAGGAGACCTCCAACAACTCCATCTTTTCCAAGGAGACCGCCTACAGGACCATCTTTGCCAAGGAGACTGCCAACAGCACCGTCTTTGCCCAGGAGACCTCCAACAACTCCATCTTTTCCAAGGAGACTGCCAACAGCACCATCTTTGCCAAGGAGACTGCCAACAGCACCGTCTTTGCCAAGGAGACCGCCAAGCAGATTTCCACCAAGGAGACCACCTTGAGCTCTCTGGGGAACACCTTTGGCTGGTGAATCTCTAATACCTGAAAAACAGGATGAGAGGTCACTGTGAACTACATGGACTCAACACACAAGGTGTGCCAGCCTGGCTCTTCCTTCCCCTCCCTCTTCATACAAATGAGGTGGTGGCACCAGCCACAGTAAAGTGTCTGAAGTGTCATCTCCAAAGTGCTTTATATATGCAAATTACCAGCATTGTCACTACTGCTTGGCAGATCTGGACCAGCTCCTAATTTTCTGAACATGATCAAGAGCCACAAAGAACGGGACTGGTCTCAAAAGAAGGATAAATCCTGTCTCATACTTACCATTCATATCTGGTCTGGCAAACCATGATGGGATTCCAAGTCCTGGTGAAGGGATCAGCAGGCTGTTGAGGAGGACAACAGTCCAAAACACCGACATCTTCGGTCCTGATAACTGTAGAAAGTGATTTCCGTGAGTGCAGTGCTGGGAGAGTGAGCACCAGTCCATGGAGGGAGGAAAGAGGAGGAGGGAGGAAGGAAAAAGGACAAATGCCTGTCAGGGAAGAAAAATCAGGGAGAAGGCTGGTGGCACTTTTCTGCAAGAGGAACCAGAATGTCAACACCAGTTACTCCTAAGACCAATGGTCACAGCAGCCAAGGGGAAAGTGAGGGGTTGTTGGGATGTTCCTGCTGTGATCTCCCCAGTGCTGGTGAGCAATGGCATGACTGAGCTGCATGATCTGGGGTGCATCCATTCTGGATGGGAATTTCTTCAAGAAACAAATCCTGTGTCCTGCATTATGGGAAAACAGGACCTTTCTGACAACGTGATTGTCTCTAGAAGAAAAGCAACAACATCTACGTAGTACAAATGCACCAATATATCTAGCAAGGAGAGAATCTCCAGCGTAAATGTCATGATTTCTGCACAAACTTCAGACTCTGAGGCTTCCCTCTGCATGGAAACACCTGATAGAATTATAAGAAAGAGAGAGTAAACTTTAACGTTTCAGTGTCATTGAAATATTTCTGTGGGACCTACAACTTGAAGTAGCTTCTTTTTCTTCTTTAAAGAACGAAAATGAACTTCATTGCTCCAAATCTATTTAAATGTAAATAACTCATCAAAAAGGGATCAAAACAAGTGTGAGAGGTCTAATTCACCTTAGCTAGAAATCTATGGCAGATAATAGAGTTATACCAAAGATAATTCAGGTGATAATTGTTTGTGAAAACCCTGAAATACCCTTTCTTCTGCAAGGACTACAAATCCAATGAACATGTACATCTCTTCTGGAGAAACTCGCACTGAAAGGCACCGGACATTTTGCTTCTTGGAGCATAATTCAGGCAGGCAGCAAGCAAGAATAGCAATTTTTGTTAAAAGGCCAATGCTCCCAAAGAAACACTGAGGGTTTGCAGAGGCAGAAGCAAGGAGCACACTTTTTGAGGAACAAGTTTGCTCTCACCTGACCGAGCTCTCTCCCCAGCTGATGTCCCTGTCTTCTGAAGATCACCGTGATCCAGGATCTTCATATATAGAGCTTCACAGAAGGAAAAAGGCAGGTGATGTCATTTGGGACATCCAGAATAATTGGTGGGGAGCAAAACAAACAAGGTCTTGTTTCTGGTGACTTCCACTGCAAATATTTCCTTGGAGATATTAGGAGTTAGGTAAATCATTGAGCAACGACTTGTAGGTACAGACTCAGCCAGCTCTGGCTGCCTGGTTTGGTACATCATCCTTTCAGCCTGTCAAGATGTGGATGTGGCTGAGATGTCATGCCCTGATAAAATACCTTTCTTCTTTTTTTTTTTTTCCCCAAATAAAATTGATGTTCTGACTAAAAACGTGTCAAAACACTGGCTGCCCCTGGCTGCTCATACTTCTGCCATTCTCAGGGCTGCAGTACTGAGCAGTAAGCCCTTGTGTGGGGATGTGCCACGTTATGATAAATGAAGGACCAGGCAGCACCTTTCTCAATGTAAAGACAGACTGTGGAGACAGTAACAGAGCCAGGTATTCCCTGTCCAGGCCAGCAGGACATGCCCAACATTCCCATCCAACTTGCCCACAGCCTGATCAGATGTCATGGCCTAACAGATACCCTGAGCTGACCGACTCTTTGGAGAGACCCCATCTAACTGGAAAATGCTGCCCGCATTTAACTGGCATGGAATTGCTTCCAAGTCCATCGCCTCTGCTCAGAGTGCTCCAGAGCACTGGAGGTGGGATGTGCTTTAACAGGAAGATGCTGTTGAGAGGCTGATGCTGTTGACCTGGAACTCCCAGGCCTGAGCTTGTTGGTTTGGGGTCTTTTTGAAGTCCTGGAAGGATTGTTGATCCCATTGTGAACACACCTCCCTATGATACCACCCCATGCAACAGATGTGCAGCAGCTGCCCAGGGTCTTCTGCCTCCTCCTTGCAGCTCTGTCCAGGCCCCTGCCCTGATTGCTGCCCAGGAGACACAGAGACACTGCACCAGAGCAGCAGCTCTTTGGGGCAGGGAAAAGAAACCTTCCTCCATGGGCCCCAGACCAAATGTGGTCCCCATGTGTGGAGCACATCCCAACAAACACAGAAAAGCTGTCTATGCTGAAGGGATAGTACACCAGCTGAGGGGATGAGGGGAGTGGGGTGAACTCTTCACTCCCTGGTGTCCTCATTGACAGCAGAGTAGATGGGGATGGCTGCTCCCCAGCTCTGCCGAAAAATAATCAAAAAAAATTGCTTGCTCAGTGGTAATACTTTCTGTAAACTTGGAAATAAATATTTCCAGCAGATTAGCCAGCTTTGGACACACACTATTTCCAGCTTTGAAAAAATACCTTAGTTAAAGGCCAAGGAAGGGGTGGCAAAGATGTCAAAGCACTGAAGGATTTGTCACTCTCCTTGCAACCTGATCAGCCAGGACCTCTGGAGCACAAAGCCCGGCTGTCATGGTGAGATCATGACCTTTGATAAGATGGACGAGGGTGTTAACAGGATGGTATTAAGTTATCATCCATCCTGAATGGCTTCATACTCCGGGAGCCACTGTCCAAAACCTGAATTACCATGAAGACAGCCCCGACACTGGTCAGTGCACAGGGAAGGGGCAGGGTGGCACCTCCGGGAATAGCTCCTGCGCAGTGACCTTTCAGCCATGACAGTAACTTGGCCTCTCCCCAGCAGCTGCTGAATGCAGAGGTCTCTGACCATTGGATATTTTGGAAAAACCGAGGCAGATTCCCATAAAGAGAATGACATGGTGATGTCCAGGTCTCGCTAAAGTGACTTTCAAAGCCCGAAGAACACAAAGCCAAATCACTGAGTGAGGATGGAAACATGGAGTAGACCAGAACAGATTTGGTCAAAGGGAGAAGAATAGGACTGATGTGAACAGACACATTTGCCTCAGTTCTCTGTGTTTGGATCACCTGAAATGAAGCTGAGAGGGAAACAGTAAGGGGCACGTGTTCCCAAGAAGAGTCTGAGACCTTGACGTTAGCAGGCTCCAGTCAGAGCAGGCTGGTCGTCCTAGCTGTGGCTGGAAAATGAGGTGGATCTGCTCTGCTCTCCCATTGATAGCATCATTCAGACATGGCTGTGTGTCTGAGGAAACCAAGGTGTGCCCTGCCATCCCTCTGGAACCACTGAGATACTGGTACACCCCTGCTGCTGAGGGATCAGGGCTACTGGGTCCATGTAAAGCTCCAGGGCACAGCACTGGACAAGGCTGCACATCCACCCCAGGTCACCAGTACCAGTGACAAAATAGTGTGGCTCAGCAGTGGGGCTGCTTCATGAAAAATTAATTAGGTGTTCCCTGAGATTCCCAGCCTCGAATTCTCTAGGAAAGCTGTGGGCAGATATTTGGATTATTTTTTTTACTCTGGTCAAAGGATTGAGGCTCAAACCATTTAAGTTTTTGTTAGCTAACGTAAGAACAACAAGGGAAATCTGGCCTGTGTTAGTCGTGATATGAAGAGAGGCATCACAAACCCCAGTTTTCATGGAGAGCTGGTTTTACAGCTCCCTCCTGACTGTTGAGGACTCCCAAGGAGAATGATTCCTTACATGTGATGCAGAACAAATTCCTGTGGAGAACAGAAAGGGTTTTTGGAGCCTGCCTCCCCAGCAGGTTTTCCTGGGGGTAATTTCCTAAAAACGCAACAGTCTTTCCAAAGATATCCTCGATTCTGTGCCAGCTTCCTGTCACCAGGAAAAGATGTTCAAATCATGTCAGCTCGATGAAGTCAGGATCAAAGCTGTTTATTGACTTACTAATGACAAGAAATTATCCAGGAGTCAGTGAGTTACACACGCAGGATCAATACCAGTGAAGCAGCTGATAAATCCCAACACCAGCCCAAATCTAATTCCTTCTGGGGTCCTAACCCCTGGGCACACTCCCCACCCCTCACAGCATGTGCACTCTGGGAGTCCCCTTCTTCCACCTGACTTGTGGGAGGTGTGGGTGATGCATCCTGGCAATGCAAACGTGATTTATGTAGGGATCAGCTCTTTCAGGACACACGGCCTCTGCCCAGCCATGCCCAGCTGGCTCCGACAGTGCACGGCAGGACAGTGTCACTATGGGGTCATGAGGTCTTTTTATTTCAGCTTGTGGAGTCAAACTCTTGGAAAGCCAAAGAAAGGAGGAAACACCCCAGGAAGCCCAGTACCCTGCTGCTCCCCCCCCCTCATTCCCACCGAGTCCTGGCCACAATGCGGACTGGGGATTGCAGCCACACAGTCCCCATCCCTCAGGTCTTGGTGACAGGCATGTCCAGCATGAGCATGTTCTGTGGATTTAACAACAAAAAACACCTGAGTGGGATGTAACCATTGATTCTGTGCTCGTGTGTGATGGCACAAGGTCCAGGGGTGGCCCAGGGTATGGCAAAGCCCCCAGGACAGTGTCCCTACCTTGCCCCCACTGATGCTGTAGGTGCTGCCCAACAGGTTGGATGGGATCCCTGCCTGCAGCACTCCTGAAACGAGTAGGAGACACTGTCAGAGGCACCTCGGCCATGGTGAGCACTGCCAGCATCTCCAGCGTTTTCCTGCCACCAAAGGATTTTGGCAATACTCAGAGGGAAAATTAACAGGGTGGGAATTCTTGGATTTGTGTATTTTAGTTTAGTCTCTGCTTTTGGCGTACTTCCCACATGAGTTAAGTAGACAAATGGATGCTGCAAGGTAGGGAATTTTACTGCCATTTCAGCTGGGTTTAGGTGTGGTTAAGGGAGAAGTGTTGATTTTTGGAGATTTCAGAAAGGCAAAGAACTGTGATAGCAAGGGGGTTTGATTCTGAGGACAGGAACAATGTTCAAAGAGGCTTCAGAGAAGCTGTCTGCATCCTTGGCAGTGGCTCTGTCCATGCAGGCAGATTCCTCCTGCCTCTGAAGGAGTGGGCAGACAGAGCCTGGCTGGAGGCACTGCCCAACACTTCCCCCCTCCAGGTCCACTGCAATGGAATGGCCAGAAAGTGACTGTCCTAGCAGAGCCCCTGACAGTCCTGGGGACAGGAGGAATGTGCCAGGTCTCCCAACCCACAGGTGCCACACCAGGGAGAGTTACTGGTGGTCAAAACACTCCCACGAAAGTACATGTTACATTAGGGAACAGGGATCACTTCCGAGCATTTGTGCCTGTGGGGAAATGGTTTACGAGGCTGATTTATAATTTGTTATTCCTTGAAATATTATTCCTCGAAATGCTATTCCTTGAAATAACATTTTCATTTTCAGGATACACTCTGGTTTTCCTGTGGTTTTGGTTTTTTTTTAATGAATCTGGTATTGATAACAAAAGCAGCTGGACAGGCTGTGGGGAGAGAATTCCTGGTACCGTGTTACGCAGACTGAGATTCCCAGCAGCAATCCTGGCTCAGCCAGACCCCTGATTCACATCAAAAATCCGGGGAGGAGGAATCCACAGCCACCTGAGGCAGACTGCAGGGAAGGAAAACTCAGCGTCGTTTGCTTCCCACATCCTGCTCACCCTCAGCAAACCCCTCACCCCAATCTTGCACTGGTGGTACTGGGGCTCCACCAGTCACCTTCTAGAGAAGGGCTGCTTCCCACACAGAGAATTTTCTCTGCCCTGGACCAGGATAACTTCATCTCTCCAGGTTTTAGGCCAGCTGGATTATGTCATGGTAACCCTCGTCTATTTTTAACCCGCTCTTAGAATAAGCTGTAAAAACACTCGGGCGGAGGCAAACGAGGTTCTCTGTGAAAATGCAGGAGTGAGACGCAGAGTGTGCCCCCTCACACTCACAGGGACTGTCTCTCTGCTGTGGTGGCACCTGAGATCAGCAGCCACATTACCTTTGCAGAGCAAGGGAGAGCCGCAGCTTTTCTTCCGAAACGTCAAACTCTGCCTCCACATTGCTGTGCTGCAAGGGCAGAGGAAAAGTGAAAGGGAGTCCCAGCCAGGATCCTGGTCCCCCCTGACTGCTCCATCCCTGTAGGACTCCCCACACAGACATTCCTAACCAACATCCCTGTCTGCTGCCCCACATCTCCTATTTTTCTTAGATTTTCCAGGATTTGCATTTGGACCAGGTGCTGGCTGCTTAGCTCTGCAATGAAATGGAGCAACAAACTCCACAGGAAACACTGAGCTGAGGGGAAATCAACACCTCTGAAAAAATGGATTTCAGGAATGTCACCACTCCAAGACCCAGTGCCAGCCAGCAGCACCCACCTTCAAATCCAGCTCTTTGAAAGTTTCACTGGTCAGCAGAGGGGTTCAGCAAAGGGTGCTGGAGGCTCTCTGCAATTCCCAGAGAGATTTCAGCTGCATGGAAGCAAAGAAGGATAACTAACCAGGAGTTACTTGGGGTTGGATCTGCACTTTGCCCTGTGACAGGGGAAGGGAAGGAGATGGGTGGAATGGATGGATGGATGGATGGATGGATGGATGGATGGATGGATGGATGGATGGATGGATGGATGGACGGATGGACGGACGGATGCCAACTTGCAAGCCATGGTGGTGAATTTTGCATTCACAAGGTTGAGCACTGCACCCACAGCTGGACACAGCTGTGGGGTGAGACGAGAGGTGTGAGAAACCCTTGCACAGATGCTTCTGGTGGGAGCAGAGCTTCAAGGCTGCCAGACCAGTGCAGCTCCCACTCACAAATACCAGGAGCCTACACTGTCATTTACACAGACCAGGGCCTCAGTTTCTCTGTCCCTGGCTGAACTGGGTTATTCCAGATTAAACCTGCCTTAAGCTGAGCGAAGAGCAGGGCCAGATCCCCACAGGTATCTGACTGAAAACTTTATGACATGTTAGGGGACTGCAAGTCTGCCCTTTGACAAGCCTTTGGCAACCAGGTGCTCAACCCCAAGGGCAGCTCTGTCCGAGCATCACATCCCTACCTGCCAGGCTGGGACAAGGAGGCTTCCAGCAGCAGTGAATTTGCTGCATAAACCCAGGAATGGCTGGAAATGCTCCTTTTCACCAGTTTGAAAGCTCCTTTGTGTGGCAAAACCGTGAAAGCTGTTATGGTGCACTGAGAAGAAGGAGGAGGAGGAGGAGGAGGAGGAGGGGGAGAGGCAGGAGGAGATGATCTCTGGGAACAAGAATGGGAGGAGGATGGGACTTACCCAAGCTGGCAGCACTTTCTGAAGGGTGCTGTGAAGGACCTTGCTCATAACTTGGGCCCCACACTGGGCAGGGAGGACACGTCGTCCTCAGAGCCCTCATACACACAGCAATAATTATTTATTGACGATCAAAAGGTGGGGAAGTCACGCACTAAAGAAATGGATCTGGTCTGGATTAAGGCAAAATATGCCTCATGTCTGATAAAATGTGTTTTCTCTCTTTGCAAATCTTTTCTCAAGAATGCCATCTTCTGGTTTTAAATGAAGCTGAAGGCTTTCATCCCTAAAAGAAACTCTGACAGTCTGGGAGTACAAAACAGACAAATGCACACATTGTGTGGAACAGCACAACCAGAGCTGGCCTGAATTTGTACATAAAACCTTGGTTTACTGGAAAAAAAGAACTGCAAAAAGTATTTGTGTGCTGTAGAAATCCAAACGTGAAGTCTGAAACCTCTAACAGTGCTGTTACCTGCCCGTTAGCAATTGTCAATCCCAGCACACCAGCGATGTGTCCTGTGGGACTTACATGCTGGGGGGATTGGTGCTAACACTGACAAAGGTGATGTGGGAGTTCCTGGGGCTGAACCTGGGGGTGCCCATGGTGTCCTGTCAGGTTTGCAGCCAGAGCAATTTCCATGTTTCCTTCTGTAAAGCTGCTCAGAGCAAAGTTTGGTCAGCACAGGATAAAACCCAGGGAGGAGTGAGTCCCCCAGATCCTCCAGCCGTGCTCTCCATGGGCACTGGCTCCCAGTCACCTTTTCCCAGTGATGCTCATTTGGACTAAGCCATGAAGAACCCCGAGCCAGGAGAGAACACCAGAGAGATCACCAGGAAACAGAAACTTTTTACCTTCAGCCTGAAGGAAAGACAGAGGAAAAGAGCTGGGTAAAGGGGCACAGTCAGAGCCTGATGCCCAGGATTTGATGCTTCCAGCAAAGTCACCTCTCACTGATATTCTCAATACCTTTTTCTTCTCCTTCTTGTTCAAACTTTCCATTTAAAACTACTTTGAAATTTAGAAACATGTTTCTTCCTAACGACAAATCACACAATCTAATTTTGAAAAAAATCAGGAAAAAACTGTTTTGGCATTCAACACATCTCCATTCCCCAATCCAGCATGGATCTGGGGGATGGAGGGCCGACTCTGATCCCCCAGAAATTTGGGGTTTTCATCGGGACATCATGGACAAAAGCTGGGCAGCCCCCCACACTGCAGAGCTCTGACATCTGCCCCGGACGGTGCTGAGGCAGGAGCTGACGCGCTTTGTTGCCTTTAAGTCACAGTTTCTCCGTGTGTTTGTAGACACAACCAAGCAGAAAATCACCAGCTTTAATATCCCACTTGTTAGCAGGGAGTGATTCGTGGCTGCCTGCGGGCTGACACTTCCCAACCTCCCACTTTTATTTGCTTGTCCCTGGTTCTGGGCTCACAGTGCGAGGCTGCTGCTCATCACTCACCCCAAGATGCCTTTCATGGGTTTGGTGTTGGGCTTGTTTTTCACGGCTTCCCCTGCCATTTTCTGCAGAACATCACTCCCATTTAGAGCAGCTGGAGAATTTACAGAACACAAGGAGTTCAGCACAAACCCCTCAGGAAGGATCCTGTGCTGGAGGGTGAGGGGTTGCAGTGCTCCCACTGTACTGTATAAAACATTATTATTAACATCTTCCATCCCAAAACACCCAGGACCCCTGCTGATCTTCTGGAGAGAAGTAAGGAACAGTCAATCTATAAAACCTGACTGAGAAACAGGAGAACCAAAAGAATTAAAGGCTGGGAGATACTGTGGTGTGAGCTAATCCCTGAGGGTTTCCAACATCCATCAATACAAATAATTTCACTGATAAATCTGAGAGTCTGGACAAGCTCTCCATCTTGGGTCCCAAATGAGAGCTCCCAGCCAACAGAGACTTGTGCACCAAGTCTGAAGGAAAAACCTGATCTCCCTAATTAGATGGTACAGACAGAAGTGGGAGCAAGAAGAAACCTGAGATGGACCATGGTAAATTCTGCTCTTGGAGACACACGTGTAATTGTGACCCGTGGAAGAGCATCTCCCACTCCCCAAAGGTTCATGGGGTTGTGCAAACACTGGGGGAGGACATGGGCTCAGCTGGGGGGTAACCCAGTGAAAATTCTGATAACCTCAATAATATTCTTACTTATTTCAGGCAGGGTTGGAGCGAGGATGAGAAGCATTCACATCTCAAGAGAACGGGCTCCTCAGCCCCAACCCTGTCCTAATTCCACCATGGGAGACCCACACGTCCCACCAGACTGCAAACAGGCTGCACAGAACTCTCCTCCAGGCTGCTGCTGTCCCTGTGGCTGCCCCTTAGACTTGTGGCCACTGTGTGCTCACCCATCCCCGCCTGGTCACCTCAACCAGAAGGACCCAGCTCTGGGAGCTCAGCCTGGTGAGGTAATGCAGCACAAAGTAATTTATTTCCTCTCTTCATTTCTGTATAAAACTTGTCAGGAGGTTTAATCCGTCATTACCTCCCTCCCAGAGCTGTGCTCGGTGGCCCGCTGCTAAGCCCAGACAAGGAGATTTACATCTTATCTAACAGGAGTGCAAGATTTATGGATAACTCCCGACAAGGAGCACACCATGCCAGAACGACACTTTTGTGCTAGTAACTTGATCAGTCATTATGCTGTGAGTTGACATCTAATTAAGCCTCCACAGGCATCATCAGGTCCAGAACAGCTCTTCAGGAGGAGAAAATCCACCTCTAAGAACCGTGGTGGCAGCTTATCCCCAACCCTTGCACTGCTGGAAGAGATAATAACGCTCCCCAGAAAATCCCCAATCTCAGGGAGAGCTGCCGGTATCACCTGCACTGGAAAAAGGAATCACAGGGGCAAATTCCCAACTGCTGCTCTAAAACACAGCAAAGACTCGTTTCTCAGAGACTTTTCTAGGCTGTGTCCATGTCCCTACCAAAGTCAGATCCCACAAAACTCCTTCCGTGGCCGCAGGGGGCTCGTCTGAGGGTTACAACCTTCTCAATGGATTTACTTTTCTGAACACATTTCTTGCCTCTCAAAGGGCTGCCTACATCAGCGTGGAAGTGTAAATCCTGCTCTCCCTTGGCAGGCTGCTCGATCTTCACATTTTCTCTTGACACTGCTTTCCAGGATGCCTTCGATGGAAATGCACAGCGTGGCTGGAATGCTGCTTTTCTTTGCATTTCCCTGTCATGCTGAGCAGGAAAGTAACACAGTTCTGGGGAGAGCCAAGGGCTTTGAACGTGTCAAGATGCACCTGGAACCAGCGGCCGGTGCCTCACGTCACCCACGCACAAAGGACAATGGCTGCAGCTGCCCAGGCCGCAGGTGTTTCAACAAGCCCTGAACACCTCACCCCACTGCCAAGGCAGTCAGACCAAAATGGGCAACTCAACCCTCTCTGCGAGACTGGTCATGCCTCAAAGCTGAGGTCACAAGTACTGGGGAGGGATGGGGGGAAGTCAGAACACGAAGAGGAACTGGTGAGGCCATGGAGGGGGTGTGTACGTGGTGTTTGCAGGTGGTCCCTGCTCTGTCCCCCAGGCCAAAAGGAAGCCAGGAGAATATGATGGACATCAAGCACAGGAAAGAGGGGAACTCTGATTCCCTCCCATGAATGCTTTCACTGCTCGTAGAGACATTATCAAGGGGAGGGGATGTCACCCACCATTTTTTTCAGCCAGTTGTAATAAATATTGCCAGTGGCTTCTTGGTGGGAGCACGTTAAAGAGAGGAAGGGATTCTTGCACATGGGCCATTTCAGATCTTCTGTCTGGTCTAAAACTCACTGAACCCAATAGAAACACGTCTGTTACCTTCAACAGACTTACCCAGGCCTGATGGAAATGGAGACCATCCTTGATAAATTGCCAGGATCTCCTTCAGGTCCTGTGCTGGTCTCATCCCTTCTGGTCTGAGCTGCCCAGCTGGGAGAGTGACACAAACCACAGCAGCCTCTCACAGAATCCTGGAATGGTCTGGGTTGTGAGGGACTTTAAAGCTCATCCAGTTCCAATCCCCTTCCATGGGCAGGGACACCTTCCACTAGACCATGTTGTTCCAAGTGCCATCCAACCTGATCTTGAACACTTCCAGAGATGGGGCAGCCACAGCTTCTCTGGACAACCCGTGCCAGTGCCTCACCACCCCCATAGGGAAGAATTTCTTCCTAATCTCTAGTATAACCCTGCACTCTGTCAGTTTAAAACCATTTCCCCTTGTCCTGTCATTCCATGACTTAGTCAGAAGTCCCTCTGCAGCTCTCTTGGAGCCCCTTTAGGCACTGGAAGGGACTCCAGGGTCTCCCCGGAGCCTTCTCTTCTCCAGGCTGAACAACCCCAACTCTCTCAGCGTGTCCCTAGCAGAGGTGGACATGGAGGTGCTGTCCCTGTGGTGGTGTTCAGAAGAAAGGGTGGCTGCAGAGCAAAGAAACCCACGTTTGCTCTCTAACAATGTTTGATTTCTTGGCACCCTCCACCCAGAGGCCTTTCTTTGTGCTCCTCAGGAACACCTCAGTGAAGACAAGCTGCCCCAGCACCTGCTGTTCAATACTTCACCTCGCCAGGTCAACAGCCAAAGTAATCAAGTCTAAGGGGAAACAATAAAAATGGCACAGAAAACAGAGTGTCCCCCCAGTGTCCTGGTTCCCAGCCCTCCTTGCCAATTCCTGCCCCATCAGCTTTGGCTGGGAGGATATATAAAACCAGCAGAATTCCTCGGTGTGGCCACGGCAAGACACAGACTGAGCCAGAAGAATGGGAAGACCAGCCAGGACAGGTAAAGATGCTTTTGCAAACTGAATAGCTTGATATGGGCATTGCTCCTACTTTCTTTTGTGTGTCTCCTTAAGGGTCAGCACTCACCAGGAGTGATGCTTTCTGCAAAGACTGAGATAAATATGTATCTTTTCTGCAGGTTAAACTTTCTGAATTACTTGTTTTCGTAACATTGTAAGAGCATTACAGACATTATAAATGATTCCCAAATGTTTTTCAGAAACAGGTAACACTTTCACCTTTTCATTTGACTTTATAACTCCTCCATAACTTCCATTCCTTGCTCTATTAATTTTAGCTTCTGTTTATTTGCTGTTTTTATGCCAGTTGTGGCCATTCTGTTCTCCTCAGCAAGTGAGATATCGCTGCAGGCACTGTTCTGGCTTACAAGACTGCAGAGGCTCTTCAAGGCTGAGCCTTCTGTCAGTGCTTTTAAGACACCACACGAGAGCTGTGGGTTGTTACCGCACCAAAGCTGACAAGATCCACACCACAACCCTGATCAAGGAGCAGATCTCTGGCTCTGGGCCTCAGTGGTCAGGCAATGGCCACGCTGTTCTGACCAGGCTGCTGTGGGTGCCCTCCTCTTCCTTCTCTTCCTCTTCTTTTTCCTCCTCCTCCTCCAGGTGCTGGCATGGCAATGCTCCGCACCCTGAGCATCCTCCTGAGCCTCCTGATCCCAGCTCACACCACCAGGTCACCCGACTGTGGTGGCATCCTCACCCCCTCTGGACTGAGATACCGTAAGTCCAGACCCACCTCTCCCACACCAGCAGCAGGGAGGGAAGGCAGTGACATCTTCCAGTCTGGTGGTGAAACACCAAACGCTGGCACCAGAATCCCGTGCCACTACTCAGCTCACCTGCCTCACCCCCTGCCTGTTGCTAGCAGCAGGGGGATGGCAAGGGGTGGAAATGGGTTTCAGCCTGTCCATCAGGACACAAGCTCCAGAGGCTCTCATAAAACATCTGCCCTGTTTTGCAGTTGCTGAAGTTTCAAAGCCACATGCAGAGTCAGTCCTCAGGCAGGACCTCATGGCCCCACCAGCCCCAGACCCATCTCCTGTCTCCCCAAGCAGGTGAGTTGCCCTCTCCTGCTCAGGCTTTGCTGCCATAGCCCTGGTTCACGCTGGTGTTTGAATATTGTCACAAAAGGCATTTTGCCAGCGAGGGCAAAAATCCTCCTGGAGACCAGGAGGTTTTGAAATGAGCTCCTGGCTCCCTTGTTGGGGCTCAGGGGTAGCAGAACAGTGCTGCCCTCAGGGTGTGGATTTATCTGTGCAGATCTCGTGAACTTTTGGGGTTTCTCGGGGACTGCATAGCAGTCTGTGCTGGTCTCCCAACACCTTCCTTTCTACTCCAGCAGGAACCAAATTATCTCTGTCAAAGTTGACAAGTTTTCCCTGACCCTGATCCCCGACGCCGGGATGCGGCTGAGCATCGAGGTGGACCTTGGCATCACATCTGCACCGTGAGTGCCAGGGCTGCAGGGCTGGAACCAGCCCAAGCTCCTGGCTGGAGTGACAAGGCCATGCCCAGCACCTGCAGGAGCAAGGGTGGCCTGGGGGGAATGTGGGTGGGAGCATCCCCCAGCTCCAGCCTCCTCCTCTCCTCCCCGGCACAGCCCAACCACCAAGGAGATGAGACTGTCCATCCTGGCAGACCTCCATGTGGAGATGAATCCTGAAGGGAACCTGGAACTGGTGACCTCTGACTGCAAACCCACCCTGGAGGAGGTGCAGAGCACCGAGGAGATGGACAGGTCAGCCCCACAGTTTTCCTCCTTGTGGGATTTGGGTAATGGGTGAAAGAAGAAACTGAGGCACAAGTGTTTCTAGGCAGGAAGGTGATTGGATTGAGACTTGCTCACTGCCCTCAAAGCTAACAAGGGCCAACACTAAAACTTTATCTTCATGGGAGAAACCTTGTTCTATTTTTGGAGTGGTTTCCCCATTTTAAGAGAGTTTCAGTCTGTCACAAGGGAGTGGTACTTTTAGAGTTGTGCAGCTGGAATGCTTTTAATGCAAGTCCAGTGGCAATTCTCCAGTGGTTTGGGATTCTGAATTGCAATCATAGCTTAATAGATGACAGAAAACAAGGGTAATTCTGTCTCTGGATGCCTTTTTGGGTCAGATAGAAGACACTCACCCACCTTTGACTGATCTGGTTCCCTCCTAACTTCTGTTCTGTTGTTTTCACCCAGCAAGTCCTCGGGATCGGACATGGACAAGCAGATCAACGTTGAAAAAGTAAGATAAAGTTTGTAACAGCATGGGTACAGCGTTGTACAGGTCTGTAAGAATTAGAGCACTTTATGTTTACCTGGTGCTTTTCCAGATCTCCCCCACAGCTTTGCACTCACTGGACACTGTAATTGACCCCTGGCTCCTGCTACCAACTGATAGCAACGCCCACCTCAGAGATATTCTGGGAACACTCAATGCCCCATGCTCATCTATCACCTCTCTTTTTGTTCTTTATTCCATAGATTTGCCTGGAAGTCTCCAAATTGCTGCTTTTCCCAAATGAACGGCTGATGTCTCTGGCAGGTGGGCACTTGGCTTTCAGTCCCTTTATGGACTGAGGGTTTCAAGGATCATTTTGGAGCAGGTTAGGAGCCGGGACAAATTCCTACCCTGCAGCAGCAGAGGCTCCGCTGCCATCACCTCCCCGGGGACCTGCTCCCTCTGCTCGGCTCTTTCCCTGTCTTTGTTACTCGGGAAACCCAAACACTTCCCAGAGCCAATCCCCTGTCACTGCTTCCCTCCTCTTCCTGAGTATCCCTCTGCTCCATTTGCAGCTCCATTCCCCATCACACCAAGTTGCCAGGTCCAGTACCTGCCCCTGGCTGCCCCCATGTACTCCGAGCAGGGAATCATCATCTCCTTGCAAGTAAGTCCTCACTTTCCAGCTCTCACAGCCCAGCTCCAGACCTTGGAAGAGCTGCTTCCACTCAGTACTACAGCCTAGAGACCTGAAACTGATTTCCTTCTTGCCTGTGTCCCTGCAGACGACTTTCCAGGTGGCAGGGACAGTGATCCCCCTGCCAGTCAGCCCTGTGCCTTTCAGCATGCCCGAGCCAGCGAGCTCCAGCCCTTCCCACCTCATCCTGGCTTTCTCCGAGCACTTCTACACCAGCTTGTTCTCTGCCTTGGAACAGTCTGGAGCCCTCAACGTGAGCCTCTTGGTGAGTGGAGCAAAAGAGGAAAGGGGTGAGAGATACACACTCGGAGGGACAGCCCTGCCCTGGGAATGACTTGGAGGAGCCACCTGCCCTGCATAGAAATGGGAGTGTGGCCAAGCACCTGGAGGAGCCACAGCCCCTCACCCCCAGACTGCTAAAAATATTCCTGGTCTAAAGGAGGATGGAGAGTTTGCCATGAGGGGTCATCTGCACACTGCTCCTGGCACGGGTTGGTGTGAGGAGGGCTCCTGCAGGTACCCAGGGGTGGGGTGGTGCTCACCAGAGGGGCTGCACGGCCACGCTGGACACAAGCCCTGGAGCAGCAGCCTCAGGCAACCATGGGTCTGATCACAAGCTGTGCTTTGTGTTTCAGAGCTCGCTGACCACTGCCACCTTGGCTGAGAGGATCACTCAGGTGTGTTGCTGTCCCTGTAACCCCAAGAGGCGCAGCCCCAGCTCAGGCAGTGTCCCCCACCCTGGGGGCTCAGGACTGGCTGCCATGCCCAGAAATAACCCCGCTCCCCTGGCAGATGGGCTCCCTCTTCCAAGAGGACCTACCAGTGGTGCTCCAAGCTGTGACCCGGAGTTCACCTCATGTGGTGCTGGAGGAAGACAAAGCCATTGTGAAGCTTTTCCTTACTGCCCAGATCGGAGCAGGATCATCCCTTTTCCAGAGCTTCCTGAGTGTGAACGTGGTGAGTGTGGAAGCATGCTGAGCTTGGGAAGTGTGTGCTGTGAGTGTGCCCATGCTGGCCACGGGCACTGCCCTTTGCTCTGAGCCCTGGCCCCGCGGCAGGGGCTCATTCAGCCTTTTTCCATCACAGTGCTCCCAGTCTCCAGCAGCACTTGCCCCTGTGGCATCATGCAGGATGCAGGGAGCACATTGCAGGAGGCAGCACATGGATGGGTTCCTCACACCCCACTATTCCAAGCCGAAGTGGGGCCGTTTCCTCACTGATCCTGCCCTCTGTTCCCCTCACAGGATGTGACTGCCAGGCTCCAGCTCAGCATCACCGACACGAGGATGATCATCTCTGTGGCAGACATAGAGTAATGAGCCCAGCTGCGCTGCGGGAGCCCCAAGGGGACACGTCCCACTCACAGCAGGGAAAGGACAGGCAAAGTGGTCTGAGGAGGGTTTTAGCTTTTGGGCGTTGCAGAGGGAGCTTCTTCCCCAGGGAGACAGTGAAATTCCAGAAACGTGGCTAGGGAGAAAAGTGGGAACTGCAGCTTCCACACTGCCACAAAGGGCCTGAGCCCAGATGGGGAGTTTGGGGAAAAAGGGGAAACTGCTTATTACAGCTCAGCACCAGCGGCTCCTCTGCTGCTCCTTGTGTTCCAGGGATATCGAGCTCAGCCTGGCCGCCTCTGATGTGGGTCCTGTACTGGTAGGTACCTCCAGCTGTGGCTGCTCCTGATACCATTCTCTAAGAGCCTGATCTCCCTCAGCTGCCCCAGCCATCCCGGGCAGCGGGTGCCAGCAGGGAAATATGGAAATACTGGCTTTGGGTGCTTGCTGCACCCGGTGGAAGGGACAGTTGGGTTCTTGTGGGATGGAAAGAGGTGCAGTGAGCATCAGGACCCTCTCTCAGGTCTCTGCCCCTCTCCTCCTGCTTTAGCCCCACACCATGAGCTGACCCTGACTTTCCCACAGGCTGCCTTGCTGGAGGAGTTGTTCCTGCCCACACTCCGTGAGGAGGTGCCAGCCCAGATAAACAGTGAGGAGATGGGAGCTCTGCGGGTGCTGCCATGTGCAATGCTCAACATGGACCCAGGCAGCACCCAGCTAGCAACTTTCCCTCTTTCTTTTTCTCAGTGGTCCTGAGACAAGGTGTTTTCCTGCCCCACATCGCCAGTTTCACTTACACCGATGTCAACATCACAATTCACAAGGTAAGAAATAAGACATTTAAATTGCTCCCTGCTGTGCTTGATTTAAAGGAGGCCTGGGAGCAATGCTAACCTCTCAGCTCCAGAATAAATCAGAGCCTGATCGTCCAGCCCTGGTAACCTGCAGAATCAAGTTCCATTGCCTTAAACAGGCCCAGCCCCTCTTTAGCACCATGGACACAGGCAGTGGCTGTGTCCGAGGGGCCGTGGATCGTGGTGAAGCCCTGTGTGGGCTGATGGAGCCACAGCAGCACCATGCTCAGTCCTCCTTCCTTCCTTCCTTGCTCAGGACTATGTCTTGATCCCCTGCAACCTCCAGCTAGAGGCGAAGGCTGGAGGGGCGAGCACCTGGAATTGAAATCCAGTGTCTGGAGTAAAACAGTGGCAAAATCATTGAGGTGACTGTCACATCATGCTCCGTGGTTTGTCACTGCTTGAAATGTTGAAAATCTTCTTTTTTGCCTTACTAAAACATCATGGGTTTATATTCTGGATAATAATGGTGTTGCACTAGCACCTTCTCTTCCAGCCCTTCTCCTGGTATTTTTGTTGCACAGGGGATGGATTGTAACAACATTCTGTGCTTTAATTAAACATTTCTCTTTAATTCTGCATTTGCTGGTGTGACTATTGACATTTTTCCCCCTTCAACAATTTGTACCTATAAACAGATGAATTTTGCCCATCATGTCCAGACCCTATATTTAATTACTTTAATTAATTCCACTCATTTACAAGGATGCAAAACAGACTCGTGCCTCTCAGCTGCAGAACGACATAGCCCCTACAAGGAGAGATCTTTCATCTGCTTTTCCTCCATATCTCGTGTTACTATGGGAACATTACAGCTGGTGGGTTTCCTGGGTCAGAAAGAAGAGGAGGGGGAGGAAATCAGTCTGCAGAATGGTTTCTAATTTTAGACCTGAAGGCAGTTATATTTTCAACACTTTGCTTCTGAGAAAGCTCATCACAGAGAAAATGCTGAATGAGATGTGACTGCAGGCATCAGACTGCGCTGGTGCTGCGGTCATTGGCACTGAGATGCTCTTTCCTCCTGATCAAATGCATCTCCCGGTAGTTCAGGAATGTAAAAGGGGGAAAAACACTCACAACAGACACGGGCATCCAAAAGGGAAGGGTGGGTGGTAACAGAGCTTCCAAAAGCTGCCCCAGTCACTCAATCACTGGGTACTGCTGGCATCTACCCCAGCCAGGGTGAACACGTGGCTGTGCTGATGCCCAGGAGGAGAATCCTTATCCCTGACCATGCAGCCCAGGAAGAGCATCTTCACCCCTGATCATGCCGCTCCCACCTCAGCTCTCCCATGGTGATCCTTCACATAACACGCCAGCCATGAAACCTTATTAATTACATCTACATCTGCTTTTACTTGCTACAACTTTACCCATCATTTCTAACCTCTGAGGCCGCTGAAAAACACTTCAAAACCTTGTATTTCAAAGGCTCAGAAATAGGAAAGCAAACAAAACAAGCCAGGTTGATTTACTGCAAGGAGTAAAGAACCCTGAAGGTTTATATGCCCAGAGTGGGGACCTGACTAATGATGTTAATGCCCGAGGTTGGCCATAGCAGGAACAGCTCCTAATAAAAGTTTCCTGGTAGAGCTGCAACCATTATTCTTTGACTAATATATGTTAAACCAGTTTCCCAAAAGGAATAAGCTACAGTAGTAAAAAGATGCATTTCTGTGCCAGGGAATGTTCTGGCTCTAAGCTTCACTGCGTGACTCTGCCTCTCCAGCGCAGGGCTGGAGTCTCAGGAGCTGCACCCCCGACTGCCAGCCCCACCTGGGAATAGCCACAGGCTTAGAGCAGAGCTGGCTCACGCTGGAGAATGAGGGTCTTCTGCTTCTCCCTCCAGTCATCCCATTTACTGAGACCCCCAGCACAGCCAGGGGAAAAGGAATGATGAAAAAGCATTTGCGTTAGCTCCTTTAGCATACACAAAATCCATCACATTCCTGGGCAGCCCTGTGGGAAGAAGCTGCCTGGTGCCACTCAACTTCCCTCGCCAGTGGCATATGGAGCAGGATGTACCTGCAGCCAGATGGTTCAAACCCTGGAGCAGGGGGAACAAGCCCCTTCTCCAGCCCCCACAAAACAGCAGAGGGATGAAGCTTTTGCCAGGGGCATTGCTGGAGCAAGGGTCAGAGAGCCCCAAGTCCCACACGCAGCCAGCAGCGCAGCCAGTCCCTGGCAAGGTCTCCTGCTGCTCACCCAGCAAAAGATTTTCCAGCCTGTCAGGGTACCATTGTTAAGGGAACTTTCCTGAACAGGATTGTCACAGCTCTTACGGGTTCTAGATTGCAGTCTCCTGCTCTGACTGTACTCCTGAAGCCACTAGAAATTTAGAGCATTAGATGTGCAGTTGGAGAAGTGATGAGTAACACTGAGAAGATGCTGCCCTTTCCTTTGGAAAAGGCTCCTCTGTTCCTTCCCCCTCAGTCCCATGTGATGAGCAGCACGATGGAGGCCAGACCCCAAGAGAAAGAGCCTTTTCCAGGAGCACAAGATGACTTTTCCCCTCTTCCATGACCCTGGGCTCACAGCTGTGCCAGTGCTCCATGCAGCAGCAAGCTCTCATCACATGCTCCCATCACACTGTTTTCTTTCTCAAGAGAAGCAGAGGCGTGGGACAGTGCCAGATCACAGAGCCTTCTATAATGTGCCAGAGAAATGAATCTCTCCCAACAGAGCACAATACACACAGAAGTGATGGCCAAACGGGAGTGAAAAGAGGTGCTAAACTTTACTTACTGTCCGGAAGGTGTTTGCTCAGGAACCAGAACAAAACCTTGTGTATACACAGCCTGTTCTGCCAACCTGTGGGCAAAAAGGATGCATGGAGACACCAAGTCCCAGCAGTGCAGGAGCCCTGAAGAGGCACAAAGCAGCTGCCAGCACAGGTTTCTGGGGCCGTTCATCCCGTCCTGCAGGTAACAGGGTCACACAGACCCCCAAACCCTGCTCTGCCAGCTCAGTGTCAGAGAACATGAGCAATGGGATCTGAGCTCCCTGCTCCTGGCTCCTGGGCAGGTTCCAGTGCTCCACAACATTCATTCTTGTTGGCACCTCACTCCACGGGGGTTCAGCTGGCAGTGGGGCTGTACCCAGCCTGCTGCTCCAGTGCAGCACCCTGTCACCACACAGGAGCATCCCTTCTGCCCAGGGACAGGGCAAGGCTTGTGGGACCAGCAGCTGAACAGTCCCTGGGGAGCACAGTCCCACAGGCAACACCAGCCTGAACCATGCTGGGAACCAAAGGAGCTGTTTATACTCACCAGGACACCCATCTTCAACCAACCATGGACTTCAACCAAGCCAAAGCCCTTCTGCTGCACACAGGGCAGGCCAGCCCATGTGGTGACAGCGTGTGACACCAGGTTTGTGTTTGGCACAGCTCAGGAGAGCGCTGGCCAGTTCACACAAAGAGGGACCCCCAATGGGTCCAGCACCTTCTCTGCCGTGTTCAGCGAGTCCTCTGCAGCTTCTCACAGCCATCCTGGGAGCTGATGCAGCAGCCACAGGTGTGGGCCCTGCAGACACTGAACTATTCCTACCTTCAGGCAGAAATGCAGACTGGAAGATTGCCCCATCCCCTGGTCAGTGCCAGACTGCCACAACCTCTGGGAATACAAGGAGTAAATAACATACTCAGAATAGCATCCAGTATGGGGAAAACAGTGTTGGAGAGGCCATTTAAAACCTGAGATTTGCAATTTTTTAAGCCAGAATAATTGGGACTTTTTAAAATCCAGAATGCTGGGATTCTTGTCACTGTGACACACAGACACCAACAGGCTGTGATATCAGGCTAAGCAGACCTGGCTCTGGCAGGCAGATGTGTGTTCTCCAGGGCTATCAGACCTCTCAGTCCTCTGGTAAGGAAGTTTTCCTTCCAGATTCTATTAGGAAATGCTTCACGACCTTTGGAAATTCGATTTAATTTTGATTTCTGCTTGTGGATTAGCATTTGGTCAGCAGGTTATCAGGCCAGAAGGAGCCACTGAAAATTCAATTCTTTTTTCTCACAAGTTCAAGTGGGAAGAGTTTTCAAACCCAAACCCAAAATATCGATTGTCACAAAGGAACAAGATCCCAGAGTGTAGGCAGGACAGAAGCTCTCCCTGAGAAGCATCAGAAACCAGAACCTGATTCCAAGCACTAAAAAAGTAGGAATATTTATTAAAAGAGTTACATGATAAATGTATTCTGAGCTCTCGCTCAGCACCTCACACCCTCCTGGACAAGGATGGGGAGATTCACTTCAGAAGCCACATGCAACAAATTCACTTTTTCATTCTATCAGGAAAAGTTTTACCTCAGAACAAATTTCCCAATTCCACTGCAGCACTACATGCAACTGCTGTGACTCTGACCCCAAAATCACACCAACTTCTCTAAATAAATATTTGTACACAGAGCTGCTGGTCAGGTTTGGCTTACGCAAGTCAAACTGTACTCACACAAGCCAATTCACTTTAAAGTGTCTTAAATATTATCAAGAATCTTGAATCAAGTTTAGGAAAGAAAAGCAGATAATGCTGGTCCTGACATTCCATCCTCGCTGCCCTCTTCCTCTCTCTGCCCCCACAGCCCTCTCCATGCCTCGGGCTCCACAGCTCACACCAGAAACACCATCAGGCCCTGAAGGAGAGCAGGGAGAAACACAAACACATTATCTCCCATCAAGAGATGTTGGTTCACAACGCACAGCAAAGACAGAACCCTCCTGCAAAAGTCCTCATGTCCAGTTTGTAATAAGGAGGGCACAGAACCCTTTGGGGAATATCCCGGCTCCTCCAGGACACCTCCAGGGTGAACAGGGCTGGAACTTGGGGCAATTCAAGACACTGACTGGTGCCACTGGAGAGGGTTTGCCTGAATCCCCAGATCCACATCAGAGCTGCTCCCACTGAGTTCTCCAGAAAGAAAAGAGGGCCTGGACAGAGAACTGGGACCTACCCCGGGGCATCACATCCTCAGGCAGCACTCCATGGCCTGAGGGAGGTCAGATAGAGCAGCCCTTTCAGTCTTTCAGGGACTAAAACCTACAGCTCTTGCACACACAGCCACCACTGGCAGGGCCCTGTAAACAGCCCTGGTGCCTTACAGGAGGGAACTGAGCACTCACCGTTTTTATCTGAAAATCCACGTTGACCAAGGGAATGCGCAGCACCTTTGGCAGAGGGATCCCGATGCTCAGGGCACCTGCAGGGCACAGACAGGTCCTTACAGGCTGAGCCAGCTCACACAGCACCACAGAGCTGCTCCAGGGAGAACACAGGGAGCAGAGCTTCTTGGGGCCATCACTGTGTGCTTGGCTTTCCTTAGGTTCTCCATCACTGACTGTTGCCAGAACTGATGCTGGAGTGGGATGGTGCAAATATAAGGTTGGACTTTTAACTGTATCCTCAAAATGAGGATTTCAGGGGTTTAATGGCTCCAGCACTCCTAGTACATCTCCCAAACACACACACATGACCCCCTCTTCCCTCCTTGCCCAGAACTCAAAGTGCTCCCAACATTACAGCCACCCTGGTCACCTTACCATTGATGACAGGTAGGAACATTTCCACAAGCAAACTGCTGCAGTGGGGCTTCAGGATGGAGATCTGAATCAGAGAAGGAACAACCATGTGAGCAGCGCTGCCTGGCCCGTGACAGCAGCAAGCAGGACCCTTGGGACTGCAAACCACTGCCCACTGACACAGCAAAAGAACAAACAGTCCCTCTTCTCTTTAAAGTGAATCTACTTTTCTCTTTCAATTTGTATTCAGTCCTTCCTTTAGAAAAACTGGATCGTGATGCTCCTACTGCTGCTCGATGTGAGCTTTGCCCAAGCAGAGGTGAACAAACAAACAGATTTCAGCTTTACATTTGCTTTATTAGAAAAGGCAGAAGGGAAAAAAAAAAAAACCAAACAGCAACAGAGGAATTGCTACAACCTCCACCACAGAACAGCTACAGCTCTGCCCATTGGCAGGGGTAATCCATCACAGCATCCCACAGCCACTGCCTGGCTCCCTCCCTCCCTCCCCAGGAGCCACAGGGCATCACGCTTGGCTGCTCTCCCTGCCCAGTAAAGCCCAGAGTGGCGTTAGAGACTTACATTACTGATGCCAACATCAGAAGACTCCAAGGAGAGGGAAGTGCTGCAGGGAAAGGAGAGCAAACAGCAGGTCAGACACGAGGCACCGGCCAGAGCTCACAGCCAGACCCGGCCACCTCCAAGCACAGGGTTACTCAGCCCATGGCCAGGGACCCCTGTGAGGCGTCACCCACAAAGGGACACTTGCACTGTAACACAAAAACCAGGGACTGGCACACTCACAAGAGTGAAAAGAAAATAGGAAAATACAAAGCTTAACCTAATTTTTATTTGCTTGTCAATGACGCAGCACTGCAGCAGGGCACACACAGCTCCTGGCTGCGCCCTTCCTCTCCCTGCCCAGATTATTCACTTTTAGGAAGGAGGCAACTCCTGGCCAGCTGAGAGCAGAACTTCTGGAACTCCGTGGCAGGGGGACTGTAAGTGGATGATCTTTAAGATCCCTTCCAACCCAAACCATTCTGTGATTCTATGTAAAAGCACCCGGTCTGGATTTAAGGACCTGGTGAATTTGCTACAGCTCCTCATCCATCACTGCAATCACACAACTATCCATACCTAAAATGGATGCTTTATTTCCACTTTCAATTTCTCTTTTCTACTTCTATTGGATCTTGTTATACCCTTGTCTATTGAATTAAAAGCCTTTTGACGCATTTCTATTCCCTATATCGCTGCATACAAGCTATGCCAATTTTGCTTCTAAATCCAGCTCTTTGACAGGCTAAATGACCCAAAATCCTCAAACCTCCCACTATAAGGAATGCTCTCCAATCTTTAATCATACCTTGACTGGCATTAATGACAGCACTTTCCTTTACTGCTTTATCATTCATGTCCAATACCAGGCATTTCGAACCACTGCCCAGGATCAAAGTCAAGCTGACAGTCTTACAATTATTCAGGTTACCTCATTCCTCCTTGTTATAAAACTGACACACTTTTCCTCCAGCCTCTTAAAACTTTCCAACTGCTGCAATCCTTTATGAACCACCCCATCCACCATCAGTCAGGTATGAAATTCTCACATTCAGGAGATGAAATGTCTGGTTTACAGACATGGAAAACATTTCAAGGCAGAGGCACCAGAGCCAGGATTGCAATGCAGAGAATGTCCCCACCTGTATGAGGGGACACCTCACCTGCCCAGGCCCAGCTGTAGCACCAGCCTGCCCCCAACAATGGACACACGGACGTTTAGAGCAAGGTCCTGCAAGCAGAGAGGAAGAGGATCATCACACAGAAACATCCCCATCCCAGTCACCACTCACCCAGCTGGCTGCACACCACACCCCTCAGAGGCAACTCCATCCACACTTACAGCCTTCAGCAGCAGGAAGTTGAGGATGGATCCATCTAAGCGGTTACTGGACAGCTGGATCAGGACTGAAAGCTTGACACTGGCTTTGTTTTCTTCCAAAAGGATGAGTGGGTTCCCTCTCAGCATCAGTTTGATGCTCAGAGGACTGGTCCCACGGCAGACGGAGCACTGTGGGAATTAGGGATGCACCGAGGTGGCTGCTGGCACCCCACACACCGGCCAGGCAGGGGACTGGCAATCCTCACAGCATCTCACAGCCCCACAGAGCCTCCCCAAGGTCATACACACCTTGGACAAGCCAAATTTACAGCGCAAATAGGTCCAGCAGCACGAATCAGCTCTCCATGCTGAGGGCATAAGGGGCTGAGGAAGGAAAGTTGGACACAGAGGGGGCTATGTGTGTCAGGGGGTGCTCAGGAAATGGGAGATACCAGACAAGGACACAGGAGACATTTTTCAGCTCTCTGTGTCAATGGTTATCAGCTGTAGGAGACGAGTTCAGGGAGAGGAGATGGTTGGAACAGCTGATGGCAAACAGGAGAGCGGGCACTGGGCAGGGGCTGTGCAAACCCCCAGTCCCTTCACCCAATCCCAGCTGGTCGGGCAGTGGGGCAGGCTCAGGCCGTGCTGGTGCAAGAGGAGGGGAGCGGCAGACTGGGGACCTTTGGCAGGGGCATGATGGCACATCCAGGTCTATCCTGGACAGGTTCACACAAACCCTCGGGCCACAACAAGTTCCTCACCCCAGCAGGAGCGATGGTCCACACGGCTTCGCGCAGGCGGCTGGCACCGGAGAACTGTGGGAACAGGAGCAGCAGCAGCCCCAATGAGTCCTCCAGCTGATTTCAGCAACACCCATCCTGCCAGGGAGACCCCATTACACAGCACCCTGAGCCTCCCACCCTCTCCATTGTTCCCCAGCTGTCTGGGTGACTCCTGGTGTTTAAGGTGATAGCACCCAGCCGTTAAAGGTGATGTCCCCCAGAGGCTTTCAACATCTGCCAGTGTGTGGACCCCTAACATTTCCCATTGGAAGCACAGATCAAAGGCACAGGAAATGCAAACACCCAGGGAATGGCACTGCCCACACGCAGTGTCTTTTCTCAGTGGCACTTTGCAGACTCCTTGAAACAGATCCCAGCCTGCCGGAGTCCATGGCACAACCAGTACCCAAGGTGTGCCCAGGGGTGTCCTTACAGACACGAGCACAGCTGGGCAGTGCAGGTGCTGTTACAGCTTTCTGAGAAGGGCAGGAAGGAGGCAGGACTGGGGTTGAGCCTCTGCCAGCGAGCACACACCCAGGGACACCCAGGGAGATGCACAAACAGCCCTCCCTGAGCAGACCCGAGGCCAGGCTGATGCCTGTCCCTTATCACTCACTTCAGCATGAAGTACAGGCCCTGCTGTACTCACAACATCTGGCGTGCAGGGGAAATTCTGTGGTGGCAGCTGGAGCAGGAGGGTCAGGACTGCATTGAGGAAGCTCTGGCGCATCACCAAGAGCAGGAGCCTGTCCATCAGAGGAGGCAGAGCAGAAGGGGATGAGTCGTGGGGGATGGTGCTGCCACCCACCTGCTTCACCACTCCCTGCAAAGAGAGGTGACACAGACATCAATCCTCAGCGCCACGAGGCCTCCAGATCCTCACAGGAGTGTGGGGCCGGTGCCAGCTGAACAGCCCTCCCTCCTCTCCTCAGGGCTTCTGGAAAGCACCTGACTCGAGCAGTTCACTCTGTTTCATAGATGACAGGAGCTGAGAAAGGTGAGCGTGCCTAACTGAGGTGTCATTAGCTAATAACACACTTTGTCCAAATCACAAATCACTGCTTCACTTCATCCTGGAGGTCTCACTCCAAGCACCGAGGGGTGACGGTGCTGCACCCAGCAATCCCAGATGTCCCACACCCAGCCGGGCATCAGCCACCCTCCTCAGCTCCTCAGAAACCCACACTGACACTGACTGTTTGCTAAGAAGACCGATTCTGACCAGCCAGGGGGGTTGGGGGCAAAGGCTCCTCCCGATGAAGACGCCGCACCAAAGTCAGTGCAGCAGCATGGGTTTCACAGGCTGCAGTGCTCACTATCAGCCCCTGCTCCTCTTCACTCCTCCTCATGTCCCAGTTGCTTCTCTCCAGCTGCTTGCTTTTATTTAAGCTCTCCTGTTTGCAAGTAATTTGCTTTTTGCTGAAGTCTTTTTTTCCCCACAGTGAGACAGAAGTAAAAAATAAATCCGTTAGCCTGGTTTAGCACTCACCCATCACCGAACAGCAAAGGCAAAAAGCACTAACACCAGGTCTGCAGGGCAAGGGAGAGGAGCAAAACTGCTCATCCCAGGAGAAGGAGAACTGCTCATCCCAGCAGCTACATCCAACAGACACACAGCCTCAGGCAGGCTCGGGGTAAGTTGGCATACAGAGCAAAAGAAGAAAAGCACACACAGTCACTTAGTGGTGATTTGGATAAAGATTTAAGCACTTAGGAGCTGCATTTCCAGGACAAGTCACTAGCCCAGCTCCTTGTGGGATTCTACAGCTCCCACGGGATGAGCTGAGCACACTGAAAGGCAACACACAGCCACACTCCCAGGGCCCTGCTGCCCAGCATTGACTTACATCTAAATCCAGCCCAAGGAACTTGCCAGAGGTGTAGGGGATGCTGGCCAGCTGGTAGTGGATCGTTCCTGCTGTGCCCACTGGGATCACGGCTACACACAGGAAAAGGATCGTTACAGCACCAGGGAATCAGCAGCCACACAATCTCCCCTGATCCCAGAGGCCACCAAGCCCCACACCCACAAACAGGTCCAAACAGCACTCAGGGCTGAGGGGTGCTCGCTGCTACTCCAAAAGGCCACAACATCCCCAAATTCAGCTTGGCAGGATCTGCCTTTAGGATATAGCACCAAAAGAGCATCAAAGACAATAACAAAAATCCAAAGGTGATGCATAAAAGTGGAATAAGGAGGGTTAAGGTGGGAGCAGTTCACTTGGAATGCTGGGGTGTGAATTCCAGGCTCAACAACAGCCCTGCAAAAGTGTTGGACTTCTGCTGATGCACTGAGAGACTCGACTTGGGAAATGGGACTTGTTCCCACTGTGGGAAACACAGGGAAGCAGTGCCTCATCCTCCACAAGAAACTCACCATTGAGAGTGCTCAGGAGATGGATGTTCACAAGGTTCATCACGATATCGACTACGGGGCAGAGCTGCAACACAAAGCAGAAACGTGACTGCTCAACCCCCCTCACCACCATCACCCACAGCCTGCCCAGACCCTCCCTTCCCCTCCAGGGAAAAAGTTGCATGGCAATAGACACAGCTGGCATGCTGTGAAAGACGTGGGGGCAGTCGAGCATCTCTGGAGCTGTGGGACCACACTGAAAGGGAGTGTTTTGATCTGGGGACTGTCTGAGGCATCACCCCACAGGCAGCAGCCCTGTGGAGCTGCCAGGCTGCCCACAGACACCCCAGCCCCATGGCACATGCCAGTGATGTGGGAGAGCAGCACAGAGAGACGGTGCAGCTTGCTGTGACCTCGTAACCAGTCTTTCCCAATATCTCTGTGTTCCAGCTGTGAAAGGAGGACACTCCTCAGCCGTACCAAAGCGGGCAGAGTCGCTGTCAGCTGGCGAAGCACCAGCTCATTCACTGACAGGGTGAGCAAGCTGGAAAGGAAAGAAAAAAACTCAAATTCAGCACAAACAAAGCTCCAGGATAGGAGACAAAAAGATCTCCAGCCTTCGTTTTACATTCTCCTACACCCTCAGTCATCCCTTCAGGGCCAGTGCTGCGGCTGATGTTTGCCAGAGCAGGGACTGGAGATACAAAGAGCAACTTACCCCACTGAGGGGAGAATTGGGCTCATTGCTGAGAATCATAGAATCATTAAGGTTGGAAAAGGCATCTAAAATTATCAAGTCCAACCATCAGCTCTGCACTACCATCATGTTCACCACTAAACCATGTCCTCAAGTGCCATAGCCACATTTTTTTAGAACTTCCAGGGGTGGTGTCTCTACCACTTCCCTGGGCAGCCCATTACAATGCTTGACAACCCTTTCTGTGAAGAATTTTTCTTTCAGCTCTCAGGCAGCACAGACATCACTGTGTGAAAGGAGTGAGCCTCTCACAGTCTAACCTCATGTTTGGTGTCTCCCTTTGGTATTTAAATCAGCACTGTAGTTAAGGGAAGAGGGAGCTGTTAGGAAATATCTTCGTGTTAGTTACTGGGAACAATTTGCATCTGGAATAACAAGAGGAGAAATCTGCTGTGTGACATTTCCACACTGCAGCTGAACAATTCACCCAGGACGCGCGATGCCTGCAGCAGCACAGAGGCAGTTTTGTCTGATAATCAATATATTTCTGGACTGTTGAGTTGGCAAGACACAGACAGCAGGAATTCATAGAGCACCTGTTATTTATGCCCAAATTCTGCCTGCAAATGCATCTGAGGAGCTGCCATGAAGTCAGTTGTGTATATCTACACTCCCCTTGCCCCCCAGGAGTTCACTTCCTGCAAACCATCACTTTAATCCTGTTAAAAATTAAAACATGACCCCCAGAGCAGGTGAGTTGTGTTCCTCTGTTCACTCACACAGTGTTTTTCAAAGCAGCTGCTGCACAGATTGAAACATAATGCATAATGCAAAAATTAATTAGAAGAATTTCGATGAACCTGAAAAGTGAGTAATTCAAAAGCAACAGAATAAAATATTTTCCCATGATCAATTTACTGCTGCGTTCATCAATACATGAAGTCAGCTAATCCTTGCTGTCAAGAATTTAATAAGGCTGAGCAAGAGATGGGACATGTGCATGAAATTACACTCAACCACAACAGTCAGAGGGAAACTCCACATACCCGGCATTCTCCTGGGACAGCAGCCAAAGGCAGAGTACAAAACCAGGCAAAGTAATGGTCCTGTTTTCCTGGAATTCTCCCAGCCCTATTACTCCCACCTTTTGGATATCAATTCTCTAGCTAAGTCTAGAGAAAGTGTGTTGGGAAAGGTACCAAACCTCATGCTTCAGATCTTAAAATTTCCACAGGGAAACAGGGCAAATTAACCCTCATTCCACTGAAGCAATTGGCATTGGCAATAGAAAAGAAATTCCGTCCCTGAGGCCTGGCTCTGTATCAGCTGAGCACCATCTGTGTCCTGGCAGATTGTCCATATTGTTGGATAAAGAGGAGAGGATTGCACATTAAAGGAAAATATAACTCCATAGGCACTTACCCAGAAAGGACCTTGATCTTTACGGCCCCAAGAATGCAGAGGCAGTCTTCAGTGACAACCTGGAACGTGCCAGATTCAAAATTCGTGCATTTAATGTTTGCAGTAATGTTCACCTCCACGAAGATATCAATGAGTTCTGAGAGCAGGCCAACCAAGCTGCAAGAAAGCAAATGGGATGATTCCATCTCTCAGCCTCTACCCAGAAAAACTCAGGAAAGCCAGGAGAAACAGACTTCTCCATCTCCTGCAGACCATTACCAATGCCACAGATCGTCTTTCGGTGTCTGTTTTGGTCTTTGACTTTATTATAGGTAAGAAACACCTCAAAATCCTTAAGAGATGCAAAATATGTCAGGGTAGGGGTTTCCTTCAACATCCATCCTGAATCCCACACTCACCAGTTGCCCCTGAGCTGCAGCTTTGCCCCGATGGTCAGCTGGACCCCGATCCCTGGCAGCAGCACCACCGACAGCCTGGGCACCCGGACCTTGATGAGGTGCAGGCTGTGAACAACAGCAAAGGCTGGCACAGATTGAAAACACCTTCCTGCAGCTGAGCAGCTGCACCCAGTGAGGAACCTACGGCACCCACAGCACCCCAGCCACCTCCAGCTGGAGGCACAAGGATCAGAGAGAGCTGACTAAAAGAAGGCAGCCTAGAACCAGATTGGAGTGGAAGCTGACTTTGGAGAGCTGTCTGCTCTTTCCCTCTGTAGTTCCTTTTCCCTCTCTCAGTGCTGTCAGGCATTAACAGCACCACCAGAGCTGTCGTTCTGCACTGCACCCATAACCTGCAGTGTCCCTTGCCACCCACACTGCTACCACACAGACAACATTATTTGGGTCAGAATTTCAGTATCATGATAAAACAAGAATAGCAGCCCAGGCCAACCATGTCAGGGGCAGCTCAGCTCGTCTTGTTCAGAACTGGTGCTGAAGGTGCACTCACAGCGAAGCACTTACTCTGTGATGCTGGTGGGAGAGTTCAGCTGACCCCCTTCACCCATGATGTTGGGAACCACGAGACCCTGCAGGTGCTGGTGGATGAGCCCATTATGAATTATGGCATCTGAGAGAACTGGAAAACATCTGTGCATGAGGACCAGCACGGGCAGCAGTGACCTCTCCCCACTCAGGCAGAACCATCCTGGCACAGCAAAGCCGCTCCACTCCCCAAAACTCCTCATGGACACATCAGCTGTCCCATGCAGTGAAATCACACATGGATGGTATTTTACAGCTTTGGTGCACTAAACCAAAGCTGCCCTTGGTGAAGTAAACAGGAGGGGCAGCAGTGGAAAGCATCCCAGACTCCCAATTCTAACATCACAGTTTGCCTGTGCACTGCCAGGAATACCAGCAACCCCACTCAGAGGCTGGGCTTCCACTCACAACTCATTTCCCCTTTGTCAAGGGGCTTTTGTTTGTTGATTTTTGCCTGTTTATATTTGCTTTTGGCTTTTGGAGGTTTTTAGTAGAAGCAACTTGAAACAAGCCTGAGCATTGCAAATATTATCATGTCTGCTACTTCACAGCAGCTGTTTGTCAAATATCAGCTGCTCCAATATGGAAATGAGAAACTGAGACAAAAAGAGGAAATAACCCAGATCTAGCCCTGAAATTCTGTGTGGCTGCTTGGTGCTGAAACATGCCCCACTTCTGGAGCAGACATTTCCCTGACCCATGAATCTGGTGATGGCTCTTAGGGGCTCTGAGCAAAGCCTGCAGACCTGAGGAATTATGAAATAAAGATGAAGACACTCAGGAGTTTTTACTTCCCATCACAGTCCCACAGAGCTTTCAAAGCAAACACAACCCGTGTTTTTGTAGTTACCATTCTGCATCGCCCGCGAGCTGACGGCACAGGACAGGCCAGACAAGACTTCCTGCGAGGGCGAGAGGAGGCCACAGAAGAAGATGATCCCAAAAAGCTTCAAAACCATTGTCTCCAGAAGATTCCCCTGCTGGCAAGGGAAATATCAGAGCGGGCAGTGAGGAAAAAGCCTCTCAGAAGTGGCCCCAGGGTCTTTATGAGGAAAGAAGTCAAGCAAGGAATCCCTCTTTACTCTTTATCTGGATCAAAGGAGACTCTGCTCAAGCCCAGAGCAACAGGACCTTCTTCATGTCCACACACAGGGACAGACACCACGTGTGGGTCAATAAAAGTCCTTTTCTCATCCGTTGTGACTGGCCCAAAATGTTCACACAAAAGAAGCCAAACTTGATGTTTAAGTTATTTCTGTATCCCTGAGATGCACAGTTAGAGGTGTTTTGGTGAGGGGCTTTGCCAAGGGAAGCATCTGAGGATTATCCTTGTTCCTTCTACCTTTCAAAAGCAATAAACTGAAGTACAAGTGATAAAAATAAGCTAGCTAGAAGTTATAACTTAATAATTATTAACATAAATTTAATTCTGAAATGGCAGACACTGGCAGGTGATCAGGAGCCTGGTGCCCAGCACAATCTCCAGCTAAAGCAGTCAAGCACTTCCAGAGTGAGGACCCTGCCACCGCACCTGTCAGCCTGCCACCACGCAACCAGTGCACAGAGGGTGTTACCTGACTCAGCTGCAGCCAGCTGGGACGGGCTCTTGGCTCCACTCAGGCTCCTCTGGACTCCTCGAGACTCTGAGATGTCCCTTTTCTCCCTCACAGCTGAAATGAAAGAAATGGCCCTTATATAAAAGCTGCAGGCAAGCAGACACACCTTTTCCACTCAGCCTCCCTGGCCCATGAGCATCCATCCCTCTGCTCCTGCTCCTTGTGAGCAACACCCAGCTGCCACCTCTCTTGATTCATACGAGGCAACGTCACCGCTGACTTGACCGGCTGCCGTTCCCCTCCGTGACCTGGATCGCTCACACGCTGCTTTTCCCCCCAACCCCAGTATGTCTTAAAAAGGATTCCCTGCAGTGGTGAGCCCAGTGGGGTCCCTATGCTTTGAGGAAAACAACTTTTTTAGGAAATCATGAGAGTTACTGAAGCATCTAAACCTGGCGGAAGGCTGATGGGGCTGCCTGTGCAGGGACGCAGCACACGGAGCACAGGAACGTGGGTTCAAGAAGACTTAGAGTAGGAAACTATCTACTTTTGCCAATCCTTGAGGAGGTGTGAGACTTAAAAGACTCGTTCCTGTTTCAAGCGCAGTCCTGAGAAAAGATTTTCTTGACAAAAAGCACCGTGGAGAGGTTGCAGAGATCTGATAAACATCGGCTTTTTGATTGATTTCGGTTGGATCTGAAAAGTGTCATGAATCAGTTGTAAAAAATGAAATTGTATTGACATGCATAATGCCAAAGATAAACATAATTTTGAATAAGCAACTGAACACTGGTAGCAGCAACATGGACTTCAAAGGAAAGTCCCATCCTGCAGGAATGAGACTCTCTACCCCTCAGCACATGCCTTGGCTGGGTTTCACAGAAATTTCCATTGTGCAGGGCCCCAGGATGATCTTATCTGGGCACTTTGTTCAGGTCTGGTCACCCATGTTCAACTGGGACAGACTTGGGGGGAAACTGGGCAGCAAATGGCTGCTGAGAGAGCTGGGGAGCCAGAGAGGGGCCGGTGTGCTCAGCCTCATGGAACATGGAGCAGCAGAGATACAATCATTCTCCATAAACATAGGAGAGGAGAAGGAGAGGAGAGAGGGAGGAGCGCGGCCTGGGTTCAGGGACAAGGTTGGCACAGGAACAAAGACAAGCTGATACATTCAGGTTGAAGTTAGGAGAAAGCTGCTACCATCACAGTGAGTTTAGGGCTAATTGTCCCATGGGAATACAGAAGGCAGCAAAAATATACTCAGGATGCTCTTCAATACTGCACAAGGTGTGTTCTTGCAGCAGCAGTGATGTGCTTGCACCGAGTCCCTCAGCATGTGCTGCCCTGGGCTCAGGCTCAATGGAGCAAACTTTTGCTTGTCACAGAAACTTGTTCTATTTCACTCTCAACCTGGGCTGCCTTTGATGTGCTGGTGACAGTCTAGTCCCAAAACCAGGAGTTGGACTAGATGATCTTAACAGGCAACCTATCCACGCTGCTCCTTTTCTGTCCCCTTTCAAAGATCCAAACGCACCAGGCTGAGCAGGGACCATGAACACCCCCACAGTGAAGTGTTCATGAGACTGCTCCAGCCTTGTACAGGCTGCAGGAATATCACTGCTGGCCAAAGCCAGCTGCTGAGCATGACCAAATGTGCCTTTCCAGCTGGTTTCAGAGTGCCACTGTGTGTGCAATAAGCAGTGTACGTGCACATGCACAGCACAGCCACGCTCCCGTGGGATCCTCTCGCTGTTCCATGGCAAGAGGCAGAGATCCGTGTCCATGCACACGTCCTGAAGCACTGCAGTGACAGCAGCTGTGAGGAGCACAGCCCATTTTACACACCCTGTCCATATTTCTTCTTGCTCTGTGACTTCTTCCTCCTCAGTCACATCCCTTGTCTCCCCTCTCACGCGCTCGTATTTCATCCTCTCCTTGCAGTGGTGATTTAGATGTCACTTACCAGGAGGCTGGATTCAGCCCTGCAGTGACAAGGGAAGATACATTAAAATAAAGCATTGCAAGAAATTGTAGAAGAGATTGTCTCAACACAACTGGTGGAAAGCAGAAGGGCTCAAGGAAAGACCAACAGCCACAGGGAAGAAATGCTCCAGAGCAGCCTCTGGCACCCTGCACTGTCCCAGGCTGGGGGTTCTGCAAGAAGGAAGGTTAAACAGCAACAGGATCTTTAGAAGAGTAATATTAAAGTAATTAAATATAATACTTTATTAAATATTATTACATTAACTGTTTTTTTCTCTAATATTCAGAACCATTAAGGCCTAGGGAAAACTTGGAGAATTTCACCATACAGGTCAAATTAAAATGCTGGCAACACTGAAGATGAAATAAAATCAGAATTTTTGCACTACATTTTAATGATAAATGGTGATTTCGAGACATTCCAGAGGTTTGCAGGCTACAAGAGCACAATTTCTCTTCACTGTTATGTGGCAAATAAAAAATAAAAATTAAAAAATAAAAAGAGTAATCTCAGACTGTTAAAACTCTTTCATGGGCAAACAGTAACTCCTTATTAAGAGTATATGTAAACTGAATCCTCTGCCTCGAGGGGAAAAGCCTAACTCTGGTGGCAGGACTTGCAGCCTGTGATGGAGCTGCTTTGTACAGATGTTCAGCCTTTTCCCTCGCAGGGACACCTCCTAGGAGTCAGTGACTGCTTCCAAACGGATGCTGTGAACATTAATGAACTGCTCAGTTCAAACATCGATGGGAAGTAACTCCCTGATACCAACAAGAAAGCAGCAGCTCAAGGGGAAGGAGAAAGCACTCAGGGAGGAAAATGACACAGCAAACTGCTGTGCTGGAACAGAAACTGGGGAAGGAGTGGGGGGAAATGAAATAAGTTTTAAGTGCTGCCTGCAGCTGGACTGTGAACTCCCAGCCTGGTCTCTGAAATGCTGAAGTTCAGGTGATGAATTGTTTTCCACACCCAGGATTTTAGTGGGGAATATGGCAACACACCAGCTCTGCCCTGGGAGGAGGTCAGGCACCTGAGCCCAGGGCAGCTCAGGCCAGGGCCTGGAAAACAGGCACACGGAAAAGTGTCACTCGCTGCTCTGTTCCCTCTGCCTCACTGTGAGCTGCCTTGCTCAGGGGAGATTTTTTCCCCACTCCTGTTAATGAAACTGCTTAGGGAAGTGGAAGGAAGGAGCTGTCTCTGAGCTCCCCAGTGCAGTGTAACACGCTGAATTCAGCACCAGGAACACGGCATTAGTGCAGCACCGCCTCTGTAGAGTCACCTGTGTTCTGGTTGGTTTGGGATGGATTAATCCTCCCAGAGCCAGGCTCCAAAACTAATTTCTAGCAACAGGATTTGCCAAAACATTAACTAGAGTCTCCTAGAAAGGAGTTGGAAGGTGTTAGTAAGAACTGAAGGACTCAAACCCTCCTCAAGTTTTGGGAATGGACTTGAGCCCAGGATTGACAGAAACCCACAATCCCCAGGGCCAGATTTACAGTTGGTTTAGCAGCTCCCATTGTCAGCAGCCCAGGAGGGCAGAGCAGCTTAATTAATACCCATCACTCCCGTAGCACAGGCAGCCTTGCCAAGCTCACGCTGACCTGGGGCTGCTGCTTCACGCACAAACCCCGGACCCGTGGCAGGGTGTGCGTGGGCAGACGTCAGAACCCTCCCTTCCAGCTGCACCCGTGTCTGATCACTCAGCCGTGCACTTTCCTACACGGGGAACTCGAGAAGCAGGGACATAATCTCGGGCAAGGGCCACACAGAGAGCCTGGGCAGGGAAAACAGGGAGAAGGACACAGAGGCATGGGCAGCAGCTCCCAGAGCTGCCTGTCAGGAGGAGGGAGAGTGGCAGCATTGATTTCTGGAAGCATCCGCAACGCCGAGCATAAACAGCAAAGCCCAGTAAAATCACTGCCATGAGATAAGCACAAATCGATGTCTCCAGGAATTTTATAGACAGGAAATTTTCTTCTTCTGAGACGCAAACGGAAGCAGGAGGAGCATAATGTTATCAGCCCCCAGAAAGGGACAAACTTCATTAGTCAGGTGCAGCGCAGCGAGATGGAAAAGAAATGCATGGAAAAGTGTCACTTGCTGGACACCTTGCAGGGCAAAAATGGAGGCACTTCTGCAGATGTGTCTTCAGACCTTGCCCAGAGCTCCCAAAACAACACATAGAGCAGCACAGGCTGGAGGGCTCTCAGGGATATCCAGGGAAGCCTGGCAGCCTTGCAAATCCCTTCCCAGCTGCTGCAGGCAGACACTGGCTTCACCAAGTTTTGCAATATTTTGTCAGCATCTGTCATTGCAAAGACCGAGGTGCAGCTGAAATGCTGCCCTGAGCACCTTTCTGGGTGGATATTTTGCATCTGGACTTTCAGGTTTGGCCCATTCCAGGTTTCCCTGAGGCATCCTTTCTCAGCTGGCCTCACACAAGGCACACTTGGTGAGCAGAAGAGGTTGTGACCTTCCTGCAGGACTGCCAGGAGCCTCCAGGGACGGAGCAGGGGGCACACACCGGCTGTCTGCCCTGTGTTTGGGACACACGGCCAGAGCCATCCCTGGGATCTGCAGTAGCTGACCTGCACCAGCACCTCTCCATCCCTCCCTTCCTGCTGCTGCCCAGCACACCTGCAGCAGAGCCACAGTAGCCTTGGGTTCCTCAGTGATGCAACGTGCACCTCAAAGTCAATTCCAGTTCCATGTTTTAAGCAAATGAATCCCTCTCCTGCTTTCCTCCCGTCACTTCCAATCACTCGCACTGCGAGTGCTGTGAACGCCTCAATTCCTCCTCACTCTTCATTCTTCCAATTTATTTTTTGCCTTCCTCCCAGGCTGGAAAATGGATTTCTGTCCATTTCGTTGTCTCAGAAAGTGTTGGCACTGTGGTGCCAGCGAAGACTTTTTAAATAAAGACAGCTAATTCTATTTGACTGAAGAATAGCGACACAGACTCAAAGTCATGTTTCTGCCTTGCCTGAGGTTTGGGGAAGCTTTACTTGACAAAAAGAAAAGCAGTATTGAGTGAAATTGTCCTTGATAGTCTCCATTAATCCCTGGGAAGAATTAGCAGCAGCTTTATATTACATTCATACATCTTCTGGAAGTAAAGACTCAGGCTTTCTGTCTTATTCACAGCTTTTAATAGAGACTTGACATGGTCTCTTCGGACACATCATCAGCACAGGTGGCAGAATTAGTGCCCTGCTTTGTCCAGATGCTCCTCGGGGGATAAATTACAGCCCTGCAGGCAGACAGGGTTTGGAGTCAGCGTTATGGAAATAAATGCTTATATCCAGGAAGACACCAACTGCTCTAAAGAAATTGCAGCTGAAATCAGAGAGTGAGTTCATGTTAAACAAACCTTGCTGATGAGTTAATTAGCCTGATGAGCATGGATGAAGTCTAACTCACCCAGGTGCCATTTCCCTTCCATCAGTTTGGTGATGGTGTGTGAATCCTGTCTGCGGCAGAAGCATCAAAACACCGACGTGGTTCTGAAAGGAGGAGACAGAGAGGCATTAAAGGACAAAGAGGCGTTAAAACCCCGAGCAAACTGAAGGGCAAAGAACAGCCAGGTAGGCAGCTGTCCTGCCGCTGACCCTGAGGCTCAGCATCCCAGTCCACACCTACAACTGGTGCTGTTAACTGTGAGCATCCATCCCGTGCACTATGCACCGAGGAGATGCCACATATCTCACACATCCTCCCCGGGTCCCCATGATTCCGCACCGAAGATCCATTCCAATGCAAAAAAATGGGCGAGGACCTCAGCTCCCGGAGAGGGAAAGCGGAGACGGGAGCGAGGAGCAGCCGCGTGTCCCCAGCGCGCAGTGCAGGGGATGTATCGGCCCAGAGCTACCCCGGGGACAGGTCTGGAGGGTTCTGCCCACGGGCCGGTGAAATACACCCCCGCAGCGCAGAGGAGCACCAGGGAGAGGCCGCGGGAACGCTCCGGGAGCGCGGAGAGAGACTCAGCGGACACCCAGCGCGGGGCTTGGAACCCGCGGGACTCGAACCCGCGACCTCCGGAGCTCAGGGCGGCTCCCTTGGGCTGTGCCGCCCCCTGCTGGCGGCGAGCGGTCCTGCGGGACAGGGACCGGACCCCGCCCCGGGCAGGGACCCCCGAACCCCCCGGGGACCGAGGGAAGGGGCGCACGGGGCAGGGCAGGGACCCCCGAACCCCCCGGTGATCGAGGGAAAGGGCGCACGGGGCAGGGCAGGGCGGCAGGAGGGTGTTGATGAAGCACTGGGGTTTTGGAGCTGGAACGGAAAATACACTGGTTGGGAAGGTTCTGCAGAAAATGTTCATGGAGGGGATAAAGCTCGTTAAAGCAACTCCAGGTGCAATTCCTGTGTACCAAATGCAATATACACAAAATAGATAAAGACCGTTTAATTCCCCTTTCACTAAGAAAGGTGATGTGACACCAATCCAGCACGTGGCAAGGAGTGAAATGCCAGCCCTGGGCACAGATGCAGCCCAGGGGCTTGGGGCACATGCCAGGGCCAGGTACCTCACACTACAGAATCACAGATACACCCTCAGACTGATGGGCACAGACATTTTAGCATTTAGGGCCTGTTCCCTAAAAGAGGGAAGATTTAGACTAGAGATAAGGATGAAGATTTTTACAATGAGGTTGGTAAGACACTGGCACAGCTTGCCCAGAGAGGCTGTGGCTGCCCCCTCCCTGGAAGTGTTCAAGGTCAGGTTGGACAGGGCTTGGAGCAACATGGTCTGGTGGAAGATGTCCTTGCCCATGGCAGGGGGCTGGACTAGATGACTTTGGAAGGCCCCTTTCAACCCAAACCGTTCTATGATTCTAAGTTACAAAAAACATGTGTCTCAAGGCTGATTTCACTCACACAGTAAAAGCAAAACTTTGATAGCACAGATCGATCTGTTAACAACATCCATTAACAAGCTCCACAGGAGAGCTCCTCGCATGCACAAAGGGACACACTCACTGGCACAGCCATGCCAAAGGTCCCCACCACCCCACGTTCTGTGGGAAAGAACCACATGTCCCTTACCTGCACAGCAGCAAGGAAGGTGTCATGGTTAAAAACTCCCTGCAATATTAATTAAAACCAAAATAAAATTCCACAGTTGCTTTTAGCATCCCATCACTGACAAAGAAAGACCCTTTGTAAACATTTGGGGGCACAGGTGCTTACAACTGGAATTCAGCTGGATCACCCTGATACCCAAACACCGAACCACAGCGTGCAGCCCTCCAAACTGTCTTCCAAAGGAAGAACAGGATTTTTCACGGCCTCACTAGGATCTGGTAGTTTCCAACAGCCTCTCCTGACTGCAGATGCTCTGACCGTAAATAATCACCACACGTTTTTGCTGCCACTGATATTTTCTCGCCCGAGGCAGCCGCTCGGCTGGCCTGCCTCCCAGATAAGGCTGGGGAGCTTCACAGGGTCTGGGTGCTTTGAGTGGAATCTTCTCAACATCAAAGTCCCAGTAGGGTTTTTAGTGAGGCTTTAGAACCAACTTAAGGATTTTTAATGTGCCATACAGCACCCAGCATCAAAGGGACAGCGTCTGCAGGGGCCTGCTGTTAACAAAGTCACCGATAGCACGGGAATACGGCTGAGCTAAACAGCTTTATCACCACTATTTTGAGCAACTTTTATGTACAGGAGATGAGCACTCCGGAGGTCTAGTCAGAGCAGAGAGTCTGAATAAAAAAACCTGACTCCCCTATTTGCCATGTGAAATTAGTCAGATGGAAATGAGGAGTTGAGAATCTTTGAGCTTGTGGCCCACAGCTCAGTATAAATACTCTCATTGAATTGTGACACTTTGCAGGCCTCACATACAGAATCAAGGTCATCAGCAGCAGTTGGCAGGAGAGCTCTGCTTTGCTATTTCAGGATGCAATTGGTTTTTCTCTTCCAGCAGAAGTTATTGTAAGCAGGGGCTAGCTGGGCTGTCGGGGAGGGGTACGTTCAACACGGCCATGAGCAGCAGGAGCGTTGCTGGATGTGAAATAAGCTGCATGTGCAACTCTGGTAACACCAACACCCTGCAAATCCCTCCCTCCTGTTGTCCATTTCTTCCCAGGAACCACGAGCATCCTGTCACTCACACTGAATTCCCCACGTGCCTCCAGAACCGGTGGTGAAGAGGCTCATGAGGAAACTCCAGGACTGAGGGAGAGGATGCTGCCCTGACCAAGTGACAACGACAGCGAGGGCAGCACTGCACTTCCACCCCAGTGAAGGGCATGGGTTTGGCAGCCAAACACAGCTCACACACAGGAATCCAGCCCTGCTCCTGCACTGTGAGCTGGAACACTCTCAGAAACACAAGCTGTTTATCTGGGAGCTGGAGCAAACACACATTTTCCACCAGTTACCTCTATTTTTTAGAGAATAAGTAAGACAAGCAAGGGCAAAGCAACACCCTGTGGCAGAGCAGGATCCAAGGGTCCCCACTGCAGCATTCCACACCAAACAAAAGTGAAACACAAACACCTCCTGCCTCACCCAGGTGAGTGGGCATTAAGGACATAACACAGCAAACACCAAGCCAGCGGCCGTTTGTCCCTCCGCAATACAGTGACAATTTCAGAGCCACAGGATTCTCACTTGTTTTCACCAAGCCCTGATGCAAAGAGGAGATAAGACATCTTGAGGCTTAATTTTTTTTTAAATTTTTTTAGTAACAGTGTCCAGCATCTTTTCAGACCAGTAGGCACCACCCTTACAGATGTCGTGGGCCCATTACTGAGCATGGCACTGATTGCATTTGTGCAAAGCAGCAGGTCTGAATTCAGAGGCTTTGGACAGCCTCTCCCCAGCCCTCCTGCTTGGCCAGCAGCAGATATCTGCTGTGCACCACAGCTGGGCAGTCGCAGGGCTCCTGGCTGCCACACAGCTGAGAAAATCAAACTAATATTATTAAGTTAACGCCAGCCCTGGGTGCCTCCACCAGCGATCAAAGCCACCTTCGGCTTCACCGACACGCAGTGACTTGTAAAAAGCAGAGCTGAAACAGTATTTCACGGCTTGAATTGCTTCAAATCCCCCAGGAACAAGTGTCAGGGCTTTCAATAGCTATAGTGCTAATAATAAAACAGGGACCTCTTCCAGTATCACAGCACAAACAGTAGTTATTTCTCTCTCAAAGCTTTGATTCCTAAAACCTTTCTTACATTCAGCTTGACATCAAAACACCCATCTCATTCACTCAGGCTGTCACAGGAGAATTGTGTGCTGCTATTAGAAATAGCCCTGAGGTGAATTAAGAAGAGTCTGTAATGATGTTCCACTACAGCAACTTTATTTCTACCAAACCAAATAAATGAGCAATATTTTATCTGCTGTGCCTTGGCTCAGCAGAGAACGGCAGCTGCTCCCCTTATGATTTATTGAATGGATGTTTTCTAAATAGCCAAAGCTGCTCTCTGAAGCCAGCCACAAAACTTCCCATTCCTAACAGTCCTGCAGAGACAGGAGAGGGATGTTCAAGTTCTGTACAGTGGCAAGTTAGGACATGAACTATTTTATTTGCAATTTTTCCCCCTATGAACAAAATGCACAAACAAGAAGTTGTATTTTTTGTTTTAAATCTATAAATATTGATGCTCAACAGCTGGCAGCAGACACATGGCACAGACAAAGCTCTTCCTGTACGGCTGCAGAAGCAACAGAGTCCAGCACAGTCAGGGGAGCTTTGAGTGTTCAAAGTGCTGCCAGGAGACTGGGATGGGGAAAAGGAAAGAGTGCAGGGGTCATGGAAAGATGGAATTTGGAATGTCTTCGGGAGTGATACGGGCAGCACATCCCAGCACTGCAGATACCCCAGGGGAGGGTGGGTCCCTGCAGCCATCACCCCAGAGCAGCAGCCCCAGCACCACAGTGAGGTGAGCAGGGAGAGAAGGGAAATAAATCACAGAGGCACCAGCCCTCCAGCGAGCAGGACTGCAGCAGACACAGCTGAAGTGGGATTTGGGGCTTCTGGAAAACTGGCAGGAGGAAATGGATGTTCACACCAGCGATTAAAACATGGGATATTCTGCCAAAGGACATCTCCTAAGCCAAGAAGTTGATGAGATGCAAAACGGGTCTGAACATTCACACAGACACTAAGGACACAGGGAAACACTGCAGGAGCAGCAACACATTTTGTGGATGTCACACTTCATGGATATCACACTTCATGGATATCACACTTCATGGATATCACACTTCATGGATATCACACTTCAGAGGGCTCCAGCTCCCACAGACTCCGACACCAGAACAGTGAGGGGAGGCAGGTGGGTGCTTTAACACGTGCTGCAAAGTGCTGGTGCCTCTGCAGGGCCTGACAGCAAGAGCTGCAAGCGAGGAGTGACAGCCCCAAGGGAGGGAGATGGCCCATTCAGGGTGTTTTAATTCTTGTAATGCCAGAGCAAAGGGAAAAGTTGATGAGGGCGGTGCAAAATCCTGACCAGGCAACAAGTGCCTGGTGTGGGCACCACAGGGATTCCTGCCCTGAGAGAGGAAAAATGCCCCAAAATAGCCTGAGGAATGTCAAGCACTTCATTCCACACACGGGCTGAATGTTTGCTCCAGGAGCAGAACCAGGAGCAGGGGTAAAACCAAATGAGGGAGTGAAGGGCCTCCAGACCGTACAGGCAAGGCACCAGTCCCAGGAGTTCCCATCTGTGGAATTGCTGATTAAACACACCCAGGCTGGGGGAAAGCTCCAGAGCACTGCTTTGTTGGTGTTAGTCAGCACGTCACCCCTGTCTGGTGAAACAGGGAAGCCTTAAGGGAAAACAGCTTAAAACCTTCACAAAAAACTCACAAAGGCTTGTCCTGATGCCAGTTCAAGTCCCTGTCAGCAGATTCCCAAACCAAAGCAGCCTTTGATGCCAGCTGGGCACACATTCCCCACAATATTTCACTCCAAGGCTATAAAAACAACAACAAAAAGAATTTCTCTGATACTTTGCCCTTGACTAATGTGCACTTACTGAAATAAATAACCACCTGGTCTTGCCATTGAAGAGCAGCACAAACATTGCCACAAGCAGATTATTGACCAGAAATACAGAAGCCAAGTTATAAACAGGTTCGTAATTCAATAAACAGAACTGCAAAGCATTTCCAAACAGACCATACAAACCTCACTCTACCTGCCTCCAACAGAGGAAGTCAAATATCTATTTATGAGAGTCTAACTCCCTATTTTCTATGCCATTCAGCACAAAGAAGAAAAAGAATCAAGATAAAGAGAGGGCATATTTTAGCTGTACAGGATTTATTCATTCAATTTACATTTGAATCAATTATCCAGGCGAAGCTCGAACACTGCCAGCGTGATTTAGGTGGCTGAACACACATCATAAATAGTGCAGCATTCAAGTCATATAATCCGTGCCTGCCGTTCCTGGATCGCTCCATAAGCAGGAAGAATATCCCGACTCGCAGCGTGCCATTATTTCCAAGTAGGAGGCTGCTTGGCTACAGCTCGGAACAGAGCCTCTGAAATCTGCCAAACAAAGCCCTGGCTAACATCTAGCCCGGTGGATTAGGGATAAACCCCTGGAAGGCTGGGCCAAGCCCCCAGCTCGGACAGGACTGGGCAGGGCAGGGCCCCACCTGGCTGGGCTGGACATTTGTCACTTAAGGAGCAGTGAGGTCACTGATGGCTCCTGGGGTGGGAGAGCCCCTCCACACTGCTGTGCCCACAGCAAATGACACAGAGCTGCCTCTTGCAGGTTGTGGCAACTCACCCTGCACCTCAGGATTCCCTTTTCCTGGCTGTAGTTATGGCACACAATGCATCTCTCTGAGAAAAACCGATGAGAAAACTCGACTCATTTCACAGCCACAGAGCGGAGCTTCTCCTCTGCTCAGCTTTTCTCCAGCAGAACATTTCTACGCTGCAATAGAGTTTAGCTTTGTACAAATGCAGGAAAGGAGACAAAGAATTATGAAGCCATGTATCCCATTAGCATCCAAATGCAGCTGTGGAGGCAAGGGGTTTTTCTGGAGATAAGGTGTTTTTGAAATAGTACTAGGAGGAGGAAAAATTTCTTTTATGAAACACATTTTTCACAGACCTGAAATCCACAGCGCATTATAAAACTGAATTTGTTGCTGTTGTTTTTATTTTACAGCATTAATCACTAAAGGCTTGCTTAGGTGGGCAGGAAAAATCCATTTCCCATTGTATTAACTTCACACAATTTAAGAGGCCTTTCAAGGCCCACATAAATGCAAGTAAACACTCCCAAGTCTGGCTGGTCCTGCACTGGCTGGGCACACAGATGCTGGAAGAACATCAGCTGGACTTGCCAGACACTCCAGAGGTGGAGAGCACTTAAATCCTGGAGCTCCATCAGATTAAAGCCTGTAGGAAATGAGCTTTCCCAGAAAACCATTTCCTCCGGGACAGAGAATGAGAGGAGATTCACCCTCTATCCCAGAGGATTACCTGGGCCGAGGGGGCAGGAAATACCCTTAGATCCTGAGTGACAGAATCTTTCCACATTTGAGATTCTGTGAATCAACAAACACAAAGACCTCACACATTTGGCCTCCCCAGTCTCACATTAAGGTTTCAGGAGAAGAAGTGCACAGGGTGAAGGGAAGAGCCAGAAAGGTTCACTGAAGATATTTAACAAAACTCTTTTGTATTTGCTAAAGCAGATGTGCAGTTACAACACAGAACTCTTACCCCAGTGACAACATATTGCCTTGAGTCAATTCTTAGTAAAATTATCTTATTCCAATGTGAAGAAACAGATGGATTTGGTGGATCATCTGGAGATAAACAGACCCGGGTCAGGTGTAGGCAGAAACACACATCAGAGCTTTGGAATTTTACTGCTCACTCCCCCAGACAACCACATTTTCATACAATATACATAAACATTGCTTTGGCACATGGACAGCACAGCCTAAGAGCCAAAGTGATGGTTGTGTATATGCAAGGTTCCTAATGCCCAGCTTGACTTTTAGGAATCAACACAAATACAATATGCAATTGCTCCAGCAAAGGACAGGCACTTGGACTGCTCCAAAAGTGCAATTAAAATTTTAAAAACGCAACCAAAACCAGCCAACCAAAAAAAAACCAAACCAAAACCAAAAAACCCTCTTGGCTAGTATAATTTCAATTTTGTATAAGGAGCAATCAGGGAAGAAAACATCCCCGTGGACTTGCAATTGATTTCCAGAACAAAAGCTCCCAAGGGATCTTGAAGGAGGTTCATCTGATAAACAAAAGATGACCTTCTAGGCCAGTCACAAGAGCACATCGCTGCAATCCTACCCCCTGTCATCCAGCAGGAAGGGGACTTGTGAGAGAAAGGCTTTGCACATCATTGCCACGTTAGCAGGAGCTGGTGTGAAAGCTGTTCTGGCATTGTCACAGCTTTGTCCCCCGCCTGCCCCAGCCTCTGGGAGTGGCTCTCACACAGCTGCTCGCGCAAAATGTCAGGAAACTGTTGTGAAACTTCAGCTTCGCGACAGACACTGAGCTCACACTTACCTCCCCAGGCATTTCAGAGCAGTAATTATGGGTGGCTTGGGCACACACATGCTTTCCCCTTTCTGAAATGCAATTACAGCTGCAGAGAAACAGAAGGAGATTTATGGAGGGAACACCAGAAGAATCAATATATCAGCCCAGGTGGAAGACCATGATTTTGAGCTGCTGCTGAACTACACTAAACCACCTAAATTAACTTAATTACGTGTCAAAACAAGTTTACTTGATATATAAGAGATATTTGTTAAAAAAACCCCTCTCAGTCCAGTTTAAAAAAGCAGGCTTGGCTCTCAATCAACACAGCTCCTCTGATCAAGTTTTAAAGCCTGCATGTGCCATGAGACACAGACGTTTTATAGCTCATCTCAAAGTTGTATTTAGATAACAGGGATTCAGCAATTTATAGACAAAATGAAATCAGAAATATCAGCCAACTTATTCAAGAGAAAATAAGCTGGCAGTCTAGGATGAAAGCTAACCTTTACACGCCTAAGCTCCAGTACTGCCACAATTTGCTGTTCACGTATCTGGACGGTGACAGCCAATTCAGAAGATATTTTATTTATATATGTATATATGTGTGTGTGTGTGTGTGTGTGTGTGTGTATTATAGATATACATAACTAACTTAGTCCATTCCCTCCTTCCTCCTTTCCCTTTCCTATAAGTTCTTCACTTGACATAGGTTTAGGGCAGAATTTCGGAATGCAGTAACTTCTCTGAACTCTAAGTGAACACTCCCACCATGGTACACTCTGCCCTGAAGCTGGTGACAGATGTGGGTGCAGCTGGAACAGGCACATTGCAAATGGGGTGCCCACAGTGTTGGAGCCCATAACAAACACCCCAACAGATCAGGAAAGCACCAGGGCAGCTCCCCAGCATCATCAGGAGCACAAGGACACCTGAAAAGAAGCATCATTTACAATTTCTGTGGCACAGCAGTTCCAATGCAGAAGCAGCTGGAAATATGAGAATGTTATTGCGTTCCAGGCTTGGAGATTTAAGTCAGGGAAATACTCAGGCCTAATTGTTTTCCTCTTAGAGGTGGCAGGGACCTGTGCTGTCACACGCGGTTTCAGAGAGGCCGTTGTTCATTAGCAGTGCAGACAGAGCAGAGATCTCCTCCTGCTGCAGAGCTGGGGCACAGAGGGTAACACGCTGCTCCAACACAGGCTGCTCAGGAGGGTTCAGGTGTGACACACCTACAGCTCCCACAGGGATCCTCCTGATGCAGCCCCGAGCAGGGGACATCTCACAGCCAGGGAGACAAACCAGGGTCCTGCCCTGCTTCAGTGGAGGCTTTGTAAAAGGTGTCTCAGGAGCACACACTGCATGGCTGCATCACAGAGCTCACTGGGAAAAATCCCTCTTCTCCTCCTCATGGCTCCAGGGAATGTCATCAGAAACGAGCTGTGCCTTGGTTTGTAACTTAAACGGGATGTTGATGCTTAACATGCTGCCACACTTGTATCAACACTGCTGCAGACAAAACGAAACTTCTGTGGAACAAAACAAACCATTAGCAGACAAGAGCAATTAGAGAAATGAGAGAGCTAATCATCAGGAGACACTGGAACCCAATTCAGTGTTTTCAAGTGCTGCCTCAGGAGAGGACAGCCTCCCCTGAGCAGGGAACACACAAAGCACACCAGGCTCTGTTTCAGGGCCCTCCTGGCCAGCCAAGGTCACAGACAAAAGGCTGCTCCGAATCCTTGCCCAGAGCCTGCTGCCAAACCCTGGTGTGGATCCAGGGAGATCCCAGCTGCTAACCTCACCACCAGCACTGCCAGTGTGTGTTCCCTAAGGTCCCTGTGCCACAGCTGGATCCCAGCTTTCCTCCAGAATGACCCACCCAACATCCATGGTTTCAGGGACTGAAATAGTTTGCAAGGCCACTCTGAGTTGCTATTTGAAGGACACGTTTAAGTAACACGAGTGTCTATTTTTACTTGACACACTCCAGTCTGTACAGGGAACACTCCCTTATGGAGGGAGAAAGCCAGAGGTCCTTCCCTGAGACACCAAAATCCAGCTCTGGCAGGAACTGCTCAGAGAGCAGCCACCCACCAGACGTTCTGGGTGTGCCTCATAAAACCCAACCCACCACGCTCCTTGTGCAGGTGTTACATCATGTGCTGTTATGATTCTCAACTCCCCAAGTCTTGAAGGAAAGATCATTATGTACAAAACATTCATAATAATATATTTACCATTATAGGATATTACAGACCTCACCCTGTTGCTTTACTCTTACCTCTGGTGATGAGAAAAATGTGTTTAGTGCTGGGATGATGAGTGATAAGATCTGGATACAAACAGCCCCACAGAAGAAAAGCTGAGGAACATGAAAGATCAGAAAAACGCCCTAAAATGTTGGGAAAAGTAGAGTGCAAGGCCCATGAACTAATGCACCTTTCCAGAGGCACCTCTTGGGCCCCTCTTCCTCCAGGCAAAGGCTGAGGTCACCTGCAGACCTCTCGAGCTGCACCACCAAGCCAAAGTCCTGCCCTCTCCCACTAGAATGAGCCAATAAACACAAATTCATAAAACACCAAGGCACAGTACACAGCATTGTTCCACCACTGGTGTTTACCTTTGTGTTCAACACAAGTAAAGCTCAGTAAAGCTCAGGCTTAGATGAGAAAAAACCGCATCAATTTCTTTTTAAAGCGTTTACAGGCATCCCTTTATTTCCTCACAACCACACAGGTGTCTCAGGCTCCCAGGGTGACACCTGCCCCCCAAAAGCTGCCCCTCTGTGCCTTGCTGAGGGAGCTGCTCCCCCTTCCCCTGCACTGCCCCTTTTTAAGCTGCAATCCAAGCCTTGCTGGTGCTCACGGAAATGATGAAGTGGAAGCTGACACATGTTTAAGCTTTCCTAATTGTCCCCTACGGTCTACTAAGTATAATTACCAAATAATGCCTGGGAACACGACTGCATCCTTGGCAATTAGGGTGATGGCACAGAAGGGCCACCAGCCCTCCCAGCACCTCCTGCTGCAGGTCCCTGGCCAGCCACCTCATCCCAAAGCCTCAGCACCCCACAGGCATCAGCAGAACAACACCCAACACTGCACCTTCCTCTAACCAGAGCGGCTGCTCAGGATTTTAGGCAATAAAAATAACAAACTGCCAGAATTCTAAGGATCAAGCGCTCAGAGGAAGGATGATGAGCCTGTGCAAATGGTTTATTTGCACTTCACACCAGCTGCTCCCCAGTACAAATGAGTCTGGCCAAGTCTGCCGGACCAGGTCTCCCCACTGCCCTGAGTTTCACCTGTGGGTCTCACCCCTCAGATCCTGTGGCCCCATCATGCTCCAGAGCCAGTGCCATGAGATGGAGCTGTGGCAGACGACCACCATCAACACCCACAATGCCAAAATGAAGAAGGGCATGGAGCCAGAGAGGACTGGAAAGGAGACATTTTAGCCACTGATAAAAATAACAAAGCTCATGCATCCTTTTCTTGCTCTCACATCCCTGCTCTTTCCAGCAATCCTGTACCTGCCCTCCACAGGACTCCTTCACAGACAAGAGGCAGTGACATGTCTGCACAGTTTGTCAGCTCTGAACAACCTGCTCAGCCAGTTCTCAACGAGTTTTGTTTTTAAATCATCTATTTTGAGAAACGTCTCTGCTTTCACTGGGAGGACGGAACACCCACACCAGGCACCCGAAAACCCTGCCAAGAGTGGGCAAGGCTGCAGTGGCTCCTGCCCAAGGGTGCTGGCATCCTGCAAGAGGTACATCTGGGAATGGTCTGCTGGTGATGGGGGCTCCAGAAACCTGCCCCACCTGCACCCTGGGCTCAACATCCAGGGCAGGGTACATTCACCAACAGCTGCAGTTATTGTAAACGTGAAGATTGGCTGTAAGTATTCCTGGTCAAAAATGATAGTGAGAGCTGACAAGAATTGCAGCATTTTCACATGGATTTTAATTGTATTTTGGCCAGGCTGAAGTTAATTTTTACATGCTATAACTCCAGAATGTGTCTGCCTCTAAATTGAGGCTGAACCCAGATTTGTTTGCTCATGAGCACAGATCTTGGAATATCTTAGGAGATCAAAAGCTAGAAGCCAAAATAACTAACTCTTTGGGGACAAAGCAATTTAAAATAAGCAGAGATAAATATTTATGTATTTCTTTTCTTTTTTAAACCTACTCTAAGGTCTGTCAGGGACCCTTAAGAGCCATGGGCTGCTCTGCCCCTCCCTCGCTTCAGCTCTTTCAGTGTCTGCACAAGCCCTGCACCTGCTGGAACCTCAGCTGGGTTCCATTTCTGCTCCTGAACTCCCACAACTGACCAAAGACTACCGTTCGGTAGGAGCCAGGCATCCTCCCACACTTTCAAATAAGAATACAGAGTACAAACAAATCACAAGTTAATTATAAACCCGGTCAATGCAGCTAAGAAAACACTGGAAGGTAAATATCTGCTCAGGTGAGATAATTCTGCCACAGAACCAATGTCCTACTCCACAAAAGGCCAGCTCATATTAACAGGTGAGTATTCCATGGGGTTGTACCTGCCTCTCTTCCCGGGAGCTTCCACCCCCTGACATCACAGCTGCTGCTGAAGGAGTGATAAGCCTGAGATTTTTATATACAAAATGTGAGATATGTTCTTCAAATGACCCTCCAGGAGCTCTGAAGGGATGAAATCCAACCACTGTTGAACAGATAAAATAAAATTAATTCATGAAGATTTCCTCTAAGGACAAGCTCAATGATTTACGGGGGTTCTTGTCAGTTTACCCTTTGTGACTTTAAGAAACAGCAAGAAAGTGATCTGGGGAGGGAATTTAAAAAAAAAAAGGCAAAGAGGGACTTTGATCACTTCAGCAGTGGACAGCAATATCAAATGATTGTAGTTCACAGCAAATATTAGACCAAAAATATCAGATCTCCTCCTTCCTCCTCCACCGATGGAGCATGACCACAGCCTTCCTCAGTGCTGACGATGAGGATGGTCGTGCCAGGATTTTGCTCACATGTCTTTTGTAAAAACACCTGGAAGGGAGGACACAGTGACTCATGTACTGTCTGCTCTCCTTCCTCTGTGCCCAGCGGGTGGGCTGAAGCACAGGACCAACACTTCCCACCTTTTGTACAGCTGCTGCTTCGCTCCTCAGACTTTTCTGCCAGTTTTGCTCATTTTGTTTTTGTTACAACTTCAAATTTTAGCAGCAGCTCTCTGGGCCTTGAGAGAATCCCCTCTTATCTTGACATTTTCACCTTCTGCTGATGAGGTTGTCTGCAAATGTCAGAAGCATCATCACATTCCTAAAGCTCCTACACTTCAAATCACACCCCGTGGACCATCACAGTCCTGCTTTTATCTGAAGTACATTCAACACGTTTGAAGTCTGACAGCACTTCTTGAGGGGCATTGCTTCTTTTCAAGATTAAGCATAAGAGAATGTCATGTAAAGACAGGTTCTGCAGCAACTTCACTGAGATATAAAATAACCAGAATTAGAAAGTTATACTGCTGTCCAAGACAAGGCAGAGAGAGAAGCAAGGACACCAAGAGGTGATGCTTCCTCACTTCTGAAAGGGTTTGTTGCTTTGGAGCAGGATTCATGGAGAAGCAGTAATAGCACTGGGACAGTGAGCAGAGTTTGGATTGAGCCTGACTTGGCTCCAGCTCCTACCCAAAGCCCAGAGCCACACTGGGCAATGCCTTTTGGCCTGGGCAGTGTCTTCTCCTTTGGGCTGTTTCATGGCAGGGAAAGCCAGGTCTCTGCAGAAGGAAAACAGGAAATGGGAGTCTGGCTGTGAGAGCCCACCCAGCACATGTTCATCCCTGAGCACTTGCAGCTCACACAGAAACTTGCTGTTTCTTTTGAATGCTTCTCATGGATTCCTCTGGATTCTCAGTAACTGTCTGAACACTGGAAATAAGTCTTGTTTCATCATGAAAGCCTCTATTGTTTTTTTTCTACTATTTTTCAGCATGCTGCATTTAATACCACCCATTGGCTCCAAGTGCACTCAGAGAAACAGAATCTACTACTAGAAGCACTCAGAAAAGTCAAATTTTTTGTTTTTTTTTCTTGTTTAGGGACGTGTGTGGCAGGATGGCTGCAGCATTTCCATTGGAGTCAACTTCTAATGGCTCCACAGGGAACAGAACACAGCCATCAGCTCAGCAGAGGATAAGCTCCACATCCAAGCAATATTCATTAAAATACCAAGAAGAACCCCTCCCCTACCTCCCTCAAAATCAACTGTTTGGGGAAATGTATGGCAAACAGCACGATGCATTTGCAAACAACAGCCCCACTCAGGTGCTGGCAGCGCCGCTGGAAGCTGGACGAGATTCTGAACGTGTACATCAGAGCATTGAGTCATGATCAGAGCTTTAATCTAAATTTGTTCCATTGATCTGGCAGGAGATTTGTTCCACACCAAGCTGTTTACGTTTCAATGTGCAAGTGAGTAGATTTAGCTCATGTTTCAGTCTTCCAGAAGTCAAAATATTTCTTAGAAACATGGCCCATTTAATTCTGCTTGTTCTTTGCTGCTGGAACACTATTAATATGCATGCTGCTTTTATTTGGATACCTTCCTATCACTCTTCAACTCCTTTCTAGTGGGCACTTCTCCAAAACCATAATCCCCCATACAAGCAATTCACTTTAGAGTTGGACTCTGTGATCCTTGTGGGTCCAAATATCCTGTGATTCTGTAATACCTCTACAAATATTCTCTGTGGTCCCAGCCCAGGGAAGGCCAGAGACAGCCTGGACTGCAAAACAGTGATAAAGCATAACGTAGCAAAGATCATCTCCATGTGTTAATTTGCACTGATGAAAAACAAATTTAACATTTTTCAAATCCCATAAGTATAATTTGATGAGCTGGACAATGTGCAACTGGAGTGTCTGACTCAACCAAAGCTTCCATCAGAGCTGGGGATGTCACAGCCCAGTGAGGGAGGCAGCAGTGCCTGTGCCATCACAGCTGGAGTGATGTCACCACAGACCTGGTCCCATCAGGAGCTCAGCTCAGGCTTCCAGGGCTGGAAAACCTGCACCTTGCACAGCTCATCCAGTGTTAACAGAGGATGCCTTGACATCCCTGACAGATCAGCTGGCTGGGGCTCAGGTGAGCTGTCCCCAGGAGGAGGGAGCACATCCAGATCCCATCAGCTACACACCAACTCTTTACAAGGTACAACTTCAGAACTATTCATTAGACAAATCCACAAATGTGCAAAAAGAGCAAACCCATTACTGGAGACAGGCTGTGATAGCCATCAGACAGGTGCAGGGGCACGATAACTGGATTAGGAGACCCGTAAATGCAGCTTGTTGGGATTGGAAGCTCTGTAACAATTTTAAAGGAGAGAGGAAACAATGCCTCAAGGCCATCCGTGGTGCCTGTGAGGAGGGAAAGGCCTTCACAGCCCAGCACATACTGAAATCCCGGGCATGCAGAGTCTAAATCATTATCAGGCACACTGAGAAGGATTTCTCCTCTCACCCATGTCCCTCTCCCACCGGGAAGGTGGAGCACACGGACTTGCTCACTGTACTGGAACCAGCATCAACACCAGGACAGTGATACAACATAATTCCTGCCAGGAATTCTTTGCAGACAAAAGTGATCCATCAAGTACAGCCCAGGAAAAATCGCATTAACATGCAACCAACATCATGATGCCAAAAAGAAAAGGAATCAGGAGGCAGAAAAACTAATTGCATTAAGGCTGCTTAATTATTTTTAAGGTTACAAGAAAAGCCTGGCAGAATAGAGGCTCAATAGAGCAGACATTGCAGAAATTTCTATCAATCTTATCGCAATTCTGCCCTCCTACTAGAGCAGTACAGCCATGAATACTGACCAGCATCAGCTGGCTGATTAAGACACAAATCTCAATATTACTAATAAAACAGCAAGTGCCAGAAATAATAGGCACTGTGAGCATGTTCAGTTTCAGCTGCAGAATGGAGAAAAAAGAACTTTTATGGTGTCTTGCCAACAAATTCATCTCTGGGGAACCATCAAAACAGAGGATGCCTTTCTGTAAAGCAATCACTGATGGCCTATGAGCAGTGAAAATATCCAGCTCTGCATGACAATGACAGCAGGGCAGGAGCCACAAGCAGATCCTCAGCCAAGCCTGTGTGGGACAGGTCCCTGTGTCTGCCAGGCTGCACAGAGGAGAGGAATTCCAGGGCAAATAAAGAGGGCACAAAAACGAAAGTTACAGAAAATCAGAGAATATTAAAGATTAGATATTAGATAAAAAGAAGACAAGGCAAAGAAAGGAACAGAGGAGAGGAATTTATGAAAATATCCAAACATTGAACCTCTGCAGTGGTCACAGACAAATTCCTGACCTAAACAGATTTAGACAGTGAAGCTCAATCAGTTAGATCCACATCCAGGTAAAACAGGATTTGAGGAGAGCAAGGGCCATTCCTGGTCTTCCTTTCGTGGCAAGCCAGTGCTACATGCAAGTGCTGTGCAAATCCTTCACTCTGCTTCCAGAAGGAAAACCTGAGAAACCTGGCACAGAGCTGGTCCCTTCCCTCCTTTCTGAGGAATATGGGAGGAAGAGGAAATCTCCTTTTGCAGTGTGAGGCAGAATTCTGGGAACTGTTAAAAACTGCAAGGAGAAGGAAAGACAAAGAGCTCATAATTCATACAGAAAAGGCAGCAGAGGAACAAGATTTGGAAAGGGCGGCTCAGGAGAAGGATGCACCCTGTGCTCTTCCTGCAAGCAGGAAAAACTGGGAAGCAGAAGGCAAATGGAACTGCTCTTCATACAATCCCTTGGATAGCACAGCAGCAGGCCTGGGCTCTGGCAACTCAGTGATTTACAACCTAAAATCAGAGAGTCCTAATAGAAAAATAACAGCCTGTCAGTGTAAGTGATGGTGCTTGCAGAGACCTGCCAGCCTCCTGGAGCAGCTGCTCACCACAACCTGCCAGGGAATGGGAATGACCAGGAAAAAACTGGCTGTTCTGCCAGGAGGGATGGGGGGTTTCTCTGGTTTACAGGTCCTGGACAGACCCCTGAGCAGGATGCTCAGACACCCAGCAGTGCTCTTGAGATCAGCAGGACCTGGTACTCTAATGGAAGAAACAGTTTCTACTAAAACCAAGAATATCAGTGAAAAATGAGGTGAATGCTGTAAGCACAGGGACAACTGATTAAAAACCAAGATCAAAGTTTGGCTTTGAAAAGGGGCCCAGGCAAGAAGCTCACACCTCAGCCATGTACCAAAATGCCTGGAAATAGTATCTCCCTGTACTAGAGAAAACTGCTTTGCAAACAGAAAAGGCATTTCTACAAGGAACCTCTTGTGACCTTTTCTCCATTCCCTTGCCATGGAGCACAAAGGAGGGATGGCTGAGGAGCAGCTCTGGCCCTGCAGCACCCTCCCAGGTTTCCTCAAAAACCCAAACCCAGCTGTGGTTTGAAAGGATCCAGGAGTACAGATTAACAGCAGCAAAGAAACAATTTAAACAGCCAAAGTCTGAATATTTGTGAGTAATCAAGAATTTGCAAGCCACTCATGGGCTGAAATTCCCCCACATGCAAAGCTTATGTGCAAATAAGAAAACAAACTCAAAAAATTCCGCAGAGATGACCCAGGTTAATCCCACCATATAATCCCATTTCCCAGCTCCTTCCCTGAAAGCCTTACACAAACCCCAGGGTGGTCAGAGCACAAACCAAAGCCCAACATTACCACCTGGTGGAAATCCTCTTCTGCTACAGCCACAAGCAGAAAAATCACTAAATTCATTTAGCAGAGTGAAAGAAGCCGGGTTTAAACAGTGACAGTGTTACACCAACATCGAGTTCAGTCCTGCACACCAAGGGTCCACCAGGGGCTGTGGGTTTAAAAAACACAAGTTTGGCAGCACAGAAAAATGACTTTTTCAGAGATAAAGGCAACGGTCCCACATGCAAAGCAGCCTCTACATGCCCACGTCGTTTCCCTTGAGTCCATCTATACAGATGCCAGAGAAGATGCACAAGAAGGATTTTTTAGTAAGATATGACAAAATTTACAGATAGATAAATCATAACAGCCACAGAAGACTCAACATGACCCTATCCACCAGCATCAAACTCAGCCATTTAGGAGCCCTGGTTACAGCAATCAGGATTTTGGACTCTTGGAAGCGGTGATTTAACATCCACATCTTTTGTTATTGAAAATTATTTGGACAGGTGAACCCCCTGTTGCAGAGACCCCCAGTTCCCAGGCACACGTTGTTCAGTCTCTGTTGCTGAACAACAGAGCACAGCCCAAAGAGGGAAAACAGAGAGGAAACAGCCAGGAGAACAGCACAAACAATACAGCTGTAGATAAAAAAAGGTCAGATATCTCCCAACTTATGGCAGCCCAGACACAGAACCTTGTTTGGGCAGTTTCCAGCATCCTGAACAGCAACCATGGAGCTCTTTGCTGAATCTCATCAGCATTTGGGAGCTGGTGGATGGCTGAAAACAGCACAGAAGGGGGATGGGAGAATGCAGAGCCAGAGAGGGGAAAAGTGAGAAACAGGAATGACATGCAAATAAAGAGGGACACAATCAAGGAGGGGTGTGAACTAAAAAAAAAAAAAAA
>VZTJ01001438.1:1473018-1489660 GCA_013397795.1 Orthonyx spaldingii
GGGACACACAAAAAGGGGGGGGGTGAAAAAAAAAAAAAAAAAAAAAAAAAAAAGAGGTGGGAAGAAAAGGAAAAGGGAATGTTCTACTTGGAAGGAAGATAATGTTAAAATCCCAGCAGCATGGCCTGATTCCATTGTGCAATGGAGAACTCCCAGATCTGAGGCAGAGACCTGTCCTGCAGGAGCCTGCCTATGAGATTTTAATGGGAGCAAAGGAAGCACCCTGGATCTTATCAGTGGCTGAGCAGGAGACAACAAGGCCAAGCTGAGGAATGAACTTTGTCTGGTGGCACCAGTTCCCAAGGAACGCCTGCAGAAGAGGAAGGATCTCACAGAACGATGTGGTTGGAGCCTCAATGTGTGTCACTGTGAATGCCTTGCTTTCGGGGGAGGACATGGCAGGGGGGGCCTTTTGGTTTAGTCTACTGCTTCTGCTCCCTCAGGAGAGTCCAGTGGGACATAAACAGTACAGGGTGAGTCTGAGGGAAAGCAGAAAACAGGGTGAATGAAGGGGACTGACCACTAAAGGTGGGGAAAGGAAAAACAGAATAAAAAGCCAAAGGGGAATAGAGGAGCTACAGCATCTCTGTGCTAAAAGAAGTTTGGGACAGACAGAAGCTGAAGGTACATCCCTGGCACTGAAGAAAGGCCACGACAGCAGCAACATTCCCCCAGGATCCCCCGCCACACCCCAGAGAGCAAAGGTTGTGTGAGGACCCACGAGACTCCTGGGGCAGGGCCGGGACTGGGTAGAGCCCAGAGTTACGGAAGGATCACAACCAAGTCCCTGTCCTCCAGAGAGCTGGCCTGGGGTGCAGCCACCACCTCCCAGGGACACAAGGTGCAGGAGCATCAGCAGCAAAGCACAATTCCCATTTTGATATGGGAAGGTACAGGACAAGGAGAGCAGTAGCAGTGCCACTGATCCACTGTTATCCATATTTGTATTATGCCAGTAGCTTATGGGCAATAAAAATATCCAAGGAAAATTCTATAGACCAGATTCACAGCCCATTTGAGACACAGACACAATAACAGTTTGCAACCCTGTCTTACATGAGGCCTTCAAAGTCCAAAGCCCTTGGAGAGAATCTCTGAAAGATTGTCTCCTGGCCAGACAAATGCATAGCTGGAAGCCTGGAAGAAAGCTGCAAATGGTTGATAAACATAATTTCTGCCATTTTAGATAAATGTAATTGTCTCCACATATCATTTAGCAGCAAATAGTAAAAAATTAAATAAATTTATAACCCACAAAGCACAGATGAGAAACGAGTGGTGACCTGAAATACTTCATGAGTAAGAATTTCACAGTTCCCAGGAGCTGCCAGCATCTCTTTACACCAGGGAATGCTCAGGGCACTGGTTTTCCCCCCCACCAGGGACCCCTTTCCCAGAAGGGAGGCACAGACTCCCAAAGTCCTGGTGTAAAGGAGCCATTTACCCCTTTGGAGCAGCATCCCACCCGTAATCCAAGGCGGTGGCACAGCTGTCCCTCCAGCGAGGGAGCAGATCCTGACACATTTGTTGTCACAGCTACCAAAGAATTTGGTGCCAGGTCTGCAGAGAGAGATCCTGTGACACAGGAGTAACACCTCAGTGCCTTTGCACACTTTTAACCTCAGGCACCCACAGCCATTCCCACAAGCCTGCAGGGTATTGGATGTTCTGGTAACATCCCCAAATCACAAACCAACTGACAAAGGCAACATTCCTTTGACTTCCAAGAAAAGGACACTGTGCACAACCCCAGAACAGGCAGAAAAATTTGTAAATATCACAGAATCACTGCCTGATTTGGCTTGGAAGGGACCTTAAACCTCATTTAGTTTCAAATCCCCTGCCATGGACAGGGACACCTTCCACTAGACCAGGTTGCTCCAAACCCCATCCAACCCAGGCTTGAGCACTTCCAAGAATGGGGCAGCCACAGCTTCTCTGGGCAATAGTTTCACACAGCAAACTGGCATTGCTCAGACCCACATTTTTTGATGTAGCCCTTGATTAACGTCCCCAGCAGCAGAGAAGAAACAGGCTGTTTTCAGAATTCAGGCAAAGGCTGCCACCATCTGCCTCTCTAGACTTCACTGTCACCTGAAGTGACAAACAGGCTTCCTCGTGCCTCTGCTCTTGGATGAGCTCTGTCCCAAAAGAGCTGCAAGTCAAATGTTTTTCAGCCGCAATAACCTTTAGAGACAAATTAAAAGTTCAAGAAGAACTCCACAAACAATGTTAGCTTGAAGCTCACTAATGCCAAAAAGAAGAAAAATGGGAATCAAGGGTCCAATTGCACCTCTCCAGAATCCAACCTCATGACCTTGTGCTCAGCCTAGAACACTTCACTCAGCCAGCAGGAAGCTGAGTGAGGATGAGATGATCCTGTTTAAACAGATCCTCCTAAGAAATTAATGAAAAATTGTTTGTTCTCCATCTCTGTTCCTAAAAGGCAGTAATGCAAAGGAAAAGTATTAAGTATTTCTCTCAGACATCTTCAGCCATCAATCCATGACACAATCCCACCACCTTGTGACACTGCCCTGTCCCTGCTGTCTCAGTACCCAGGTGTGAAAACCCTGAAATCTCCCTGAAGGGTTCCACTCTGGATGAAGAAGAGAGTGGTGCAAGGCCAAGGGAAAAGCTGGGACTGGGGTGGAGTGGGAAAGGGGATATCTCATATATGAAATATTTCGCTTCATTGAAGATCTCAATAATCCCTAAAGAATCAGAAATGTTTGAGTTTTGAAGCACAGAATCAAGAATGGAAGTAGAGGGCCTCACAGCAGAGGGGGGATGCAATCCAACACCTGCCTGTGGTAGAGTTGGAATCTTTATCCTTCTGCTAAATGTCTATCGAACTTTTCCACTTTCCTTAGAAACTCATGCTCTACTCCTGCCCTGCCTTTAGTATTAGAAAGGGAAAAGAAATGTTTGATGTGGAATTTAATTCCATGAGTTTGTTTCACCATGGACATAGCCAGACTTTTTTTTGCAAGAGGCTCTTACAACTTTAGTCTCCTCCTTCAGCCTTGGTGCAGTCTCTCTCTGGGTTGGATTAACCTCAGTTCTTTCAATCTTCCTGAACGGGCCATTTTACCTCTAAATCCAGACCCCGTGAGGGAGAATAGCTGTCATAACTTATACCCTGATTTGCCTTTGTAACAGGAACAATCTTCTACATTCATGGGCTTATATACAATAGCCAAACCAGACTGCTTACACCCAAAAGAGAATCCATTTGAAGGAGTCATTTATCACCAAATCTATTACTTTATAAGAAACATTCTTAAATGAGGAACTGGTTTATTAAGCCAATTCCATCAGGGAGGATGCTCATGTTTTCTGTGTGATAGAGGAATGAATGCTTAAGGAGCAGACACTTTTCCTGGCAGCACAAGAGAACCAGTTACAGTGGAAGACAAATCCAAGCAGCTCTGGATGCAGGGTTGGGCCTCAGAAATACCCTAGAGTCAGATTGGCTTTCCAGCACGGGATTCCTGCTTCTGAATTTGGATTGCACATAGTCCAGACCCTTCCTGCAGGACGGACAGTGATGTCATGTGCACAGTACCACAGGGAGCAGAGTTAATTACTGAGGTTCTGTGGTGCTGACAGGAGGAGCTATGGAAGATGGCCATGAAAATAAACACTGACTACCACCAGTAGGTAACAAATGGGGCTCCTTTTCTTACTTCTTTTTTTTTAATACATCGGGAAATTACTTTTGCAACTGCTACTCCTTCAGCTTCATCTTTCATCCCAGAGGACAGTGCCATTACCCAGGCTGTGAAGCATCACAGTGTCAGCCTTCAGAAAGTGTCATCAACATCTCTATTGTTAATATTATCTATAATTTCTTTCATTGCCTGCAGAACCCATTCAAACCTGTGAAAACAAGCATTGCCAATTCAGACCTAGACTTAACCAGCTAATTCATAACTGAGAAAAAAGATCATAAACGTGGCAGGCTGTGATAGATGTATCAAAAGTGAACCCCAAAAGAACCCTGCAGCACACTTCCAGAGTTTTCAATCCATTTATCAGAGGCCTGAATGGTGCAGTTCATGGCCATTACACACCTAGACAGGTATGACAAACAGTTATTTTTAAATTGCCTATTTGGACATGCTGCTTTCCAGTTTGCAGACATATCTGCAGTGATTTTGCACATAGAACAAACCACGATGTGACTCTGACATATTAAATTGCACAATTTAATTGCATTGTGATTACTACTCACTAATCAAAACCTTCCTAGATTGGTCAAAAGGGAATCAGAGGTTGCAGCTGTTATCTTGCCTTCCTACAGGAAGCCTCGAGTATGAATGCTATTGCCTTTAAATATTGAATGTTTGAAGGAGGAAGCGAAGGAACATTTTTCAAAAGAAGCATATCGTAAATTAGGAGGAGAGGAAATTCATTTCATCAGGTATTTCCAGAGATGTTTTCCAGCCAGTTTGTTGTTTACTGTAAGAGATCAGAAATAGTATCTTCCTCTTGTTGAGCATGAGAGGTACCTGTGAAAGGCAGTCATTGACCTCTGACTAAGAGTTTCCTTGACTAAAAAACACTGATTCCTGAATGGATCACATGGAGCTTTGACAGCACAGGGAATCTCATCACTATATCCTTTAGAAAGGGAGGAACAGGGGCAGTACAGTAAATGTGCTGGAAACAGCTTCTCGTTGTGCCAGGGGTGGATATCAGGGGAAATTTCTTCCCTGACAGGGTGGCCAGGCACTGGCACAGGTGGCCCAGGGCAGTGGTGGAGTCCCCATCCCTGGTGGGACAAAAAACGCCGTGTGAATGTGGCACTTGGGGACACGGTTTAGTGGTGGCCTTGTCAGTGCCGGGGGTACAACTGTACTCAATTATCCTGGAGGGCTTTTCCAACCCAAACAATTCAGTGATTTTTACAAGGTCACTCTTTCTGACACTCCCTCTGCAGAATGGCCTCTGCTTGCAAAGCTTTACCACCCCGGGCAACCCCTCACAGCTCCTGCCAGCGTGAGGATGCTTTACACAGCTCAGCTTTACCTGAAACAGAAGGAAACCAGTTACCACCAGCTCTTTGTGTCCCACCTTGCAGCACTTTGTCAGAAGATGGTTGTCACTTGCTGTGGTGCCACTCGCCCTTGCAGCAGCACATTCCATCTGTTCCCACCTCCCTGTGCATCCGCAGCTCACAGGGAGAGGCTCCAGGGTGTGCCCCACCTCCCACGCTGCTGTGGGGCTTCCCCCTCATCCTGACAGCCACTGTCACAAACCTTTCTGGCCATTTCCCTCCCCACTCTCCCAGAAAGCTCTTCCTTGAGAGAAAAGCCAAGATTAAACACAGGTTTATATTCAGGTCTTGGAAATGGACCCACCTCCACCATCCCTCATTTTAATCTCATCTGCTCATCACTCCATAAATATCAACCTGCAGAGCTTTGGACATGTTGAGATTTATATCCATGCTGTCCCCTGAGATTTAATGCCTCCTGAATGTCCATTCATCCTTATGCATCCCCTGGGGACAAAATGAGAGTCAGAGAAGATTGACAGGCAACCATGTTATGAAATATTTTCAAGAGGAAAATGTCCACAAAACATCTGTTGGACTTGAAAACTAAAATTACACCAGTTCCTGTGTCCTACAGCTCTGACAGGTCAGACAAAAGCATTTTTTATATATAAATGTATATATACATTTATATATAAATAATATAAATGTATATAACATAGCTATATATAACATTTAATATTATTGTATGTTGTCAAACTGTTTCAATATTTATGTATTGTTTAAATAAATATTTATACATATAATAATATATATCAAAGTTAAATATATATTATTTAAAGACCACACTTCACAAAGCCAGCCAGCTGTGTTGAAAAAGAGAAGAGTCATTTTTACAGAGAGTGGCCTTTGCCTCCACAAGGCTGGGGTTGCCTTCTGAAACTTCCTTTTTGGTTTCAGAAGTTTCAGTTTAGTTTAACTTTGTTCCTTCTCTATTAAAAAGAAAACAAACATTTTCTTGGAACATAAAGATTGTCTTACTGACAGTTTAAGTCTGCACAGCCTCAAAAAGACCATTTTCTTCCAGAGAGTCTGATCCTTTGGTTTAACAGGTGTTACTCAAAAGAGAAACCCCATTTGTTTTCCCTTTCTTTGGCTGGACTTTGCCCAGCTCCCTTCCTGCAGCACACAGGACCACACCATCCTGCCCAGTGCTTGTGTACCCACCTCTCCTCTTTAGCCACATGACAGTGCCCTCTTCCTTCCTTTCCTCAGGGCTGTTTTCCCACACCAGATGCCTTTCCAGTTTCCCCTGTACCACTCCATGGCGTGATTTTGTTCTTGTGCATTTATTCTCATCTATTCCCATGCACTCGCACCAAGTTCTCTGGTCACACACCTTTAACATCCCTCTCCCTGCTGACTCCAGGCCCATTAACTCTCCAAATGGGATTTCTGTGAGGAACCACCAGCCACAGCCACATCTCACCCCACGTGACCTCACCTACCAGGTCATTCAGGTCTCCTTCCTGCAGATCATGCTTTGGATTTGCTCCCTGTATTCCAAGAACCACCAGAGCAGTGCTGCACTCCCTCCACCCACTGCCATTTCACACTGCAATTAACCAGAAGTGGTTATAATGAATCACCAATGGCTCCAGCTCACCTCGCTTTCTCCACATTAGAAGATCAGTAATTCCTCAGCTGTCCCGACACAAATTCCCTCTCCTCTGCCAGTAACCTGCAATAACAGCTCACGTTATTATCCCCTTTTTCTTGAACTAGTACAGGATTAGAGGCACAGGGTGTGCAGCAGCAGACTGGCCTGAAATCTGTGGTACAGCCCTTTGAATTTACACACTAACTTGCAAAAAGTACCTTTCCCTTGTGAGCAGCAGATTCCAGCCTTATCCTTGACAAGATGCCCTCAAGTCCCACCCCTGAGCCTGTTCCTGTGAAAGGACATTCCACCAGACAGCCTACAAGATGAGTGAGTGCTCAAGCAGCCACATGAAACTGTGATATGATATGACAACAAGAAAGTTTCTGGCCTTTATTTGAAGGCTTTTACCAGTTACAGTAAGAATTGTCATTGCAAACCAGGAATTTTTAAAAAAATGAATAATAAAAGTTAAAAAAAACATCCACGAGTCCACCTGCAAGTAAGACATGTTGGTACAGAAAGGAGACATGAGCTTTTTTTTGCTTCTTCCATTCTGTTTGTTTTTCAAAGAACTGACAGAACTAAGATACTAGGAAAGGTTGGATGCTATCGGAATCATTCCAGCAGGTGAGCATTTAACAGCATATACTGTACCAGGGTAACAGAGTAGCTATGTTAAGTCTATGGGTTTGAGTTGAGCTTATTGTAATTTGCTTCCCAAAAAGGACATTAAAAACCAGATTAAGCCAAGATGTTACAAGTCCCCATTCTATTTATAACTCATCTTGGTAGCAAAGTGATGTAAGAAACTGGAAATCTGAGCAGTGAGTGACTGACCAGATTGCCACTGCAATTCAGCTTTATGCACATCCAGTATATCCACACATCCACTGGCCTCCCAAGGCACACCAGCAGGAATTCTCACTCAGCCTTCTCTTAGCAGGAAAGGCCATTTACCTGCTTTGACCAAAAATCAACCCATCTGTGGACCTGTTGCTTCCCAGTTCCACACATGCAATCCTCTTGGAAAGAGACTTGAGGCAACCAGGTCCCAGTGCACAACTTCTGACCTCCCAAAAGTCATCTTCACCTTCAGCCACATCCTGCTGCCACCTTTTGCTTTGAGTTGCTGGAATAATGGAATATTTAGAGTCGAAAAAAAATATGCTTCCGACTTCAAAACAAAGAAGTAATGGGAAAGATTTTATGTGCATCAAACCCTGGGTCTACATCCACGCTTCTGCAGTCCAGCCCCAGCTGTGCCACACCAGCAGGCAGTGCCAGCAGTGCCTGTTCCCCACAAAAGGCACCCACAGAGCCCTCAGGGGCAGGGAGGGTGCTCCCCAGCACAGGAGCAGCCCTGCAGGGATCAATTCCCATTCCAAGGTCAGGTACATCCCCTAAGCACTTCTCTGCAGATGCTGGTCTGGGCACACAGCTGTGACAGGAACATTTCAGCTCACCTAAGAAACACAATTCAAATCAAACAAATCAACTCAGTTTACAGTCAGTCTGCTCACAGAGCCTGGTGACAGAAACAATTAATGTCTCATTTGTTTGTAACTCATAACCAGTGTTTTAGCAGTTTCAAAACACGTCAAACACATGTAAAGTCATGTGACAGCATTCCTGTAACACATCCCTATTCCCATGCCAAGAGGAGGAGGAGGAGGAGATCAACACCACACTCACATCCCATCGACTTGTGGGAGGGAAAATAAAGGAAAAAAAAAAAAACAACAACAACAACAACAAATAAAACAACCATTTGCGCCAGCACACTCCAAACAAAGTTCCAAGACTCCTACTAAGGTTAGCAATGCCTGGGGCTGGGGAACGGAAGCTGAAATTTCCAGGTCCTGCAAGCTTCACCATGAAACTACCATGGGCTTCAGCTCTGCCTAATCGTATCTGAAAGCATGAGAGACTCCAGCAGACATGACACTCTTGAAATACAGAACTTTATTTAGAAACTGCTTAAAATAGAAAAACCCTGTCAAGAAAAATCCAAGTCATATATGGTTTCTCAGTAAAATGGAGTTTTAGGGCAACAAAAGTCTAAAAGGCCACAAGAGAAATAGCACCACTGCAATTTTAAACAATGGCTAGATACTTGCATTTTTGGCATTCACTGAATTTGGGTTTTTCTCTGAACTTCACAAAGATTCATGCACTACACAATTACCATAAAATGCTCTCCTACACACATTTTAGGACAAGCTACCACCAGAAACAAATGAATACAAGCACAACAGGACTGATCAATCTCAGTAGTGAAGGGGGGTCAGAAGTCTTGCAGGATCTTGCCAAACACAACAGTAATGAGGGGCATGATAGCAAAAAAGGATAGTTAAGGAAAGTATTTTAAATATTAATATTTAAGTTAGTCTCAGTACTGTATTTTCTGCAATAACATTAGCTCTGTTAGCCAGCATCTTTTAGTTTTTACCCCAGAAGACTACTGAACTGGCAAGTATTACTAATATGCCCTGGTTCAAAGGGAAAAAAAAAAAAAAAAAAAAAAAGCAGACAGAAAAATATCCTCATGTGCTCATTTCACTTTCATTCAAAGCCAGTTGCACAGTGCAAGTCCTGTTACAACTATTGGGCGTGATCAGCATTCCTTGGGATGGGAAAGGGAAATGTGAGAGAACAGAAGGGATTCCAACAGAAATGAAAATAAACAGAACAAACAAAAACAAGAACCAGGAAGAAAAATCACTTCTGAAGGACATTTTAGGCAGCAAGACTGTGTGCCCTTTGCTTTGTTTTGTTTTTCTTACAGAAAACACAGTACGTTTTGGCAAAGCCACAATGCCACAGAAAAAGGCTTCAGCACTCTTCAAGGTAATTTATGTGTCTCAGCTGTTCATACTCCCTCTAATCTTGTGACAGGCAACGTTAAGGCCCATTTCATCGAGAACTAATCACTTAGTAAGCAGCTTTACATAGGAATGGAGTTTTGTTTTAATAGCCCCTTTTGAGCACTTGCTGACACAGTGAGACTGCCATGCAAGGCCTCTCGGACAGCAGTGAATGGAGTTAAACAAACGTCTACCCCAATATGAAGCACATAAAATCTCCCATCACATTACTTCAATTTGGCATATGGAAGCATATTTTAAATACTCTTAAGGCATTTATTATAATTTCTGTTCTGCAATTTCACATTAACTCAATCTTTCTGTGAGTCAGAGTCTTTAATTTCTCTACTGCACACCACCTTAGATACAAAAAGAGTCTTCCCACAAACCAGTGTTTTACCAGCAAACCATTCTGCAACGAGTTCCAAATATTCAGCCTCTTGCTCCCTAAATATACCACCTCGATGTGAATACTGCTCTGCTACAGCGTGAGAAAGAGCTCCTAACTCAAACCCACTGCAAAAGTGAAACTTCCGCAAAGTGCACTTTAAGAAGAGGTACTTTTTGCTTATGAAAAGAAACCAGTGAGTCCTCTAAGAATAAAGTGGAGTATTTTACAGTTAAGCACATGATCTGGGGCAAAGAATTCTGATGTTGCTGCTCTGCTGGTACAGTACGTGGTCTGTTAATACTCTTCTTGTTCCTCCTGCGGTGCGCCTTCGTCAGGTATCACAAAGCCTTCCTGAAGGGAAAGAAAACAAATGCTTTAATGAAAATCTGATGTCAAACCAGTTTCTGGCTACTCTGTAGGCTTTTTTTTTTCCCCTCTTACTTCAGGTAAGACACCCTTAAGTCATTGTTTACAGTGTCAAGATGTATTACAAGAAGTATTTTCCTCATCTTTGATCTGTTTGTTACATACTACTCATGAAAGGTCTACCTTGTTTGCTGTCTGACTATAATTAAGTTATCTGCTCCTTTATTACAGGAAAAAGCCAGGCCATAAACCTCATGGTGAAGGAAAAAAAAAAAAGTAGAACTAGAGGGAGCCCTGGAAAGCAAACCAGCTTCCAATTACAAGGGCAGGGAAGAACTGTGCAACCCAGTTTATAACAGATTACTTACATCTGTGGCATAAAGAATTTCCACAATCCTCTGCAACACTGGATCATTCTCCCCTTCATTCTCCTGGCAGATCAATTCAATGTTCCTCAATTTGCCAAAGTAGAAGTCTCTCTCCTTCTCCAGATCTTCAACAGTAAGTTTCAATACGTTGATCTGCCAAGGGGCATCGATAATAATTTATCCACCAGAGGCAGAATTCAGTAGGATCTATGCAAAAAGGGGCATCCCTAAAGTTCTCAGAAGGGTGTTGATATGCAAAGCACTTCAGCAGTAACCAAGATATGGGGGGAGGAGGGGCTGTGAGAGGAGGAATAGGGCCATTTCTCAGATTTTAATATCATTGCCACAACAAACATCCAGTCTAACACACACAAACCCACTTGGAAAGACTAAAGGCTGATTCCATGAAATAGGTAAAGCACTGACTGCCTGCAGTTCTCTCTGCTCACACATTCTTTCAGTGCTGACAGCAGGTTCAGTTGTGTTGCACTGCGGATTTCAGTGAAGGAGCAGCTGCTCATAGCTCCGTTGGAATGCTGTGAGAGCTGCAACACAGCTGTGGGAATACTTACAGACCCTGCTATGTGTGACACAGCCCACACTGGGGTGAAACGTCTGGGCACTCGTGTGCTACAGGAGGGGTTTTGCTTCCAGCACGAGAGCAAGACCATTGTAACAGAGGGTTCCAATTAAGTGATTTTAAATGAGCTGATTCAGATCATTTTCTTCCATCTGCCTGACCCAGACATTCCGTGGTGCTGGAAAAACAAACCTGCACATAACTCTGACAAGCAGAGGTCAGTCACAGGGCTGTCCTGTACACACCTGCTCGATCAATCCCGCCGATTCATCGTCTCCTCCACCCTTTTTGCCCATCCCAGGCCCAGCTTTGGGACCTGCTGGGGTCCTCTGTGCAACGATGGGCCTCTGTGGGGCTGCAAGATCAATTCAACAATTAATTCAAATTAATTCTCCCTCCTATAAAGGTACTATCCCCCCTCCAAACATGCTCAGGCATGAAAGAGTTGGAAGATATGTTCCTTCCTTGACTCCACGTAAGATGTCCTTTCTTTTTGGCACACTTGGCACCAATCCTTCCCATTTTCTCTTTTAGAGAGGACTGTTCTTTCTGTAGCCTCCAGACACCTGGGTACTACAGCAGCCTCAGTGTTTGAGCCTGGCATCTCTGAAACAAAATGCAAAATACTATAATCCCATACACTGATTTTAAATAGCAACCCAGTCTTCACTTCCCCAGAGTTTTTCATGATCTAGATAATCTTTCAACTATTTTCTCTACCTGCACTGCCAGTGCCGAGAGATTTCCTGGTTTTATTCACAACTGGAGTAACAAGATTTGGTGCTATTGTGTCTTGGCCTTGTCGAGCAGCAACAGGATCATACTCCTTCCCATCATAGTTTGCATCAAAGAATTTTTTGAACCACTGAACAAATTCAAAGTTGTCCTGAAATTTTCCTTTCACTAGTTTGTCCACGGGAATTATCTGAATCAGGGGAAAAAGAAAAAAAAAAATAGTCATATTTAGGGTAGAGAACCTCTCTGTGTTTTTATACAAAGTTCTAAAGTTGATGCACTCAGAAGATATGCAAATTTAATTCTTGTTCAGTCCAGGGAAAATCCCCCTTGATGACAACTATGTCAAATAACAGGATTTTTGCTAATTATTGGAATGAAAAACAAACCATGCTTTCCTTTTGAGGGTCCAAACAATTTTAAATAACTCTGCAGCAAAGTTTCTGCTAGACCAAGTTTACAGACAAAACTTCTTCCTGTCCACGTGAAGCTGGCTCTGATGAATCTGATGACCAACTCCACAGCCTGCCAACACCAGAACTGCTACAAGAGCTAAACATCACTGTTAGAACAGAGTCCAGCTTCTCTGGAATGAGGTGTATAACTAAAGATTATTAAAAAGATGCAGCAAACAGTGAAGTTTTGTTCTTAGGGAAATCTTTTTTCATAATGTCCATTTGGCTTTTGGAAGCCAGGCTGGTTGTCCAGATGGGTTGTGTGGACAGACTGCACAAGCCACTGTCCCCAAGCAGAGACTGACTCTGTGTTGGAGCTGCCAGCCATGGAATGAGACTTCATCTTAAAGAAGGAAAAAGCTTCAACCCTGGATGTTCTGCATCCTACCAAACACACTGTCTGTAACTACTACCTGAATAAATCCCCCTTCCATCAGCAGAACTGTCATTCCATCTGAAGAAGCTTTTTCACAATTTCATTTTCACTAGCTAAAAATCACATATTTTAATATTTGGAGCCACTTAAAAGCCATGTAGATGCAGCACATGGGGACATGGTTTAGTGGTGGGCTTGGCAGTGCTGAGGGAACAGTTGCACTTGATGGTCTCAGAAAGGTTTTCCAACCTTAACAGTTATGTAATTCTATACACTTGTAAAGAGAAGTTTGGAATCCTTAGGACTATCACAGCAGTAGGTTATGGGAATATACCTCCTACAAAGATTGTCCAAAGAGGAAGCCCAAGCAAACCTTATCTCATGGAAATTTCAATATTATTTTGTGCCACATAAGTTGCACCAAATTAAAAGGGTCACATTCATCTCATCATTAAGAACTGGAAACCTGACCTTGGCTGGAGTAAAGCAAAATGTGTCCTAACTGATGTGAGGACCCCAAGGCAAACCAAAACAAAAGTTTTGAGATTTACAAACCAAAATCAAACTCAGTTCTAAATCTCAAAGTTCATCCCATCTACATTCACATTAAAAGCAGAGTCAGTTATAGCCCAGCTTACTTTGTCAACACCCATTCGTTTAAAACCTGCTTGTAGAACCTTGAAGTTTTGAATGTACTCATGTTCCAATTTTGCTTGAAACTTCACTTTCTTGAGTGCTACAGAACCTGGGAAGAGCATGTCCATGAACTGACAGTATGCAGCACCTGCCAAAATGAAAAGAACACAAACCCCGGGATGAATTAAGTCAGCTCAGCTCACTAACCTTTGTGAGTTTCTTTCCAGTCAGGTCAGCAAACGAACCTGACTCACTCCTCAGTCACACAAATCCTTTAAAGGCAAGAAAGGCAAGAAAACAGGAACCTTCAGTCTCCTTTTTGGTGCAGCATGGTCATAAATAAGCTTAAAGGAGCTGGAGAACCAAACTTTTGGGCTCATGACTTGAACTCTTATGAGTAAGAACAAACCTGCCTCCGTAACTCCAAGGGAGAAAAAAAATCTAATGAATAATTTGACTTTCCTTTCTTCATGGATATCAGTACAGATCTGAGATGTTACATGTGTCTAACAGGCATGTAATCTTCTCTTAACAATACTAATAGAACTAAATCAGAAAAAGCATTATTCTAAAAATTATATTTAATCATTGTTGAAATAGTAATACATTTACCTCCTACAAACAGAGCCTATACACAACTCAAGGTGCTCTCCAAGATAAGAGGCCAATTAAGGTGGATTATATTTAAAGCAGGCCTTAATCAAAGAACCAAAATAAGGTTAAGTGTTTCTTCCTATTAATTTTAAATCCTTCATGTCCTCCAATTCAGCACTTGCTGCAGCAAGAGGAAAAGAGAGATTCAGTTCATCCACAAGGAGTGGACAACCACCTCCATATTTGTAGAATACATACACACACTAAAAAAAAAGTATTTTTAAACTAGATCCTCACTCTATAGTGATAATACACAACCACGTGCCACTGAAAGCACAGATATTCAGAGCATTATTACCACTCCAACATGAAAAAATTAAAGAGTAATGGAAACCCTAAGCTAAACCATCCAACAGCTACACAACAAGACTTTGGGAGATATCTGAAGGCCAAGAAGGAAAATAGAAAAGCATTGCCCTACTCTGTTCATCTCAACCACATCCTATAACTGTTCACTCCCTATCAAGATACTCTGCAGGCGCTCCCACTTTCACCTGCTACCAGAAGACTGATGTCATCCACTGGTGCAAATTAAAAATAAAAACAACAAACCAGCTCCCGCTGTTTGCTCTCCACTGTGTCTCAGCTCACTTGCTGCAGAACTCCAATCCCAACTCAAACACAGAGGACTTGCCAGAAACCAGGGGTTTGCTCGCTATTGGCAGTCGGAGCGATAAGCATGATAAAAACAGAGGGATCACAGCGTAAGTCAAAGGGCAGCTTTTGTGCATTTATGCAACCTCAAACTGCTGCTGTCACTGCTGCCCCTGCCAAACACAGCAAAACAAGCTTGGGAACTCCTGTTTCCACAGGACTGTGACAGCAAAAGCCATTTCATGCCTGCCAAGGCACAAAGCACTACTGCAGATGCAGGAGAGGGATGTTACTCAGGACGCACCACATCAACAGCTCTCAGTCTTTTCCCAAAAACAGGTGAGCTGGAATTCTGCAGAGCCAGTACTAATTATCCTCCCTTCAACACAGAGCTCTCACAGCATTCAACACTCACACCAATCCCATGCAAATCAACCCTGCACACAACAGGGTTTAACCTGCCTATCTGAAAGCAGACAGTGCTTATCACTTCCCTTCCTCCTGTGGTCTACATCTTTAGTTCCATCACCCTTACACCCTTTTTGTCCATGATCTCACTAGACAAAAGCCACTACAAATTCCTGTCAAATGCCTATTGTGAGTCCCTTGCTTCCCTCTAATCTTTGGGATTGTTTCTTCCATGGACTCAGTCACAGCTTGCATTGTCAGTCCAAAACTCACTTATAATTTATTCTTCCTTTTATTCCACCTCCAATTCCCACATCTCTCCTTCCTTGAGCAACACTTTATCTTAAAGTCACTGTATGAGCCACACTTCCACTCTTCACCAAGTGCCTGTTGTAGTTATCCAAATTATCTTGTACTCAGGCTGCATTTTTAACCTTGGGTTTTTTTCACCTCTTATTCCACAAACTATTATCTTTTATTTGTTCTTACAAGCCTCCTCCTCCCACACACTCCTCCCTACGATGACACTTGACTCCATTTTTGTACCACAGTCACTTCCCCTTTCCTGCCTACTACTGTACATGAGATTCAGCTGTGCTGAAGTTGGGTCAAGCCCAGGTAAGCTGGGCTGACACAGACTGGACATGCTCCAGGACCAAGAGGAGTTGTAAAGTCCTGCAGACCACCCCACAAGTCACTGCTTTGCCTTCCTCGCACTCCAGTACTCTTCCAGAACAAATCACAACTGTTTTTGCCAGTTACACTTGTAAGACTTACTCTATCCATGCAGACTGAACGCTTAATTCCTCATGGGAAAACACCCTCTTCCTCAGAGTCTTTTTTCCACCCATTCCTTATAGCATCTATGCTGCAGTGAGTCATGAGAACATGCCTTTTCATTACACTGACATTATTAACAACCACTTCAATAACACTCCAACCATAACAGGATCATAACTCTGACCACCAATCTGTTCACACCATGAACCAAGCCAGGAGCACAGCTACAGCAGGGCAGCACAGAGGGTGCAGCTGCACCTCTGCAGAACCAGGGTGCATATCCCAGTTGGAGCTGCCCTCGGGGTGAACCCCCTTACCTGAGCACAGCTGTTCAATCTTGGTCAGCGTCAGCTGCAGAGACTCATTGATCCACGCCAGCATGTCATGTCGGCTCAAGTTATCGCTGGTCACTGAAGTAGAATACACATTCACTGCCATTTTCTGAAAGACACAACCAGAGGTGTGAATGCCACAGACGCCGGGCTGCGGCGGAGCCGCTTCCTTCGGAGCCTTCCCGACCCATCAGCGAGGTGATCGCGACGCAACTGCGGGCTGCCAACAGCTGGGAGGACCCTCCCGCACCACGGCTGCCAAGGGCTCGGCTGCGGGGTTTTTGACGAAAAATTAGCAGCGAGGCGCTCAGGTGGGAACCGATGAAAGGAATCACGGCTGCGGCAAGTTACTCATCCCTCTCCCCCGCGCCACCGGGACCGGCTGAAACACTTCCTGCCCGGCCACGGTATCTCCCCGGGGATCAATACCGAGCGGCC
>VZTJ01001438.1:1490404-1509979 GCA_013397795.1 Orthonyx spaldingii
CGCCGGCACAGCCCGGCCCCGAACCCCGGCTTGGCCAGGCCCCGACCCCCAGCACAGCCTGGTCCCGACCCCCGGCACGGCCTGAACCAGACCCCCAGCACAACCCGGCCCCGAACCTCGGCACGGCCTGCCACAGCCTGGCACAGCCCGGCCCTCCCGTGCAGCCCGACCCCGAACCCTCTGGCACAGCCCGGTACGGCCCCACCGCTCCTGGTACCCCAGCTCCGGCCACCTTGGTGTCACTGGTGTCACCTCAGCGGCAGCAGGAAAGGGGCCTCTCGGCTCCCCACCTGTGCCCCCCCTCCCACTGTGAACCCCCTTTATTTACCCAATAACACTCTCCAGCCATACAGAAATACTCATTTTTAATCAGACATGATAAATGGTAAACTGTCGACATTTTTTTTTCCCACGTGGAAACCAGTGAAATCGTGTGGACAAGGCAGAGTTGTGAGTTTCCACACTCCAGATACAAAAAATATGAAATGTGTTAAAAATGATACATTTCTCTCATTTTTAAAAGATTGTATAAAAACCCGCAACATGTTCAACATTAAAAATCCTTAACCTAAAAAAATAGCACCAGGGAGAGTTAGAAACCTTTAAAAAGTATTAAAAAGGAATTTCTGAGATCCCCCTCCCTTAACAACATTTTAGAAACTCATAATAAAAGGCAGCTCTTACAGGGAAAAACATTTCAAGGAAGACTTGTCTACTACAATTCTCATCAAGTGAGCTTAATGCCAAGACAATTCTCATTCCTCTTTTATCTTTGTTTACTTTCCCCAAGTCCTTTTTTTCCCTCATCTATTTGTTTTCCTTTTGATCAGACAGGAAAGGATGTGAGATCTGGAGAATAAGATCAGGGATGCCACGGAGTAGAGGGCACGTGTTCACCCAATTTGGAAAAATCAAACGCATCAGACCAGAGGATGGCTGTCACCCTGAGCCCCTGCACCGGATGGTTGTTCACCCTCAGGCCCCATGCTGGGCTCCAAGCGGGGACTGCAAGGACCTGGGGTGAGGAATTAGTGTTGTGGCTGGGGTCCAGCTGGACAGAAGGATTGGCAAGGGGTCCAAAAGCAGCTGGTGCAGCGCTGGCGATGCCAAGGCTTCCCACACACCTCCAGCACGCACAGAACCCACTCTGCCATCTTCCCAGTCCAGGGGCTGGTGACAAGAGGGTGCTACATGTCCCCAAGCACTTGTCAAGCATTGGAGGTGCCAGCAGTGACACGGACCAGCCTGCTTGGCCTTCTCCAAAGTTTTCTTAACCAAGGCGTGTGGCTTGAACAAGTCACCAAGTATGAATCCCCAAGGAATTCTCTTTAAAGAGTAACCTCCAGGTCAAAACAAGGAAAAAAAGCCTTTAAACTATTTGGGCTTCCCTTGCTGTCCATTCCCAAGCACAGCCTTGGATTGGAGACCAAGAGAAGATGGTCCTCAGAGCTGGGGTGGAAAACTGCACACAAGGGTGGAAAATGGGAGGCTGCTGTCCTCCACCACCAGGACAGGGGTGCCAGAGAGGTAGAAGAAGCTGGGAGAGAAGCTCTTCCCAGTGATGCTGTACAACACCTCACAAGACAGCGAGGCAGCCTGGCACCGACTGGGTGGAGGATTGGCCCATGGCTGGAACCCGAATAATTTTGAGAAGGCACCCAAGGACTCTTCCACAGCCAGGTGACAGATGAACAGCAGAGGTAGGGGAGGACAGAGGGACCACGGGGAGAGTCGTTTCAGTGCATTGAAATGTGCATTGGAATTCAGAATCCCCAGAGATACTTGCTGGAGCAGTAGCCCAGTGACTACGGAAAACCTGGCGGAAATGGACAGAGGCACCTGCACCTTCCTGGTGGCCACAGGCTCGGCATCCCCAGGGACTTCATGGACAGGGGGATAATCACTCTGGAAAAGCTGGGGAGGAAGGCAATCAAAAGTGAGCACAGTGGTGGCCGCAGGAGCTCCCAGTTTGGGGGTACAGCCCCAGGAGCCCCCAGGGCGCTGCCAGGCTGGGGCTGGGCACACAAGCACCAGCAGCATCCATCCCACCCCTGTGCACAGGGATGCACGGGCAGATGGGAGCACAGGGGAGGAGAGGAACAGCCTGCAGACCCCCAAGACCCCCCAGCAGTGGCAGTCCTTTCCTACATCCCTGTCCCATTCCCCCTGCACACAGCATGAGATGGGCGCAGGCAAGAGCAGTGCTGCACTCCTGGTCCCTGCACCCCACCAGGGTCGGGTGGGATTTTCCCTGGAAGGAAGACCCTGCCACCACTGCTCGGGTTCATGACATCCTACATGACATTTGGGGAGCTGAGATTTGAGGGTGCCATAGAGCACTACACTGTGCTTCCTGCTGACATACCACATTCAGTTGGGAAATGGATGCTCCAAGAACATTTTCCTTTACAGACACTGGAGCCCACATCCTCCCTGCTCCAGTTACTGTGTAAGATTTCAAACCATTCAGCAGGATTTTAAAATGTAAGGAAAGGTTTTGGATGCTTTAAAAAGGAAGTAGTGAATATTTGTAAACTACAACCAAACATAAAACAATTTCTTTAGTTCTAGCTAGAAAAGTAATTCTATCACCTCACAGTTCAGTTTCAGCTACATTCAGGTCTAGGAATCTCCACATTCTTATGTAATGCCTTAAAGCAGCAATAGACATTAAAACCACAAAATTAAGTTTTATCAAAAAAAATAAAAACAAAAAAGATTTGGTTTCTGTATGATCCTGTGTTCAGTGTGTAACCCGAGCAGGGTCCTTTACACCTGCTGCTACGGTTTGGGGGTTTTTTTGGCAGTTACTTCAAGAGGTTTTGTTTGTTTAGGAAAAGCATTAATTCACTGTAGTTCAGGTTTGCCTGCAGCTCCCCGGCAGCTGCCCCCACACTGGCTGCTCAGCAAGCGGTGACTTCCCGGCTCCAGGCTAAACCGGAATCGTTAATGCTCTGGAGGAGACTCCCCATCTCATCAGTGATGCATAGAGCTTCGTGTGCTGGGTAATTAAAGCTTTGTCCATCATTTCCTACGTATCACTGTTAGTCCCTTTAAAGAAGTTACCCTGCCAGGTTCTTTGGTTACAGACATTCCTCGGCTCTCCCGGCAGGGCCAGGCTGCCGTCCCGCCGCACGTGGCCGGGGAGGGATGGGGCAGTGACAGTCCGGTGGCCATGCCCGTCCCTCTCCCACCACGGCAGCGGTGCTGTGCATCTTTACCAGAGAGACGAGGGATGCTCCGCTTGCTATTCACAGGCAAAGTAATCCTTGAGTGGGGAGAAGAGGTGCCGGATGACAGGGACGTTCCACGATCCCCCCAGCAGCTTCTGGCGAGCCCCGCGGCTGATGTTGGAGACATCCGTGTAGGGAAGGGGGAAGCCAAAGATCCTGAGGAGCAGAGGCAGGAGAGGGTGGGTGAGGCAGAGCAGGAGCAGGAACCCTTTTCCCCAGGCAGCACCACTCCCAGGCCACCCAAAGACAATGAGCAGCACGGGTCTCCTACGGCAAGGGGATTGAGCTCTCCAGCATGATCAGAGCCCCACGTGGCCTGAGCAGTGTCACCATTCTGGATGGGGCCAGGCCGTGTCTGCCTACCATCCCCAGTGCCCCCCACCTCGTAGGATTTCCTGGCAAGGCTCCTGGAGCAGCCCCGTGCCTGGGCATCCTGCCTGCCTCTGCTCAGCAGCACCTCTGCAAGCATTGCCCCGGGCTACTCCATGGAGATAGGACTGAGCAGTTCTGGGTAGCTCTGAGTCATGGGCTGGGCACTTCCCTTACAATCAGATGAAAGACCAAGAGCCATTTCACATGATAAAGGCTTGGAATTGTTATTTTACTTTCAAATGCCTTTAGCTCAGTGTTAACTCCAACAAATACTGGCAATTTAAACATAAGCAAACAAAATTATTTAACCCCAGTCTTGTGTTTACTGGACAGAAGCATCCATGGTGCAAAAACTTCAGGTTTTGTCACACGTACTGGGTGTGCAGGACTGCTTGTAATTGGATTTATCTACTCCCAGTCCTTCTGTTGTCTTTTGCCATGAATTCAGAGTGCTACGAGGTGTGAAGTTTGGAGCAGGGTACACTCATGCTTTGCCACAGCAGCTGCTGGCTGTAGTGTGAGTTCCCACACACCACCACAGCCACAGCAGCCACTCAGTTCCCCTCCAGAAACCCACAACTATGGCACTGATCAGGGCACAGGGCTGCCAGACAACACCCCCACATCAGCCTGGGTCTTACCCCAAAGCTGGTCCACATGTGCACCCCCAGCCAGACCCACCACAAAGCACCCTGAGCAAGCCCCAGCACTCCGCCCTCCACAAACTTCAGAGACAGGGCAGGGGATGCTGCTACACTTCTCCCCCGCAGTCTCATCATTGCTCATTAGTAAATGCATTAATTATCAAGTGCACATCACTGCAGGAAAGCTGTCCTGTGCGGGAGCTATGGCTCCTCACTCCCAGGAGCTGGGCTGAGAGCCAGGGAGACAAAAAAAAAAAACCAAACATGAGCACTACAAAACAAACCAAGACTACAGTGAGAGGTCCAAGAGGACAGCAAAGGACTGATTGATCACCTGTCCATCCCAGGGAGGTTGCCCCAGAAGTAACGAGCTCGGTGAGCAGCTGATATCTTGATCGCATCAATCATAACTGGGTTACACTGGGGGCCAAAGAGAGGGGAAGTAAAAGTTAGAGGAAGTGTTGGCTCGGTTCTCTCCTGCATGGACAGCCCTTCCCACTGCACTGCAGGGACTTAAAAGTCTCCAGCAAATCTTCAGAAGGATGTAGCCCCCACAAACCCTGTTTCACACCAGAACACGGCCCGGGTGGCCACATGGGCTGCCAGGTCATGGCCATGGCCAGCAGCTATTGACCATCACACGGTGCTCAGTGCTGGTTCCCCTGGACCAGGATCAGGACTGTCAGCCTTCAATGGTGATTTTACACCAGTGGTCCCTGCTGACCCACAGCCCATCCCAGCTACCACAGAGTTAAAACCCCTTCCCAGTCCCTGACCCCCCTCTCCCTAGAAATAACAGGCATTGCTGGGAACAGATGCTTTCTGCAAAGCTGGCAAAACCCCTCCCCCAGAGGACTAGTGCTTGGGTTTGACTTGATGAAAGCCAGAGGGGAGGATCCAGAGCCAAGACTAAACTCGATTCCTTGGCATGTGCACCAGGCAGGGGGGTTTCCAGCATCAGGGCCACAGGAAACCATAGCCAGACCCTCACACCCGGCACACCCTGCACAGCCCAGCAAGTGTCACTTGCTCCAATGCCTTTCCCACAGCTGTCAGCAATCCCTACCTCCAGAAACCGGGAAATGTCCCTCTTGTCGTTGATCCTCATGGCCACCACATTCTCAAACATCCAGAAGAAGGGCCGCTCCTCGCCCGCCTTGGGACGGGCGTAGTTGAGCAGGTGGTAGAACTCGAAGAACAGCCTCCCGGTTCCTTCTGCAGGGAAAAAGCCGAGCAGCAGGTTGGGACCAGCTGGGGCACAGGGTGTGGGGCTGGGGGGCCTGGCTGCCCTCCCCACCAAGATGGGTATGAAGACAGCCCATCACTAATACAGCCTGGAGCTGAACCACTTCCCTGGGCTATAAGGTGGCTCCATGCCCCAGGAACACACGGGATACACAGCCAGGCAGAGGCAAAGCAGCCTTACCAAACAGCGCCTTCCTGGTCGGATTGACAAGGGAGAGGTCATCACAGGGGCTTCCACCGATCACCAGGTCAAAAGGACCCCACTCCTCAATCTACAGAGAACAGACAATCCAGAGCATTACGAGGTGCCATGGAAGCGGGTCTCTCAACCTCCATGGGGCAGGGGACAAGTTTGTCCCAGAGCTCATGGGGTGAGAGCCATGCCCCCATGGTGCCGTGTCCCTCAGGCTCCCACAGAAGCAGAGCTCACATTTCTCTTGGTTATGTTCCTGACATCGTGCACGTAGGTGATGTTGCCCTCGGGCCGCACGGTGCCCGCGGCGATGGGCTTCTCACAGATCTCTGAGGCAATGTACTTCTCCACTTGGATGCCCAAGTCCTTCAGCACCGTGTACCCTGCCAACGGACAGAGGTCTGAGGTCGCACTGCTCTCTTTAGCCTCCAAGTCTCCTTCATCAGCACTGCTCGATGTGGCTGCTCCTGGATGTCCTAGGTGGATGTAGTCAAACAGTACTTCAAGGTGAGTAAACTTTTATTTGACCCATTCCTCCAGGCAGGTTTGCTCCCAGAAAGCAGAATGCCAGAGCTGAGTGAACTGAGCCAAACCAGTCGCCCACAGGCACAACAGAGTACAGGTTACTGATGTCCCCACAGCTCTGGCTTCTCAAGGGAACCAGCCAGCCGAGATCACACTCAGCACAGCAGGAACACCTCTGTGAGCAAAACTCCCATGCCCTCCCCTCCATCCCTCCCCTCCTCCACAGCTCTGTCCTGCAGGAAAGGGAGACCCTGCCCTCATCCCCCTTCTGATGGGGATATCCTTGCTTTCACCTTCTCCTCCCCACCAAGCTTTTAGAGACAGGTTTGAGGCCATGGAATGATTTTTCCCCAATGCCCAGTGCTAAGAGCTGCCGGGCACTGCTTCCCTACTGCCTCACCTGCTGCCACCCCATCGAACAACGAGAGCACTCGAATTGGTCTCCGCTTCGCTGGAGGAACTGTTGGGTAGATTTTGGGTGCAGCCTGCAATAGAGACAGCCATGAAGCCCCAGCCCTGGCAGTGCTGCATTGCCCCATAAGGCTCTGAATGCAGCACCTCCACCTTCAGGAGAGCATCTGCGGGACCAAGAGCCTGGCACCCTTGGAAAGGGTGGATGAACAAGACCAAGGCAGCAGGAAGAGGAATTCCAGGTCGCTCGCCCTGCCCTCGGTGACCCTCTCCCCCATATCCCAGCACATCGGGCACCCTGTCCACAGCCCTTACATATTCCTGTCCCTTGTCACTGGTGAAGAAGTCCTGCAGGCGGGTGTTCCAGTCCTGCCGGCGCTGCAGCACACCGTGGCTCTGATGGGGCTGGCACATGTAGCAGTTCCAGGGCTCCTGCTCTTTTACTCTGGCCGACGTCCCTCGCCCCACCAGCACCTCCAGACACTCCACACAGAAGCACCTGCCCAAACCACAACAGCTCATGCTTGTCACCCCAGCAACCCCTCTGGGTCACCCCAGCTTCTCCTGGAGTTTCCCCTGCCATGCACTGGAGGCCCCACCCTTTTACAGGATACTTTTCCAGGCAGTACCCTGGTTTTTAGGGCTGCTAACACAAGCTGGTGACCAAGGCATGGGTAAATCTCCCGCCAACCTCCACAGGGCTTATTCAGGTGATATCTGGCTCGGTAAGGACAGGTAGGCTGTGTTGGGACGCACTGCATGGCAGCCAGCAGGGGACAAGCATGGCCCCTGCCCAGGCTCATGGAGGACTCTGCTTCCTGCAGCTCCCTGGGAATGATGCCAGGCCCTCAGCCCCAGGAGCAGAGATGTGGGGCTCACCTGCAGCAGCTGCTGTTGCTGCAGAGCAGCAGCTCCTTGCCTGCGCAGCAGACGGTGCAGTAGGACTGGTACCCATCTTCATCATACATGTAGAAGTACTCCAGGAATCTATCCTAGCAAAAGGACATCCAGGAGGAGAGAAGGACAGAGGATCAGAAGCCGTGCTCAGAGGATGGAGAACACAGCTTTGTGCCATTCCCAATACTCGCTCGGAGAGCTCAGAGATGCACATTTGATGTTGGATGTGACATCTGATCTCACATCGGATGGTGAGAACATGCTGAGGGATAGCCCCATGGGGGACACAGCATGGCCAGGATCTGGCACAGCCACCCCCTGTCTCAGCAGCACTGGCTGGATCTCAGCTCCCATCCTCTGGCCCCAGGCTCCCACTCAGTCCCAGCACGGCAGCACTTACCCTGCAGGTCTGGCAGAGGCCCCCCTTGAACAGTGGGTGGAAGGTGGCCGGGTTCCTCCTCCCGCAGGACAAACAGCTGTCTGTGGGACAGAGAGAGCTGCACTCACCCAGGGCAGGGACCCCTTACACCCCACCACAGACTGCAGAGGCTGGAGCCTCCCCTTGGAGCAGCATCTGGATAAAGCCTGCCCTCAGAACTGCATCCAAATGGGGCCTGCCCTTGGAACTGCATCCAGACAACGCTGTGGCTCCCCATGGAGGATCCACACAGCACCCTGTCCCCCTCAGCACCCTGCACTCACAGCACTTTCCCCCCTTCCACATGGTGCAGTTGAAAAGGGACTCACGACCCTTGCTGAGCACCCCCAGCACCTCACACCTCTCCCAAGAGAGACAGGGCCAGTGATTACCTTCCAGCTTCCCGCTGTGGTTCGTAACTTCGGAAACCATTTGCTCTTTATAAAATTGAAAAGAAAAAAATGGAAAAAAAAAAGATTTATTCCTTATGTAACAAACTCTAAATGCACTCTGCTTATAGGTGCCTTATTTCTTGCACTAGAACTACTCCAGCTTTGCTAAGAGATTTTGGTGCAAAACCTACACCCTTTCACTGATGCAGATATTAGAGCTCAGCGTAGCAGCACAAGGTCATGGTCCAAGCTGAGCCACTAGTGGGGCCCAGCCCATGTCCTGCAGCTGGGTTTGCTGGTGTCTTGTAAGACACAAGTGAGCATCACTAGACCACAAAAGCTTTTGCCTTCAGAAACCAGGCTCATGGTCCCTGAGTGGAGCCAAGCCCTTTCCCAGAATGGGTTCCCAGTGCTCTCAGGGGGCATGGCCCAGGCCAAGCTACTCCCCAGCTCTCTCTTGGTTACCTCGGGTCTGGTCCTCTTCCACACGCTGCTCCTTGCTGTTGTTGCAGGGGTAGGTCTTCAGCCTCTTGGTGGGGGGACACTGTTCAAGGGGCACCACCTCCTCTGTCCCATTCCTCAGCACCCCATTCTCTGCAGGGAAAAGGCAGCTCCCTAAGGACAAGCCTCCAGGACACATGAGGACATCTGCCAGGTCCCACCCCAGCCACAGCAGGACCCTTCCTGGCCACCCAGGTCCCCACATGGCACAAGGCTTCAGCCAGGTCCGATTTCCAAGGCGCAAGGGCTTGGAGGGTGCTTTGGTTCAGCTTTTTGCAATGCCCTTGTGGAGGACCCAGCGAGAAGCCGCAGGACCACTTTGGGACTGGACTGGCATGGCCACAGCACAGGGTGAGGAGGCTCAGCCAGGGCCAGCCCCCAGTGGCCACTGCCCACGCCAGCCTCCCGCCAGTCCCCACCCAGCTGATGCCACCACCTCACCTGAGCCTTTGGGCGGCCGCAGTCCCTTGAGCCCCAGGGGTTTGAAGCCGGTGATTGCCCAGTCGATCATGGGCTTCAGCTGCTCCTCCAGCGACTCCCTGGGGCCAGTTGTAAACGTCTTCCCTGACCGGCTCCGGGCAACCTGATGAGGATGGACAGCAGGGGACAGGGTGGTCAGGGGAGCAGCCACAGCCTGCCAGGGCCACAGCCCCATCCCCTCCCCACCCAAAACACACACACACACACATACACACATGTGTGTGCGGGGCTTGGTGGCCCCGGGACAGTGGCAGCTGACAAGATTCCCGCTCTGGGTGTGTCCTTGGCCGCACTCCGGTGCCTCCATCCCTGCAATGAGCCCATCTGTCCTCCACCAGCCCCAATGGAGTCAGAAGCAGGCACAGCCCAGCCCCAGCTCTTGCCCAGATTCTGCTCCCTGGCAAGCAGCAGGAAGAAAAGGCTGAAGAGGTGCCTGTGGGTCTGCAGCCCCCCATGCTGACATGTGATGCGTCCCTTGGATGGGGATTGGATTCACGGGTGCTCAGCACCAGCCCTGACATCAAAGGGCACCTGGCACTGACCCGGGACACCTCTGGCAGGCCTGGCACTGCCCTGCTGCCATGATGCTGCTGCATCCAAGCCGTTGCAAGGAGCCTGGCCTGGGGTTCTGGAGCAGGGAGACCCTGGAGCAGCAGCAGCAGCTACCCCTAAACCCTCAGGATAAGCAGAGTTTGGCCCCACAGCTGCACTTGGAAATAGTCTCAGCAGAGAAAGGAGGGTTTTCCTGCACGCCATTCCACCGCCCCCCTCCAGCCCAGCTGGTTCAGCTGGCACCTCAACCCATCCACCCACCCCTTGTGGTTACCTCCAGGGCGTGGTAAATGGCACGGCGGTAGGACACCAGCTTGTTGAACGTGGAGGAATTGAAATGCTGCCTGAAGGCCATCAGTCCCACCAGTTTGTCTGCAGAAACCTGGGAGAGAACGCCAAGATCTCATCAGTGAGACAGGAACGCCCTGCTCAGCCCTGTCCCCCCAGCACTGTGGTCCCCAGCTGCAGCACTGTGGCCACATGAGGAAGCCCTGTGGCAGCTTTGCCAAGAGTGGCAGCGTGACAAGGACGGGTGGGTTGCACCCTCTGCTGGCACTGCTGGCGTGACACCAGCACAGCACTTCCTCCCTCCTGCCTGCAGCATGGGAGGGGTTGGATATCCTCATTGGATATTAGGGAAATGTTCATGGTCGGACACTAGAAGAGGCTCCCCAGGGCAATGGTCACGGCACCAGCCTGCCAGAGCTCCAGGAGTGTTTAGACAACACTCTTGGACTTATGGTGGGATTTTAGGGTTGTCCTGTGCAGGGAATAAGTGCGACTCGAAAATCCTTGTGAGCCCCTTCCAACTCAGGATACTCTGATTCTGTGAGGGGTGATGGAGCTCTGAGGGGATATCCCTCTCCAGGCAGGGGGTGACAGGAGAAGCCCTGAAGCACAGACAAAACCCTCTGAAGTGGCTAGCTAGGGAGATGTCCTCATATCTGGATGCTGTCACCAACCTACGGTGGCCAGTCATTAGTTACAGACCATGACGACCTGCCAGGGCCTGGTACATGCTGAACACTGGGAGGGGAGGCCTGGGAGGCTGCAGGAGCACACACACCCCACAGGCAGCCTCAGGAGTGGGGCAGAAATGTGCAGGGGAGGAGGTTTTGGGCTGGGCACAGGCAACAGGCTTACCTCAGAGAACTTCCCATCTCCAAACCACTGCACCCAGCGCATGCCCGAGACCGCCTGGCGCTTGGCCGTGGCTTTGTGGGAGACGACGATCGCAGGCCACCAGGAAAAACCTTTGATCTTTCCCCAGACGAGCTCCCCAATCCCAAATTCCTTCCCATCCTGAAAGCAAAAGAAGACAACAGATCAGCCAAAAGCGTAAACTCTCCATTGCACAGGAGAGGCCTGGAGCACAGGGGACAGTCCTGATATGTCGCCACATGTGTCACACGCATGGACCTCTGTGCAGTGATCTACAAAAGCTGCACCCCATGCCTCAAGCACAGGGCCAAGCCTCCCCAGGCAATGCTGGATCCCAGCCCTGATCCACACCGAAGCTTGGTGGGGAGGGCTGTGTGTGCCAGCCCCACGCTGAGCCCATGCCTGGCACACGGCGTGGTGCATGCTCCATCCTGCACAGCCCTCCTGGCACGGGCCCCGTGCGTGTCCACTCCTGCCTGCCCTCCCAGGGTCTCTGCAAACACCGGGAAGCCTTGCACCAAGGTTGTTCCCTGGGTGCCCCGAGCAGACGAGGCTCCTCCTTGGCACGGGGCAGCCCCTTCACAGAGCTCACAGCTCAGCCTGTGTGGCTGCCCCCCAGGGAGAGGACACCCACCCACCCTCCTCTTGTTCCCACTGGGGTGAGCAGAAAATGGGCAGAGCGAAAACAGAGAAGAAAAAGAGCCAAGAATTTTGGTGTGACCCGTCACAGGCTGTGCTGGGTGCTGTGCACAGCAAGGCACCTCACACAGAGCAAAGTCACCTCTCTGCCTGCAGAGCCCTCCTTCCCAGCTTTGTTCTGCAATTAGGTACTTAATTATGCAGCAAGATGCAATTGCCCAATTCCTGCAAGTCTGGGGCCCTGCCCTGCGGCCCGCAGGCACCAAATCCCGCTCTGCAGCCCCAGCAGCTTCGGTTCTCTCCAGCATCCCCGACAGAAATGTTTTTTTGCACATGCAACTGCCTGTCTCAGCAGGGCACGGCACACGCCATACGCATGCGTGGCTTGGGGGCCCATGTGTGGCACCAGTGGCAGCTTGGCAGGCCTGGTCCCCCCACCAAAGCATCCAAGCCTGGTGGATGGAGGCAGCCCAGCACTATCACACCCCAGGCATGCAGGGAAGGGTGGGCAGGAGAAATAGCATTGAGTTTTCAGGTTGTTTTGGGACAAGCCACGGAGGTTCATCCTCGCCCCACACCATCCTGGGTGCAGCAGCAGAGCTCAGCCCCTCTGTACCTGGTATTCCAGCGCCATGCCCATGTCTCTGCTCTCTGACTCCTCGGCCCCCAGCTCAGCAGAGCCGTTCTGCCCCTCCTGGGAGCTGCTCCCAGAGAGTGTGCTGCTGCTCCGGGATGAGTCCTGGGAGTCCTCCTCCGTCAGGTCGATGGTCACCGGCGTGGACACGGCTGAGCGACGCCTGGAGCTCTGTGTGGCGGAGGGAGAGGAGCGTGAGCACAGCAGGGAGAGGGGCAGGGGGAGCAGAGACCTGCCCCACATCAGCCCCCATCCCTACACCACCCCCAGCCCTGTATCATCCCCCAGCCCTGCAGCTGGGATCGGAGAGGGGGAGCCAGGGAGTGAGGGCATCGCTGCAGCCATGAATAGAGAGAAGAGCCCTTCACGGGGGCATCTGCAGGAGAACTGCTCTGCTTTGACTTGCCAGACCCAGAGCAAAAGGTGCACCACTGCCCCCTCCCATTTTCCTGTCCCAAATCTCCCCCAGGGTGCCCAAGGCACCCAGTTGATAGCAGGAGCAAGAAAAAGCACATAAACACACCCCCTTCACAGGGGAAACTGAGGCATGGGGAGGCTGCACCATGTCTGAAGACCCTTGACCAGGGCACAGCAGCAGTGCAGGTCTCTGGAGCCCCAGGGAAGCCCCGGCCCTGCCAGACCCTCACCCGCACGGGAGTTGGCAGGTCCCTGAGAGTCTCCACGTTGCGTGCTGGTTCCTTGATCCTCATCTCGTGCCGGGTCCGCCCTGCCTGGAACATGAGGTGGAGGGTGGGCTTCTGCCTGAGGCTGCTCTCCCACCCAGTTAAAAAACTGCCCCAGGGTGGCACCTGCTACCAGAACAGAGGGATGCCATGGCATGGGTGCCCTCCACACGTGGGGACACGGACAGTCTGTGCCTCATGGGGCTGAGCACCACAGGCAGTGCCCTGGAGATGGTGAGAAGAGGCAGGTGGATGCTGGAGTCACCTTGTGCTGAGCCCCTTTGGGCAACTTTCTGCTCCATAGCATCTCTGCAAGGCTCAGGAGCCTCATTGCTGCAGCCCACTGCACCCAGCATGACAGAGAGAACAGGAGCCATAGCTGGGAGGACTGGGATGTCAGGAGAACCACAGACCCCAGCAGAGCACCCGTCCCAGGCATGGACCCACTTACACACCCTGGATGCTCTCACACTCCCGTGGGTGCTCTTTCCCACAGCCGGCCCTGCAGCAGCACCCAGGGCAGCCTTTCCCTGGTGGTCACAGTTATAGTTCAGCCTGGACTTGTTTCCTGCACCCAGCATAACAGAGGTTCAAAATTAAATGAGATTTTGCAGTGAAGAGCACCCAAACTAAACATAGTGGGAAAGCTGAATTTTCACCCACTGGATTTATGGCTCTTTCTTTTGGAAGCTGCCTCATCTCAGGCAGATCTCCAACCCTGGGTTTTATTTCTAACTCAAAACAATAAAGCCAGAAGGCAAAAATGCTTCCAGACCCTGGAAGTTTGGCAACCTAGTGAAAAAAGAGGGTGGGTGAAACTGGGGTCCAGCCCCACAGCAGCTAAAAGCAGCCCATCCCGAGAGTGGGAGGCACGAGATGCTTCAGTCCATCAATACAGCCAAGACTTTTAAAGAAAATATCAATATAATAATTATTAGACTGCTGCAACATGTAATGGGCATCGCTGCATCCCACACCACCCCTTCCTACTGCTGTGGTAACATGAGAAGCAGAAATTTAAAAATAAATATATTATGCTGGTGAGTATTGCATCCATCACTGGACTGTTCCTCTGGCACTGAGTGCAAGAGAAGCCCAGAGTGGAAGAGATGAGGATCCTGGCACTGGATGCCCCACAGACAGCCCCTAAAAAGCACCCCAGGTGTTCACTTACCTTCTGCACCTGCGCCAGATCGAGCGACCAGGCCAGGTCCTCCTTGGAGAGGTCTCCATTGCTGTCCTTCTCCTTCTGCAGGGGCAGCAGCCCCAGGCCCCTGGGCTCTGTGCAAGGACAATACAGAGCAGCCTCAGGCTCTGCAAGCCCTCCTGGCCATGCCCCTGCATGTCCCAGCCTCCCACTGCTCCCAGCAGCACCTCACAATTTGGAGACACCGAAACCTCATCTCGGAGAAACGTGACTAGGAGCAGAGATAAGTGGTGTCCCCAGGGCTCCCCATTGTGGCACCACAGCCCCAGATCATGCACCTGTCCCCAAAACTGGAGGGATTATCAGCAAGCATGGGGACATTCTTGTCTCCTCCTTTGTTGCTGAAAGCTCAGAGTCACAAGGAGGCCATGTGCCAGCTATTCAGGGCTTGTCACCAGGTGATTCAAAGCAGGACCTTGTGAACCCAAGAGGTGGGATTTGGGAACCCTGACTGGAGAATCCCGGGAGCAGTGATACAGCCCCTCATCACATCAGTGGCACCCCTCAGGCTGGTGGGGATCTCCCGCTTTCCTCACTCCATGGGGGTTAAACTATCGAGGGGGAGAGCCAGCATCCCAATGTGGCACCCATTTCCACAGCCATGCCATGGCCTGGATGTGCTACTGGATCACAGAAATCCAGCGGGATCACGGAGGGACTCTGGCCAGAGCCACAGCACTTCATCCCCCAGGATGGTCCTGGGACAGAGGCTGTGAGATCCCCACCCCTGTGCATCGTTGCACACCCCGGGAGCACTCTGGGCACAGCGTGGTGACCCTCACCTGGGGTGCTGGGCTTCCCATTTGCCTCCAGTACAACACCAGGTGCATTGTCCCCGTTGATGAGGATCAGCTTTGCCCGACAGTCCGCCTCATCCTGCCCGTGGCTCTTGTCCTTTCTCATGGTCGCCTGTAGAAACCAGAATGGAAAGGAAATTCAGCTGTGCCAGGAAGCCCCAGGAAAGGCAAAGCAGACAGAGTGATCCTCGAGCCAGCCTCAACTTCATGCCCTTAGCAGAGGGGTCTGACTGGAAACTCATCTAAAGGTCCCGGGAGATAAAGGGCACTTGCACATAACCTCCACACGAATGTGGTGGCCCTAAAGATCAACCACCTCCATCTAACAGAGGTCCCAGATGCAACCCACTTATCCTTAGGGAACACCAGGTTTTCCCCCAGCATCTGTATGCTGTGGAGCACTCCTGGCTCCGAGCTGCTGAGCCCCAGCTCATCTGACAGACCCGGTCTGGAGGGAGTTGCACTTCTCAGTCACCCTGTAGAAACCAGGGGACAGCCCACCCCTGGGGGACAGCCCACCCCTGGGGGACCGGCCTCCCTGTGTTCCGGCTGCCCAGCACGCCCAGAGGTGGGTGGGCTGTTCCCACAGCAGTAGGACAGGCAGGCAGCCCGCCATGGGGGGCAAAGTCCTGGAGCCTGCGTTAAACTCTCCCAGAGGGAGAAAACTCCTCCTGCCCCCCCGCTCTTGGCTTCAGCTCCCCTGCCCCAGGGCGAAGGGGCAGATCAGGGGGCTGTGCTGCAGCACCCCGGCACCTCCTGCCCTGGTGTCCCCCTGCAGAGCCGGGGCTCCCCTCACCTCTGCCTTCCCTTGGGTGCCCTCCCTGGATCCTGTTTTCTGAAGTGGAAGCTCCCAGCTCTCGCAGAGGCACCCGGGCGCCATGAACAACGCTGCCTCATTGCTGGGCTATGGGTCTGTGCTGCAACTTGCCCCTTCGGCAGCACAGTCATTTCAGCAGCACGTAACTCAAGGGCTGAGGAGCTCGCAGGGCTTTGCCCACCTACAGCCCTGCTAGGAAGCCAAAGCAACACCCCCATCAGCCCCAGAGAGACCCCAGCTCCAGCCCACCGCCCCTTCTGCGTCACTCTCGCTCTGCATCGCCTCCAACCACTGCCCTAACAATTGAGATTTCTGCTTTGGAATCATCTGTCAGCACCTCTGGCAAACAAAGACCAGTTGGAGTTCGATGTTTTGGATGCAGAGGACAGAGTAAAAACCTGGTAACGCTCAAACACGAAGGAAAACAGGTGCCCAGCGCCCACCTCCACAGGCAGAGACCTCGGTGCACATCCTGCCTCCCCCCTCAACACAGGGAGGAGGAGAGGAATGGCACCAGACACTGTATAACTCCCCACAGCTGTGTGTGCAGAAATCCCACTGCTGCAGCACATCTGCTCCCAGACCCAGCAAACAATTCCTGGGAGCTGCCCAGACTCGCCGCCTGCCCCCGGCCCAGGCGGACGGTTCCACATGGCCCTGGATGCTCCAGGATGCAGCAATCCACCACAGCACAGCACAGCCAGGCCAGGGTCAACTCCTCCTGGTCTGCTCCCCCAGCCCACAATGCTGCAGAGCAGCAGCAGCCATGACTGGCAGCGATGCTGCCACCAAAACCAGCAAAACTCACCAAAAGTGAGGAATCTCTACAGGGAGGCGTAAGACATGCTGCTCTCCCAGCTTTGAGGGTGATCTGACCCAGAGTGGACAAGGAGATGGAGCAGAGTGAGGCAGGTAAGATTCAGGAAGGGCAGGAGCAGGCAAGGCCATCTCCCAGCCTTCCCAAACATCTGCACCCACAAAACTCCACTGGGTCCCTCAGAGGACCTCTACATTCATTCCTTTGTCAGGAACTGAGTCCAGGAAGTTCAAACTTGCACATCAAAACAGCTTTTCCCTTCTCAGGGACTGCCTCATGTCCAGCACACCAGCAAAGGGTGCCACTGGGGAGGTGAAGGGCTAAGGTGACACAATGGGGCCAGGTCTCCCCAGGGACACAGCCAGGACTGAGCACCTGATGCCCCAAGCTCAGCTTTGCCACGTGCTTAGGGAACTCTTACATTGCCTTTATTCCAGTTACGAAGTGGGAAAAAAAGGGTTATCCCTTTGGAAGGCACTGCTCCCAGGCAGAGCAGAGACCCACAGATCACAGCTCTGCCACAGGCCTTGCCGTGAGCTCAGGCACGTCAGCTCCCTGCTTGGTCTGTGCCCTTCTCCAGCTGCACTCGAGGACATCCATCATCATCCTCTGACGGGAAAGGGAACAGCACACCACGGCCCAAGCTGCTCATTAAAAGTCCTTTCTCAAAATCCCACGCCTGTGCAGCAGGGCTGCAATTCCCATCCCTTCTCCTGCTGTTTGCACCGAGTGCTGAAGCCACACGAGCCCATCCTGCTGCCCACCGACCAGCCAGGGTCCCCTGCAGGAGCCACGTCCTCGCCAGCTCACCCCCTCCTGCTCGGGAGGAAGGCTGGGTTCTTTGTCCTCGCCTCCCCTCACAGAAACACACCAACATGTGCACGCAGGGCATTAGGAAAATAATAAGAAACAGAGCACTGCCCTCACATGTGCTGGCTCACGGGAGACCAGCCCTGCAATGTTTGCATTGCCCAGCGTCCTGCAAACACACCGGGTGCTCCGCAGTCCTGCGCTCCAGACGAGAACCCATGAGGAGGAAAATAATGCAGAATTCCAGCTCCATTGCCGAAAGCTCCCCAAGAGCCCGGCACCAGCAGCAGCCCCGGCACTGCCTGGTGACCAGGACGTGCCCTGCAGCCAAATCCCACCGAGGAGACAATGAACGCGCTGACTCCACAGCCCGCCCTCGTTTTGCAATACCAGTTTCTTTAAGATTTGCCAAACTGGTTAAAGACCATGCCACAGTATTAACTGCTTATAGAGAATTCTGGTCCCTGCCTGGCCACGCTTGCCAGCCACCCTGGAACGGGCAGAGCAGGCAGGATGGCTGGGCTCACCTGGCAGAGAGGGCAGGGTGGGCAGGGCTCACCTGGCCGGGCCGTGCTCTGGACTGGACCCCTGCCCCTGCTCCCGGGACTGCTCCTCCAGCCTGGCCCAGGCTGGTTTCAGTTTTCCTTGCTGGGAAAACAGGCTGCCCTGTTATCAGGTGCATGTCCCCAGGAGGTGGGGAGGTTTCGGACTTTGCCTCCAGACAGGGGCATGCATATCAAAAGGCTGGAGGGAAGCTTTACCCATAGCTGGGATGGAGTCATCGCCCAAGCCCTGTTTGAATAACAAAAAGAAATAAAGGACCCTAATGGCCGGGCTGGCTCTGGGCTGTGGTGCACACTAATGGCCTTTAAGTCTCCCCAAACCGAACATTTCCCTGTAATCCTGGGAAGAAAGGAGTTGCTGGGTTGGCAGTTCCGTAAGAAAGGCGCCGATTTCGCAGATGTGCTCGTTGGGAAGGGCAGGGGGCGAAGGGCAGGCTCCCCCTGCCCGCTTCCTGTGCCTGGCCCCTCCGCTCTCCCGCTCCGGCACTTCCCTCCATTTCCCCCGGTTTCCTCCTGCCCCGCTCCGCTCCCCCCGCAGCCCTCGGCGCCCACCCCGGCTCTTCCCGCTGCCTCTCAGCAAAGCTGGGTTAAAGAAAAGAAACAAAACACAAACCGGCCCCTCCTCTCCCAGTGCAGACCAGGCTGGAGACTTCTCCCGGACAGCCACCATCCCCGCCAACCGCTGCTCCAGCCGCTCCGGGCTCTTTACCATGTTCATCCCGGTGGGATCCCGCCGGGCCGAGCCCCGCGGCGTGGGGCAGGGGCTGCCTGCGGGCAGAGGCTGGGGGCTCTGGGCAGGGCTGGAGGCTCTGGGGGCTCTGGGAGCTCCGGCACAGGTGAGTCCCGCTCAGCGGTGGCGAGTCTTCTTTCCAGAGTCGTCACCGCTTCATCTTCCCCCTGCACAAGAGGATGTAAAGATGACAATGACACCTCGCTGCCCCAGTGCCCCCGCCCCCAGCCCTGAGGCGGGACTGGGATACCCGGACTCACGCCTCCTCAGTTGATTAAAAATTAGGAAACTGGAAACTGAGGCAGGAAAGGAGAGTCCTGCTCAGGACAGCACGTTCCAGTCACCCCCTCCTTGCCCTGTCCCGTTCCGCGAGAGGTCGGTGCAGGACCACCGCTCGCCCCAGGACCACCACTCGCCCAGGGGTCCTCCCGCCGCTCCCCTCTCCCGGCTTCCCGGGACTTGTGCCCCACGCTGGGGCCACTCCGAAGAGTTCATTCCTCCTTCTCCGATGATCTCCCGTCCCCAGAGGCTCCCCCGGGCTCGGCAGGAGGCGGATGCCAGCAGAGCTCTCCGGTCGGTACCTGCTCCGGCCGCCCCGTCCCTCCGGCCCGGCCCCGGGGAGGCTCCGCGCCCGAGGCACCGCCGGGAGCCTCTTTTCCTGCCAACAGAGAAGGAAGATGCGCTGTCAGTTCCTCGACCGGGAACCAAAAACAAAGGTGTTCGGCCCGGGCAGCAGCGCCACCGTGTCCCGGTACCCCCGGCAGCTCCCCACGGTGCCCCCGGCCTGGAGGCGGCGCTGCCCGGGACGACCGAGCCGGGCAGGGGGACCCCCGCCCCCCGAGCCACCCCCGCCC
>VZTJ01001438.1:1510601-1527831 GCA_013397795.1 Orthonyx spaldingii
GCCCCATGGCGGGGGAGGGGAGTGCGGGGCCCGCCCCGCCACCGCACCCGCCAGGCCCCCCAAACCCACCGGGCGCGCAGCCCTCGGGGTCCCTCATTCCTCCAGGGCCCGCATCCCCCGGGGCGCCGCATCCTCCCTCGCCACGACCCCGCACCCTGCGGTGCCCCAATGTGTCCCATCCGCTGCCCCACGTCGCCCGTGACCACCGCCTGGTGCCCCACATCCCCCTTGCCTCGGTTCCCCGCATCCCCTCCCCGTGCTCTGCATCACCTCCGCGGGGCTCAGCGTCCTTCTCCTGGGGCTCCACACTCCTCTGATGTCTCACACCCTCCCGGGGCTCCCCACCCCCTGGTACCCGCCGGCGTCCGGGTGTGGCCTCCACTGCCCGGCATCCCCCAGGGTTCATCATTTCTCCGGGGCTCGGCCCTCGGAGCCCCACGCAGCTCAATCAGGGAGGCAGAGGAGACTCCCGGGGCAGCCCGAGGCCGAGCAGAGCCCTCGCCCACCGAGCCACCACTCTGCCCACCGGTTTCCAGCAGCACCGTGCCCCACACAGCCCCGTGCAGCGTGAGCAGACAAAGCCTCACAAGTTTTACACTCAGTTTTTGTTTGTTCTTTCCCTTTCCCGTCCAAAGGCGAGACACTTGCAGGGCTGCGCCGGGGCCAGGGACACAGCCCGCGCCTCTCCTGCCCCAGACAAAGCATCCGGAGTCCACGTGGGGTATAATCTTCCCTGCTCTCTTGTTATTACTTCTAGATTCGGCAGAGAAGTGTATAGCAGTAAGAAAAGGAATATGATTATCCTGGTGTGATAGAAATGAGCTTTCAAGGTCAGGAGGAAAACTTACTTAGCCAAAGTGTCTGAAATCTGCAGGACCAGCCCCAGGCCTGTACGGCAGGTTCCCCCAAACCACACCTCCATCCCTTCAGAACACAAGCATGAAAAATTTGGCAGCAAATGTTAAAAATGCTCTGCAAGTGAACAGGAAGAGCTGATAAATCTGCTCTGAATAAGTCCTTGGGGATATGGATATCATCATTCAAACAAACATGCACCACATAAACCTAAAGCCAGTTCGCAGCTCAGGCGAGTAGATTAAAACAAGCAAATAGATTTTACTTCCATTTGTTTTTCCAGATTTAGGAAAGGGAAATGCTTCTGAGAGCTGTGCTCATGAGAGTTTCCAGGGCACTGTGAGGGTGGAATCAGCCCTTCCAGCATCCAGGGGTTCCTCTCCCTTTCTAGGGAAACCTTCCTGCTGCTGTTGGCCTCGCTGACCTGCCATCAATCTCCCGCCAGCCGAAACGCCCTCTTTCCCTCTCTGCCCCTCAGTTATCATTTAATTCAGGAGAGCAAGGCTGTGCAAACTGCTTGTGGGAAAGGTCTGGTACCAGACAAAGCAGCTCTGGCAGACGATGAGCCAAAGCCTGATCATTTTCCTGTTTCTGCTACACACACCACAGACAGATGCTGAGAGTTTATTTCTTAACAATCAAGAGAATCTGTGTGTCATTTCACAGGAAACAAGGTACCTCTACAGAGGAGTCCAGGTACCCTGCCCCAGGCTCTCAGCAGCTCCTGTGGAGCCAGGGCTGGCAGCAGCAGCCTCTGTCAGGAGAGTACCAAGGCAGCTCCCTCACTGCTTCCCACCAGCCCTGTGGCTTTCCAGCACAGAGCAGTGATGGGACATGGCTGTACGGGCAAAGCTCCTCCAGTCCATAGCTGGAGCAGCTGCAAGGAGCAGACAGCATGGCCAGGGCTCGTGTGAGTAGGGAGGGAGAAGCAGGGGATCCCTCACCATCCCAGGCATAGGCAGCACATCCTCTGCACACCATGCCCCACACATCCCTGCCCATGATGGAGCAACTTTTGCTGCCCAGCTTCTGCAAACAGTCATTCCAACAAGAACCATTCCCCCATCTGGCTGTGCTCCTTTGGCTGGCCAGCATCTCAAATTCGTGGCTGGTGACTGCCCAGCTGAAGGAGCCATTCCCTGTCACTGTCACACAGTTAGGACTGGCAACATCCATTCACATCAGAGGTGACTCCTCATTTTCCACATGCTTCCCAGCAACCATGCCAGCTCTTCCACACATAATTCCTCACTCCCAACCCTGAATCCCCCTCTTCCCTGAAGGCTGCTCAGTCAGTGCCTTCTCTGAAGTGCATCTGGGGTGTGGCACCAGGCCCAGCTTCTCTCTGTCCACTCAGTTCTCCCACTTCAAATTTCTTCCTAAAATGCTCCTTTGTCACCCTGGCCAGGCAAACCAATGCCACTCCCTCCTCAGAGCTCTGCTCTGGCTGACCCCACCTCCCATCTCTTGCTTTGCACCCAAGGGTTTGAGTTGGGACCTACTCCATGTGTCACAGCAGCACTCCTGGAGATCCTCCACAAACAAAGCAATTGAGCAAATGTGTGTCATTACCTACGGCTGTCAGCAGTGTCACCTTGTCACCTCCGGGTCTTGTGGGTCCCAGATTCCCATGTCCCAGTAAAGGCTGAGCACTTGTTTAGTCTTCTTGCAGGTAGGGAGGAGCACCAGCACCATTAAATCACCTTGGAGAGTTGCAAGCTGGGGCTGGGAGCAGGAGGAACTTCTCCTTTCGCCAAAGCTGGCAGCGATGCTCCTGCTGTATTCAGGCCTTGGGGTTCCCATGTCGATGTACACACAGCTCTGTGGCTCTTTCCCAGCCCACAGTGATATTATTCTCACTGCACTGCATTCTTCACTTCAAGACCCCAACGGAGCACGTCCTACAGGATGTCTCCTCTTCTTCCATGAGTATCTTCATAGTCTGAGCCCTCACCCCAGCCCTGTGCTGGCCGCCTGCTTCTCCAGCTCCACCAGTGCTGCTCCATCACAGCTCTCAGTAACCAGTCACTCCTCACCACAGCTCCCCAGAGCAGGTCTCCTATTCCTGGCACCTCTCCTGAGTCCGGGGAGAGCTGTGCCACTCAGCTGGGCTCTGGCTGCTGGAAGCAAGGTCTGTTCCCGCTGTGGGAGAGCCTCATCCTGCTGCCACATGTGGGAATATAACCCCAGCCTGCCTTACAGCTGGGCTGGCTTCTCCCATGTGGGGGGAATTGCTGTTTACACAGAGATAGGAAATGTTATCCCTCCTACAAGAAGTTTCTAGCCCTTCCTGTGGGCTGGCCAGGCCCACATGATACAAACCTCTAATAAAAATAAGGTTAAAAATAAGTGTCATCCGTGTAACCAGAACATCTAGAAAGTCTGCAGCTACCCGCCTGCAAACTTCAAACGCCAAGGCACACAAAGAAAAATCTTCAATGCCTCTCTAACAAAGCTGGCCACAAAATCCTCTTTTTCCTAGAAAACAGGATACGCCTGCTACAGCCTAATCTGAAGTGATGAGGCCTCCCCAAACCACCCTCCTAAGCACATATACTTTTATTGAGAGCAACGCTGCTCCCAGGGGGTGGCTGCCAGCAGAGCCCCCTCCCTCCATGCCAGGTCCAGAGCTGCTCCTGCCTGCCCGGGTCAGGGATTATGGTCCTGGCTCAGGAGCAGGAGCCAGTGGAGAGAGGGAGGGTTTTGCCTGTGGCTGCAAGGTAGGAGTGTGCCAGAGCTCAGCAGTGGAGCTCCCAGCCCCACTCCACCTTTGCACGCAAGGCTGGCAGCCAGTTGCTCCTGCAGTAGTGTCTGCCTGGGACCAAAGGCTGAGGAGTGTGACGGGGAGAGGAAGGGGCATTAAACTGCAGAAGAAACTGAAATCCTGATCTCAATGATCTCATCTATCCAGTGTGACAGAATTTACTCCTCCAAAGTTTCAACTGGGCAGCCAGGAGGAGTCACAGCACACCCCTCAAACTTTGTCTAGAACTGTTTTCTGAGTGCTTCCAGCCCAAGGCAGACACTGCAGGTGGACAGAACACCCAGAGAGCAGGTGGGCTCAGACCAGTTGGGTAAAAACCCCCCTGGCTTCTTGACACACTCTTACCTTTTCCAGGCCTTTCTCAGGCTGGCAAGTACAGGCAATGTTCCTCACTTCAGCTGCAAGGCTGACCTGGTAGCAACTGCAAAGGGCTGGGAGAGCTTGGCGTACATAATGGCATCAGAGAACAGGATGGGGACACCCCAGGATTTGATCTCTTGGGAATATGTAATAAGGACCCTTCCCCGGGTAACACTCTCCAAGTGCTGAGGAAGCTTTTCAAGTCTGACATGTGAAATTAAGCTGAAAAATGCATCTCAAGTAGGGCACATGGATCCTCTGCTGAGCTTGGAGAGCACCATTTTCAGACTCTTCCTCTGTGTCCCCATTGCTTTTTTGCTGCTGCTTTTACTTTGGTATTTATGGTGAGCAAGGCCACATACCTGCAACTCCAAACTGCTGCCCTTGGCCTGTCCTCAGCTCTGAAGAGTCCATCAGCGAAGCGTTCTGCATGAGAATGGCCTGGCAGGAGCACCCATGGGCTGATGGCTGCCTGCACCCCTACGGCAGCCCTGGGGCTCTGCGCCATCCCCCACCAGGCACCCCCATAACTACGGCCATCACCCTGCAACCTTCTCTTTTATTCGAGTAAATCCTTCTTGATTTGAGAAGTGAGTACGTTCTGGCAGCGCGGAGCCGCCCGTGCCATAGCGGGGTTCGTGGCACTCGCATGCCGCGCTGCCGTCAGCTCACACCCCAGGAGGAAGGACCACCGAATTTCCTGGTGATTGTCTGGACAGGATGTTGTGATCACGTACCTCAGCCGAGACGCTTCTTCTTGGATCCCGTCACCCAACTTTCCTCAAGAATTTGGTTTGCTGCCTGAGAAGTTGTTTTAACAGCGTTGGCGTCACCGTCCTGCCGTACCTGCGGCGTGCTCGCACACGCGCGCACCCAGAGCGCCCTTAATTAGCTCCTAAAGCATCACCCTGGGAAGACACGGGCGAGGAAAGATCCATCACAGACCGCTCCTGCACGGCTGACCCCGGCTGCAAACCAGGCAGAAAGCTGGCTCTTGCCTGGTTTCAGGTTTTCGGACACACAGTACAGGGAGAAATGTGGTGGTTGTGAAAATGTTCGATAATTAACTGCAACTACTCATCTACATTGAGGAAAAATTGCATTGGGCTGTATGCAGCGTTTTAATGCCAGAGAGGAATTCTATGTCCACACACACTGGTATCCAGTGCTACCCCTGCATCTCTGCCTGAAGGAGTTTTAGTTCAGATTAACGCATTTTTAGACGCAAGGATTTCCCATGGTTTAAGCGTGCTGACCTGGACAGTTCACCACAGAAACGGATTCATTGTTCCAATATGAAAAATCTGTACCTTATTTAAAGGCGTCCCAAGTACTGAGGGTCAAATCCTGCAAGCACCTCCACACGCAATTTTTTTCACCCCAAAAATCGAGGTGCACAATTCCACCTTGGGTCTATGAAACAGAAATTTTCCCAGCTACTCAGGGAGATAGAGGGGGAAGAAAAGGAAATTGGAAGTTATTTCCAGCCAGACCACCAGTAAATATCTCCTAACTCCCCATCATTAGTGGTACTTAGCTGCTTATCTCCTTGTTTATAAACCATTGCTGGGACAGTCTCACAATGAAAGCCCTATAAAATTTCCTATATTCTCATTTGCAATTACAAGTGTCAGTAATAAACCAGAAGACTTGTGGTCTGTCGAGGTTTTACCTTCCACAAGGGTTTTTACACACTGTCCTCTGGCCCGACAGACAGGGAACACCTTCCCTGATAAAATGGATCAGACACATTCACACTGCTAGTGGAATCCTGGAGAGCTCCTGTTCCTGGTCAAGGGAAGCTGTGAAACAGCAATTTAAGGCAAGGGAGTCTTTCAGGATGGGATCGGTTTCATTGTCCTCTGCGGGAATAAATCCAGTTTCAATATTGTTGGACCAAGGCCTTCCTCCCAAAACCAAACAGAAAGGAGATTGTGTAACAGGGCATGAGAAGGCAATTCCTCTGCCTTCCTACAACACATCTTTGAGTCAAGGAGACCTCCTGTGTATGGATTATGGCGAGAATCGAACTGAAATCTCCTTATGGAACCCTGACCCCATGGACATCTGGGCACTTTCTGTCCATGGGCTGGCTCATCCCAGGGCTGTTGCTTCCTTGTCCAACATCTGTCCATTCCAAGAGCCCAGTCATGGGATGTGGGCCACCCATCACCCCGAGATGGGCAGTGAGCGGTGCTGGGAGCAACAGTCGGAGAGTTAAAAGCGCACCAAAGTTTCAGTTCCCAAGTGGAATTTTCAGGAGAGGAAAAAACCCAAAAAATCCCAACCAAACAATAAAAGCCAAACCCCCAATATTCACCATATAAACCATGTTTTAAAACTATTTTTTTCCAGATTTTCAGTAAAAAAATCGCACAGTACTCAGCTGCCAGCCAGCTCTCCAACCCGTTGGCCCTCGGCCGCACCGACCCCCGGCCCTGCTGCGGGGGATGCGGGGGCCAAGGGGCCACCCCGGGGTGCTCTGTGCCGGACGGGCCACCCCGGGAGCCCTGAGCTGGGTGCGGGGCCGCGGCGGTGCGGAAAGTGCGGCCGCCAATGCTCAGGCTGAGGCAGCGGCGGGGCCGGGGCCGGGCGGGCGGAGCCGCCGCCGCCGCCGCCGCCATGGGGCTGCTCAACTTCACCCGCGAGCCGGTGCCCGAGGCGGTGGGCGCCGACATGCACAACCTCAACCAGCTCAGCGCCCAGGTGCGCCGGGACGGGCACGGGCGGGGTGGGCGGTGGCTCGGGGGCAGCCCCGCACACGGAACCGGCGGGGCGGCGGCGGCCGGGCGGGGCGGGCCGGCGGCGCGGCCCCGGAGCAGCCCCGGGTGTGCTGGTCCCACCGGGTCTCCAGGACCACGCGTGCGGGTCCCTGCTGGGCGCGGTGGCCGAGGCAGGGCGGGCAGAGTGGCCCTGTGCCCGGCGGTGCAGCCCCGGTCCAGCCGGACACCACGCCGGAGCTGTTTGAAGGATGTTTATGGAATCGTGGAATCCCAGAACGGCTTCGGCTGGAAGGGACTTTAAACACCATCTAGCTCCACCTGCTTGCACTGGGGGAGTTCCTGGTGGAGGGCTCAGATCATGCCTGGTGGGCGGTGGGGTCCTGTCAAGCACTGGGGGTTCTGGTGGGACCACAGAGTGTTCGGGTTGTGATTCCCACCCCAGATTCCCACCCTGCACTTCCTGCTTCGAGCTGAACGGTCCCGGTCATTGGTACCATCTGCCTGCAGGTCACCGACACACCGGGTGTGCAGCATGGGCTGAAGTGGTGGAAATGCTGAGGCTTTTCCAGCCCAGCTTGCCAGGACTGGGGGATACCAGCCCGGTAACAGCCCGGTGCCATCTCTGTTCCATGGCCGAGGCCGAGGGCAGGGCAGGATCTGCAGTCACAGAGCAGCCAATAGCACTTTTGGCCATACCCAGAAGGTCACAGCCAGGGCTGTTGCTGGTGCCAGCAGAGGAGCGTGCCAGTAGTGCTCTGCCACTCGGGCAGCCTCTCCATCCCTGCTTGCCAGCTGCACACCCAGAACGCTGAAAGCAGCAACTAGACCCTTAACCAGCTCTCTTCCTTTCCCGAATTAGTCTGATTACCCCATGGGGTTTGTGAAACATGAGACTGGATGTTCACAACTTTTCCCACTCGCAGTTTTTGGATTGCACAAGATAGAACAGCAGCTTCCGATTAGCCACAAGTCACAAAAGCCCTGTGCAGTGCCAGCTACCAGCTGCACAGACCCCTTGAGAGGCTCTGAAAAGCATCCTGAGCAAATCCCATCCACAGGCATCACATAGTGCCGAGGACAGGGCACCAGCACAGGAGGTCCAGCTCTGGGACCAATGTGCTGGAGGCAGGTGGAGCTGAGTCAGGGGGGACATCACCACCTAATCGAGGTGCTGGTGGGGTGGTGAGGTGCTAATGCCCAATTCTAACACTGTCCTGTTTCTTCACAGCAATTCTCAGCGCTGACTGAGGTGCTCTTCCGCTTTCTGACAGAGCCCAAGGAGGTAAGGCTGAACTGGAGAGATGTGTGAGTGCAGCTCTGGTCAGAAACAGAAGAGATTGCATCACTGCTCTTTCTCTTGAGCAGGTAGAAAGGTTTTTGACTCAGCTCTCAGACTTTGCCACCATGAATAAAATCAGCTTGGGCCCCCTGAAAAACATTGTCAAAAGTATTCTTCTGGTACCCAACGGTAAGTGATGTATTTGCATATCCTGCCCCGAGGCCAAACTGTCCCAGCCATTCCTGCAGGGCTTGGTTTGCACAATAAGTGTTAATGGTAGCTAATACAGTGCTTAACACTTAAGAATCAAAACTTCCCCGGTTTGGTGACTCTTTGTATTATTTATACCCTGCCTGCATGCACATTTCATAGGTTTAAGTAAACTGCCTTAAATATCTGTGCATTAAATGCAGCACAACACTGACAGTGCTTGGTTTAAGCAGTGCCTGTAAAACCTTTTTGCCAGACCAGGGCAGCCTGGTGTTGGCACCGAGTCTCTGCAGGAACTTCCACCCAAGTGACCCAGAGCTGGAATTCCTCCAAGGACAGGCGCTGTTGGAGACAAATAAGACAGCGCACACCCGTTCGGAGTGGGCCGGGGAGTGGTGCAGTTCCAGGCCATGTGAAGGAGACATCTGACCTTGCAGTCTTGTTCTAGAGAAACACTTAATGTGTCCGGCTCTTTCTCATTCATAAACAGTGAGGAAGAGGTTCGGGGGGATTCCACTGGAATACCCCAGACTCCAGCACTTTATAGGATTGTTGTGATGTTGTGGCTGCCGTTTGACGTGGTAACGCATCAAACACTCCACGGCATGTTCATCCCATTGATCTTTCTTGTTATTAATAGTCCCTTGCTATTACCCTTCAGCCCTGGGTTCCCTGTAGCTTCCTTCACAGCCCTGATGCTGAGCACAACTCTTCCCTGAATTTGTTTTAAACTTGCTCTACTGCTTCAAGCCACTTTTCCTATCCAGGAGTAGCAATAATTTTCTTTCCTGCAATGATGCATGATCATTTTCGCACAAAGCGGAGTTCACATGCCCATCTTGTGGGGATTTAATGCGGAATTTGCATTTTTTCCCATCCTGATACAGGCCTGGGTGCCCTCATCTTGTCGTTCCTGTGTGTGTGCTCTGGCTTCAATCCCGTTGTAACTTTTCCTCAGTTCTGGGATGCCACGGACGATATCAGAACAGATCACAGCAGATAACTTTGTGCTACACAGCCGGAAAGCCACGTGGGGCTGGCAGTCTCCTTGAATTTATGAGATGCCTGCTCTTGGCTTCAGAGAGCAGAATCCTTGTAAAGGTCCCTGTGCTGCCTGGGCCCCAGAACAAAGGGGGAAGGCGCAGCGGGGGAAAGTGTTATATGCACACGTTCACACCCATCATCCCAAACACAGCAGGTAGGTCAAATTAGCAGCCCGCCAGCCTTAACAGTTCTCCTTTAACAAGCAGAGCGGCTGCAGGAGAGAAAGCAGCAGCTTCAAAACATAACCGCTGCCGCTGTTCCCATGGATACCTGCAATGGGATCTCGCCCTCTCCCAGGCACTCCCAGAGCCCGGACTTTTAAAGCACCGGGCATCTGCAGAGATACCGGCAGGCACGCCTGGGTTTCCGATCTCCGAGGAGCTGTGGTTTGCTTCAAAACACAGCTCAGAAACAGAGGCTTTCCATCGCAGGGTCCCGTCCCTGCCTCTATTTGACTCGGTAAAGACTGGTTTTGACTCAGTAAAAAGTGATTTTTTTTTTTCCTTCTTTGTGGTGTTTATTCAGGTGCCCTGAAGAGGAATTTGTCTTCTGAACAAGTCAGAGCAGATTTTATTGCTCTAGGTAGGTCACGTGACTTCCACTAAATAAAAGATAATTAATATTTATCACATATAGTAATCTCATATGGTTTCCCCCCACAGGCCTCAGTGAAGAGAAAGCCAGTTATTTTGCGGAACAGGTATTCGTATATTTTTGCTTGTTTCTAAGCTAACAAAATGTCAGTTCTGTGAGTGGGAACTCATAAAACCCCGCTGTGCTCTTGAGACATGTCGGCACTTTGGGTATTTTCTTCAAAACCAGGTTGGGATTTTGAGCTGGAGATCCTCAGAGAACTAATAAGGAGCAGTTTGTCTGATGATACCTCTGGTTTGCCAGGGCCTCTCCTCCATCAGTGTCACAGTTCCTGCACTGCTGTGTAGCTTTCATGTGATGTTTTTGTGCCTCCCATGGTTTGAGCCCCGAGGTCATGCAGTTACACGAACACATGGCTTTTTGCACAGATATTGTTACACTGAACCAGGGCTATAACAAAACCAGTGAGTTTCATTTACAGAAGTGACAGGGCAGATGGAAATCCTAGCAGGACTCAAAATACCTCTGAAAGCCCTCCTGACCACATTAGTTCTCTCTTTACTCTGGGCTTCTGCCATCCTCTGCCTTCATTCTGACTCTTGTTGAAGTTTCACGTACGAACAGAGGCCTCTCTGAATGAATTGCTGGTATGTCTTTTGCTCTTGTAGTGGAAGGTGAATTCCCCCACCCTAACACGCCTGGCTGTCGGTCAGACACTGATGATTAACCAGCTGATAGATATGGAGTGGAAGTTTGGAGGTAATAGAGCTACAACATAAACTGGAGGGGTTGGGAAACCCAGCAGCAGCTCTTGACTAAATAACGTTTTATTTCACCGCTTAACTAACAGATCATCTGCCTTCTCTTCTTTCTGACTCACAGTGACTGCTGGGAGCAGTGAGCTGGAAAAAGTGGGAAGTATCTTCTTACAGGTAAATCTCCCACATCACAGAGTTCAGCTTGTAGTGCAGTTGAGGAACAAGCTCCAGCCAGGCATGTGGCACTGGCTGTGAGGAGAAGGAGAGGGAAACTGGGTCTCATAGGAATGGGCTCTGTGACTGCATCTTCAGTCTCCAAGTGCTGCTGCCAGCAGAGAGCAGACACGCTGCTGTTTGTGTCTCCTCTGAGGACATGAGGTATCTCAGAAACGCGGCCCATTCTGAAAAGCTGTTCAAAAAGCTCAGTTTAGCAAAGGTCATCCATCCTGGGGAGGGAGGGAAAGTGGGATCAAGGACTTCCAGAGATCCTCCCAGTGCCCAGGGAATCTGTTCCTACAGTGACACTTCTTGAAAAGCCTGGCAAAGATGTGTGTGCTGTGCAGCAGTCAAACGCACAGCGGACTCCTGCTCTGCTGTCCTCCCCTGGTGCTCAGATACAGGTCTCTGAATTTAAATACCTCTGCTTTTCCTTTCCCCCAGCTGAAGCTGGTGATTAAAAAGGGGAGCCAGTTGGAAAACGTGTATGTTGGTGAGTTAACGATCCTGGACAAGGGAAGGATGGGAAAGCTGCAGTTTGGGGCTCTGGGTGTTGCTGGGGGTGGGGGACTCTGGTAGCAGAACCAGGGTGGGGCCACTGCAAGAGCATCATTGTCACTACTCCTACCCCAGCCTCTCCATCACTGTGGCTGCTCCTGCCCCAGTCTCTCCCTGCCATAGGCAGTCTGGAAGTGTTCAGGAACTTTTGGGCATCTTCACATCTGTGCCTCAGTAAACAGATCTGCCACAGAGCAGTGCAGAGCAGTCAGAGCAGCAGGTCAGAGGAGGAAAATAAATGATTCCTAAGCAGGGAGTGCTGTGGGGAGATCCCAGCCCGGAGCAGATCCCCCCAGCAGCCTGGCTAGCACAAGGAACCAGCTGCTGGAAATCACAGTGGCTAATCCTGGCCGGCTTAGGTGAACTTGAATTGCTCCATGGTAGCACCAGAACAGCTTTGCCAATGTTGGAAGTGTAACCTGAAATCTAAGACTTGACGCCTCTTTTTTTCCCTGCAGAGTTAACTTTGCCCCAGTTCTACAGTTTTCTGCATGAAATGGAACGGGTCAAAACCAGCCTGGAAAGTTTCAGCTGAAACTGCACAGACCTGAGCCGACATCTGTCTGGGATGTTTAATTCCTCCTCATGGGCCTGCAGATCTGCTCTTTCCCAGCTGACTCTTCACACCCTGATAAGAGAAGACAAGCTGTGCAACGAGCAGTGGTGTCATGGCCCAGCAGGACCCACCAATCCTTTAGAACCTGAAACTTGGGCTGAGTTTCAGCTTTTTCAAAGCACCTACAAGCCCACTCATCTTTTTTTTTTTCTTTTTTACTATACTATTATGAGAAACTGTGGTCAGAAGTAATGTGGATACCTTTACTGAAATAGCAAAGAAATAAACCCATTTCCATCCTGCTCTATTTGTATCAGAATTTGATTTTGTGTGAAAAAGGGAAACAGGACCAAAGAATCATTTTGAAACTTGGAAGAATTAAGCAGAGAGGATGGGGAAAGCAAGGAGAGCATCTAACCTGGGGAATCACTTAGTGCTGCCTTTAAGCCTCTCCCTTCTCTTGTATTAAGAAACATGTTGATTAGCTTCTTCCCAATTGTGCCTCATTATGGAAAAGTATCTCAGTGGTAGGTGATTTTAAATCTTAAACAACCAAACAGCTGCCTCTGTGCACAGGGGGAGGACATCTTGGGGGGTGACAAGATAAATCTCATTTGGATGTGCTGCTCTTTAATCTGCAGCCTGTGTGACATGGCACAGTCAGACCCAGCCCGATTCCCGGTGGACATTTGTCCAAACCCCATGAAGTGCCATTAGCTCGACTCTTCAGGTGTCTGAGGGTGAGGATGAGCTCATCATCAGGAAGCAGAGGGGTGCCCCGACCCACCTGGGGCAGTGGGTGACGTTACAGTCACTGAGGTTCCTCTCATGTCCAGACGGTTGAGTTGTCCAGCAGCCTGAGCTGGCTGAAGCCTCTCCCACAGCACAGGGATGAAGGAAGCCCCTCTTACAGGGCATGTCCCAAGGCATCTCTGTGTCCCTGGCACACTCAGCAGTTCCAGTGAAGGGAATAAACCACATTACCAGGGAACGTCCCAGTAAGATTCTCTGTTTCCAGCCTCCACCTGAAGGGATGCACTGTCCCATGGCATCCTGCACCAGCAGCTGCTTCCAGTTAAACCTGTTCCAAACAGACCATTTCTGTGAGAAAAGTGTCACAAAGCTCCCTGCAACTCACAGCCTCACCCGTGGGTTTCCAGCTGCAGCAAACACAGCATTGAGTGTCCCTACATTGCATTTTCTGTGATGCTGCAGGAGTGACTGGGAATGACAGCAGGCACAGGCTGAGCCATATATTTGGGAAATGGGGAATCCTGCTGGCAAACCCGGGAATGAATTTATTTATTTTCCCACATATCAGATCAGTCACAAGCATTTCAAGCTTTGTCACATGATTACTGTAAAAATGAAAAAAAACAAAAAACAAAAACCTCTGAAATTATGTTCTACAGAATATTCTGTCTCCTTTTGGATAGCAGGAAAAGCTATTTCAGGGAGGAAGAAGCTGTCCAAAAGGCTGCTGCTTTCTCGAGACAAAAGCAATTTTTTTGCTTTACGTTTTCTGCTGCCTCTTCCCATTATTTCTCCTCACCCTCCCAGTGCCAGGGCGGCACCACTCAGCCCTATCCGGTTACGTCGGGAGGTGGCCGCGGCGCTGCGGAGAAGATGCCAGGCTCGGCTGTGGGTCAGGAATCCGCCGTCCCCCCGCGCTCGGTTGGGATTAAGCCGCTCGGGGCTGACGCACGCCGAGCCCACTGACCCCGAGTGCAGGGGTCACCTCCATGCTGCTCCACCGTCCCCACGGGCAGCCCTGTCCGGCAGCGTTTGCGCCGCGGAGTGACCTTGCTGCTGCCACCAGCGCTGCCAGGGACCCGCCAGCGCCCTTTCGTCCCACGCGCTTGGTTGGGCATGAGCCGAGCTGGCAGCCCTGTGGGGAAGGGGCGCAGGGGGAGCTGGCTCCGGCGGTGAACCAGCCGTGAGGGAATCGGGTCACCCTCACAACAGGGCTGGCCAGGAGCAAGAAGGACTCTGGGAGACTCGTGGCAGCCAGGCCTGTCCTGCACAGCCCCAGCCTGGCCCGGCCGCCGGCACAGGGGGTGCTGGTGAACGTCCAGAGCCCTCTGCCCGGACCTGGCCGGCAGCGGGCACAGCTGGCACGGCCGCGGCGAGGGCTGAGCGGGGACCAGGCCGCAGCGGGAGGGGAGGGAAGGAGCCGTGGCGGTGCCCGTTTGGCCCGGGTTTCCGGGCGGCCCCGCGGCGCTCGTGTGCGCGGCCCCTTCCGCCTGCCCGTCAAGCCCAGCCAGCCGAGAGCTAATCTCGGCGGGACAGCGGGCGCGGGGGAAACAGGGGCCTCTCGCCAGCCTGGGGTGCAGCTAACCGTACTCCCGCAGCCGTTTGCCTCCCCAGGGCCTTTCCCGGCCCATTTCCTCCGGGGCGGCCGTGCCGCAGCTCCCCGTCCCTGCCCCGCTGCGTGGGGACACGTGGGCCCTCCCGGCTGCAGCGGGGCTGGGGCGGCTCGGCCGTGCCAAAGTCACACACAGTCATCCCCTGCATGCTCAGATGCTCCTGCAGCCCCTCTGGCAGCACTGTGGACTCGCTGCTGCCTCAGGGACCACCTTATCACACCCCGGGCTGCCAGGCAGTGTCTCCTGAGTGCAGGGGAGGTGGCCCCAGCAGCCAGTGGGGATCCTGTGCTCCCAGGCATCCTCCCACTCATCCTGCCAGCTCCGGCAGTGCAGCAGAGAACAGAGGCTGCACTCTGGGGTCTGTCAGCTCCCAGCATGGATTCAATGCTGTTGTGATTCTCAGCCATGTCAGATGCTAATGACCCAGGGAACTGGGATGTTTTCAGATGAAGCATCTTCTCCCCACTGGAAATGCCAATGCTGCTCCCCTCACATGTGAAGGAACCCTCCAAACCATGAGAACAAAAGCCTCTGCTCAGAGGGAACAGTGCAGATGTGGACTTCAATTACGCCTATGAGGCCATGGGCCGGCAGGGAAGGAAGGAATTGGGGCTCACTGCTGGCTCTGCCTGACCTTGAGCAGGTCATGTGGGAACTGACAGAGCTCCTCTGGGACATCCAGACCTCGCCAGGATGCCGAGAGCTTTCACCTTGGTCTGTATCCCTGTCCCAACTTTCCCATTTGCAAACTAGAGGGACAAATCTCAGGACTGGCCAACAGCTGGGAGGAAGCCATGGCAGGTGAGAAAAGCCAAGGAGAAGAAGTGGCAGGTAAGGGCCCCAAGGCAGCTGGAGCTCAGCGCAGTGCTGAAGACAATCCTGCCCTTCCTCACCCCATGCCATTCTCCTCCCCTATTCCTCCAGGTTTTGGGGTGATGCAGCACCCAGCAAAAACACCAGCTGTGAATTGCAGCTCCCCAAATTGCTGTCTGCCTGGGAACAGCAGCCCTGAGCACGCTGGAGGGCCCCAGGGCAGCACCACCACCCTGCTGTGCCACGTGAATCCTTGGGGACAGGGACACAGGGGGGCTGTGTGGGGCTCCCATGGCACTTGCCATCTCCTCACCAGAGCAGACAGGCGAGGCTGGCGCTCAGCACAGCACCATGCTGGAGCTGAGAACACATTCCCAGGGACAAGCCCTCAACCTGCCTTGGGACAGGATTCTGCACCCACTCTGCTCAGAACAGGGGGAGGGCATCCCACCCTGCCTGCAAAACTGAGCTGCTGCCTCCCATTCTTGCAGGAGGTGGGGGATGAGACCGGTGGTGTCCAAGGCAGTGGAAATATTCCTAGCATGTCGTCTGCTCCTAAGCCTTGCCATCTCTCTAGGCAGTTCTTTGTCCAAGCACACTGGGAACAATTGGGGTTGCTCAGCCAGACCGCAGGCTGTCGATCAGCAGAGGGAATGAATGCTGCAGCATACGGAACCCATCTTCTCCCTCAGCAAGGGGAGGTGGCCACCAGAAACCAGCCTGTGGCACAACAGCACAGGCAGAAACAATGCCCGGGCACCCGTGCCAGTGCCAGCCCTGGGAGTGGGGTGGGTGCTCCCCAGCCCATCCAAGGAACAACCGAGTGGGAGGGGGTGGCTGGATATTCCCAGGCCCCATGTGGGGCTGGGGGTGGCACAGTTGGCACAGCAATGGTGACAAGGTCCCTGTGCGATCCCGCACTGCAGGTGGCTGAGGAGGAAGAGCTGAGTCTTGGTGGACAGAGAGGAGCCCCCAGGCTGTGGGATCGGGGCTTGGCCAGCCCCTCTCAGCACCCAGCGCCTTCGGGGAGTCCTGTCCAGGACAGCATTTACTGCCTTGCAGGCACAGCTTCACAAAGGATGCCAGGCCCTGCCGTGACAAACCCATCCTGTCCCCAGGAGTCTGATCCAGCTTCTCCTCTCCGCAACACCCTGAGCAGCCACGGGCTGGTGCTTGGCGGGGGGAGCACCCACCAGCCCCCCGCTGAGGCAGCTCAGCCCATTTCCCAGCACTCAGCTTCAGTTTATAGGGCTGCTCTGTCCCAGAGGCATCGCTGCCACCGCTAATGAGGTTATCCCAGACCAGGCACCGACAGAGAGGGAAAGCAGGGTTAACCCTTGTGCCACTGACACATCCCACAGCACCTGGGAACAGCTCTGCTTGGAAACGACCTCTTAACAAGCCCCAGTGGTGATAGGCAGCTGTGAAACACCAGGTGAGGATCCCCTTGCCATTCCCATGCCAGTGTTGCACCGCAGCATCCCTGCTCTTGGAGCAGCCACATATCCACGAGAGCAGCACCAAGCTCCGAGGCCACACCTTGCACCCGGTGCCCACGGCAGCAGCACAGAAAGGACAGTGCATGTCCCCATCGTGTCCCTATCCCTCAGCTTTGTTTCACATCCACAGCTGAGTGTGGATAAGGAGGGGGAAGCAGCCAGGGCGCAGGCAGGAGACATTGAGTGGCCGAGGCCATTGCTGCCCACAGGGACACAGCACCGCTCACATTCCTGCGGGAAAATGTGAAGGCTGCAAGCAAGGTCAAGGGCCCTTCCCTGGCTGGGACTCGGCTTCACGCCAGCACCGGGGTGGCCCGAGCCGCCGTCCCGCAGGGCTAGGGGCTGTCCCGGCACCCTCACCCCACCACCCACCATCTGGAGGGCTGGCTGGGGTACGGGTGGCTGCTGGCAGCGCTCCCCAAGGACCACCAACACGGACAGACCCGTTCGCCCGGCTCAGCAGCCCCGCGGGGCGGGGATTGGGGTGGGGTCCCCGGGCAGGGCCCCTCCGTTTCTACCCGCGCTGCTGAGACCCGACAAACTCACGGCACTGCCGGGCGGTGCCCCCCCGCCCCTCCCCCGCTGCGGTGCGCGGTGCGGGGCAGCAGAGGGCGCCAGAGCACCGCGCAGGGCCC
>VZTJ01001438.1:1532416-1542897 GCA_013397795.1 Orthonyx spaldingii
CCAGCCCGGAGCTGCCCTGCTCCCTCCTCCTCCTCCTCCTCCTCCTCCTCCTCTCCTACTTCTCCTCCTCCCGCGGGCACAGCCCTGTCTAATCCCACGGGTGTAAAATCCACGCTGCGGCTTTGGCCGTGGCGGGGCCGGAGCGGATCCGATGGGGCCGGCGGGGAGGACGAGGGAGGAAGGCGCGGGATGCTCCGGCGGGGGCACCCGGCCGAGCCCCCCCTCCCGCACACCGCAGCCATGGCAACGGCGATGGGCTGTCCCAGCCCGGCCGCAGCGCAGTGAAGGCGAGAGGGACGCAGGGAGGGAAGGAGCCGCCGGGCGATTCCTGAGGGGCTGGCACACACACAGCCGCTGGAAGCGACCGGAGCCAATCCCCCGGCTCCCTTTGTGATGCTTCCTGACACAGATTCCCTCTCCATGGCTGACTTTGCAAGTTTCCCCATCCTCTTCCCCTCCTCGCGCGGTTCCTTTTCATGCGACTAAATTATACACGAGAGGAGGGACATGCTGGAAATTCTAGTGACAAAATAGAAATGAGCAGATTTGCGCAGGCGGCTGCAGCCCGGGCGCCTCCGGGACTCCTGCGAGCCAAGAGGGACCGGACCGCGTCCCAGGGCAGCAGCATTAAAGCCCGTGAATTTTGAAATCACCACGGGAAAAGCTGCTCCTGCGGCAGCAGAGGAGTGCGGGCGTGTGGAGCAGGATCGCGGTGGGTGCCGGGACCGCGGCCCCTCCGCGCACAGCGGCTGCTGTCCCAGCACACAGCACCCTCGGGGACGCATTCACTTCCCCGGAGAAATGTCTTGTTTGGGAGCCAGGAAAAAATATGCAAATCTGGGAGGGCTGGGCCTCAGCCTCTGAGCAGCCTTTCTCCCCTTCCTCCCCATCCCAGAGCTCCGTGGGGCGAGCCGAGCCCTGGGCAGCCGAGGGAAGGGAAAGGCAGAGCCGGGGGAGCGCGGGGGCGGCGGGCGGGGCAGGAGGATGGGATTCGGTGTGTCACGGAGCAGGACAGAGGGGAGATGTGCGCGGGATAGCGGCTCCTCCAGACCGCGGGCATGCGGAGAAGGCTCCTGCTCCCGCAAGCTGGGGTGGGTGGAGCATGCTGTCACTTTTTGGTGCTGGGCAAGCCCGGCATCGCTGTCGCAGGATTGCTGCCTGTGCAATGAGTCAGGAGCAGCGCTGCCACGTTTTCCTCCTACGGGCAGCGTCCCGTGGCGGGTCGGTCGTGCTCCGCACCGGGACGCGCCCGCACACGCGGTGCTGCTTCAGCTCCGACGCCACGTGGGTGGGTGAATCTCCGGCAGCGACTCTCCGGGGAAACCCCTCTGCTGCGAAGGATGAGGACACCGACCTGCAGCTCGGACGAGATGCGGAGCGCCTGGCTCAGGCAGCGATCCCACGGGACACGGGCATATTCCTGTGCCTGCGTCCCACCTCCTCTGCCAGACAATGAAACACTGCCCTCCTTCCCAAGTCGCAGCAGAACAAATAAAGCAAGCGCCATATGGTGCCAAGACACGTTGGAAATGGGGCCAAGCCCAGGAGGTAGGGGAGGTGGCAAACCTCCATCCCCACACCAGTCCCCATCGCCAGCTCCCGGCCAGGGCTGTCCTTGGGGGAGCCCTGTGCCCGCTCCTCCTCCTTCCCCCCGCTGCCAGGCACAGCTCTGCATTTCAGCCGTGGCTTTGCCTGCAGTCCTGGGGGAGCACAGGAACCAAAGCTGGCCCCGAGAGCACTTTTTCCTCTAAGGGCTGGCCCAGGGACATGGGTGTCACCGCTGGGCTGGCACTGGGGCATTGCCAGGAGATAATGCCCTGCAGCCTGCCACGGGACAGGGCACCCTGTGCTTGTCTCCCAGAATTACAAACAGGAGTGGGCACCACAGACAGCTTGTCCCTAAAGACCCTGCAGCCCAGGGGCTGGAGGAGAAGCCTCCCAGCTGCTCCAGGCCATCACAGATACAGGACCCCACTGCAAGAAGAAAGTGGCACCACCTTTCTGCCTGTCACAGCAATCCTCCCGCCTGGATCCTCCCACAGCCCTGCAGCTCCTGGATACCCTGTGTGTTTCCAGGAGAGTCACCTCCAGGCACAGGCACCCAGCAGTGAGGTACCTCCCAGAGGAGTTGGGCACCGTAGGGCAGGGCTTTCAGAGGAGCTGAGCACCTGCAAATCCCTTCAGCCTGCTCTGAGCACATCCCTCTGAGAACCAGCCCATCCTGGCTGCCCAAGGACTGACTCGGGACAGCAGATCCCAGAGTTCCCTTGGCAGCAGGATATGATGAGCTGCTGGGGGAAGAGGGGGGTTCCAGGAGCCCCTCACACTCTAATAGACCTTCTGCATGTGTGGCAAGCAGATGCCAGCCTCGTCTGTGCCTGGGAGCCACGTCACAGAGCTCACGTGGCACCTACCCACCTGGCACCCTCATGCACCCCCTTCCCTGTGCAAGGGCCTCCAAAAGGGAAGCACCTGGCTCTGTCCTCCAGGTTGAATCAAAGTGAGGATCTCTTGGAGGTTTTGTAGCCACAGGGCTCAACTCTCACACTGCAAATGTGAGCAGATCATTTGCACCTGAGTCACAGAGATGAGACTCAAGAAAGTTGCGCAAGCAAAGGACTTTGTTGAATCATACACAAAAATGTTGGGATGATAAGGATCAGACAGGACCCAGGAGTAGCCCACAGATCTCTCCATCTCTATGCTATCCTCCTTCCTACTTTAAAGAGGCAGCACTGCCTGATGGAGTGTCCCATAACCCGGCTCCATCCCTACCTATCTATGCTCCCATGACCTGGCTCCATCTTCCCTGCCCTACCTATGGAGCCTCTGGGAATGCTCCACACCAAGGAGTGCTTGACAGCTGCTCTGCAGATCCAAAGCACTGTGTGAAAACAGTATTTTTTATTGACAGTGTTAGAGGTAATGAGAAGAGCAAGAGGCAGCCTTGTCCTGCACAGCCTACCTGGATTCCTGCAGAGCGAAAACCGACATGGCAGAGGGTCCCAGTTGTGGTGCTGTTTGCTGACCAGTGGTTGTGGAGGTCTGCCCTCATCCTGGTCCCAGCTCCACTTGGGCTTCCTACCCACCACGTGTTGATAAACAGAAAAAAATGCACAATGGCTGCATTGAAGTTCCCCATTAAACAGAACAGCAGTGGCTGCTCAGAAGAGGAACTTCTGCGTTATCTTTTGCTCTGTTAATTCAGAGGTGGGACTTGCTGAAACAGGGACAATCCACAGGGGAAGATCTGGATTTTTGAACACCCTTGGGGTGAGATCTCAGGCAGGGTTAAATGCCAGCAGACAAAAGAACAGCAGCAACCCCAGGAACAAAGGGGACGTGGGTATTTGGTGGCAGGCTGACTCCTAGGAGCAGGGGAAGGAGTCACTGGGAGGTGTGGGGATAGGCCATGCCATGTTCCAGCACATGCAGCTGCAGGGCAAGGCCGGGGATCCCGGGTGGGTCACCAGGTACAGACTGGCAATGGGCCCCACCAGAGGCCAGGGATCCTGTCTGGATCACCAGGCAGCAATGGGCAGCAGGCTCTGTTGGCACCCAGGGATCCAGCAGTGGCACCGCAGCCGTGCATTTGGGACGGTGCCCGGGTGCTGCAGGGTGAGCAGTGGGCACAGCTGAACCCAGCAAGTCCCCGAGCTGCAGGCAGCAACAGCACAGGCAGGGAGGGCAGCGAGGGAGCCCAAGCAGGGAGCACAAGCAGGGGAACACAGGCAGAGTGTGCAGGCGGGGAATGCAGGCAACTGCGCTGGCAGCAGCAGCAGCAGCCGACCTAGGGGAGAACCAGGGAAAGCCTTGGGTCCTTGCTGTGACCCAGGACCTTGCTGCTTCCCAAGCCCCTGATGGTGTGACAATCCCAGGGGGCTGCAGCCTGGTTTGTGCTGAGTTGGCAGGGTCCTGCTCAGCAGCAGCCAGGTGGGATCCTGTGCCTGGAGGCACGGCAGGATCAGCCCAGAGCAATCTGTTCGGTTAGAAGTGGGTGGGAAATTAACGGCAATGGAAGAACGACTCCCCGGTAGCTCCAAAGTGGGGCGTCAGCAACGAGCCGAGCTCTAACGAGCCTCGAGAAGGCTGGAGCCCTCCGTGCCATTTCATCTCTGCTGCTCTGCGTCGGATTTCCCAGGAGCCCTGCAGCCTCGGCCACATTAATTATGCAAATGAAAAGGTGATGCCAACTCACCGTCCCTCGGTAGGGTCCCTGCGAGTGAAGTTGGGCCCGGGCACCGGCCGCTGCCCTGGCTGGGGCAGGCAGGGTCCGGGAGCACACCAGGCAGGATGGATGTTTGCAATAATTATCCAGTCATCCCCTTCAAGTGTACTGCAGCCATAGCAACAGACAGATGTTCTGTCCCAGCCAGAGTCCGCAGCGAGCTGGGGAGGGAAGCACAAAAATTAACCCATTCAGCCCTAGGATGGCACAGAATCCACTTTATCCTGGGACCATCCCACACTTGGACATCCCTGAGAAAATCAGGCAAAACCCCAGTCACACACTCCCCAAATTAATCCAGGAGAAATTGCCCCAGTGCTCCCTTGGCCACTGTCTGACACAGAAAGTTGAATGAGAATCAGCAGCATCCCATGGGATGGGGTCTGGCTCTGTGAGGGCTCTGCTGTCTCCTGTCCCACATGGAAGCAGCCTGGCTGAAGCTCAGCACCTCCTGGGGGTGATGCTGCAGGTGAGGCTTTTCAGCTCTGCTGGTAACCAGCTTTTGGAGAAGGATGGATGGCACCAGGAACTTGCTCAGGGACAGCCACAAGCAGCTCTGCCATTAACATCCACACAGTGCCCTCAGCAGAGACCCTGCTGGGCACCCAGCTGGGCAGGAAGGGATGGATGAGCCCCATGGGCCAGTGTTCACTTCTGAGTTAACAGCTGGGTCAAAGACTTTAAAGTATTCAGGGGTGGGATGCAGCCAGACCAAAGCATAGCTGGCATTTTGTTATCCTGCTGCTGTACAAGTTCCCAGGATTCAGCCTGAGTCCATTAAATCTCACCCAGCAATATCACCACAGGAGCCCTTGTGCCCACCAACACACCAAAAATGTAAACCCAGCTTTTCCTGGGGCCTGCTGAGCAGGCAGCACTCCCCAGGCACAAGGTGCCTTCTCCACCTGCCAGGAATTCCTTTCAGCACTGGCTTTTAAATATTGTGAGGTAAAGGCCAGACCCCCATGGAGCTCACAGTTCCCTTCTGGAAGGATCAGAGCTGCCCACCCCAGCTCTCCCCTCCTGTGCCAGCTGTGCCCAGGGATCCTGCAGAAGCAGCAGGGACTCCTCAGAAAGCTGCGCAATCCCCTGACCTCAGAGCAGGCTCACTGGAAAGCCCCATCCAGATGTTTGCAGCTGGAGTGTACCCATGGTGAGGATTTCAAAGGAGGGCGAAGGGGCTGGGTAGGACAGCCTGAGCAGGTGTGCCTGGAGTAACAGACCACACCTGGAAAAATGGAGAGGGTCCTGCTCTGGACTGGTGGAGGAAGACAGACCCCCCCAGCACAGAATCAGAGAATCCTGGAATCACAGAAGTGCAGAGGCTGGAAAAGACCTCTAAGATCAACGAGTCCAACTGTTAACCCAACACGACTGTGAGAGGTCACAGGAACAGTCTTACTTCTTAAACTGTAAGACTATTTTTGGTTCATATTCCTTCCCGCTTGTCCTCTGCCACACAGACAATGAGATCTCAAGCTTGCAGAGGGCACCCCAGCTCCTCCCGGCTGCTCCCGGCTGCTCCTGGCGCGCCTGCTGACAGCTTGTGCCGCCTTAGCACAGCCTAGCCTGGAAATCTGTGGTCTCCCGGTTGGGTTTTTTTTCCCCCCTTCTTTCTCCTGAAGAGAAAAAGCAGGGAAGGGTGAATTTGCTGGTCTTGAAACTGAGGGAGACGTGGCATCATGTGCAGTCACAGAGGATGTGGGCAGGTGCCATCAGCCTTCCCCACGCAGCTCTGGGAATGGAGCTCAGCCCTGCTCTGCAGCTCCCTGGCTGTTCCTGCCCAGGCTCCCACACAGCTCTGGCAGCTGCTGGGTATTTTGGTTCTTCCCCACAGCGCCAGGCTACCCCACTCCTTCTGTGGCTCTTCCCCCAAGCACATCAATCCAGTGGCCACGTGGTTTGATTCCCAGCTCGCTAAAGGCACGCTGGAGACAGAATAAGAAGGTGGGAGAAAGGTCTATTATTTCCACAAATCCCCTCTCAATTTGTGACTCCGGCTGCTCTGCTTCTCTTAGTCCCAGGCCTCTCCCAAGGAGAAGCCCCACCAAATGATGTTTGGTGCTGTGATACGGACAGCAATCCAAGAGGCTCCAGAAGGAATTCACGCTCCTTGCTGACTTCCCTGAGCCGCTTTGACTTATTATCTGACCTGGATCTAAATTGGGTTTTGATTAAAGTCAAGAATAATTCTACTTGGGAAAACCTCATTGTTTAGGCTCAGAGTTAGCAAAAGCTACAGGAGAATTAAATCTGATTTCTCGCTTTGGGGACAGAGACCCCGATGGGACCCCTGACAGTGCCCAGTGCCTGCTGCGAGAGGCAGCCACACCGGGCCATGTCACCCAGAACCTGACCAAGCTCCTTTTTGCAGCCACCAGGTTCTCTTCCCAATTCTTCTCTGTGGTAACTCCTGTAGACCCTGATGGCTCCAATGCTTGGTCAGCGTCTCCTCATTTCAGGCACGGGGTTATCCATGGTCTGTTCATTCTTACTTATCTTGTCCCAAGGTGGTGCCAGGGTTTAGCCCATGTCCCTCCCTGGTGTCCATCTCCGGTTGTCCACAAACATGTCTTCTCTCATCATCCATTTCTCAGAGATCAGGGAGCTGAGTCATCTCTGTAAGACACTCTCCTCTCTCCTGAACAATCCAGCAAACTCTCTCTGCACTAGTTTCAGGCTAAATTCTCTCAGTGTGGCTCACCAGAAGCAGGTGGCAGCCCGAAGCATCGCCAGAGCCCTCGTACTTCTCTGTGCCTCCCTTGAAATGACTCTGCCAAGACAACTTGGGATCATTTCCCTCTTCCATCCTGCTGGTGGATCACAGCTACCCAGTTGGTGGATTACAGTTCTCCCTCTGGTGGATCACAGGTCTCCCACCCAGCCTCAGGCAGGTGAACATCTCAGATGCAGACTGAGAGACACACAGGCTCCCTTTGTGTTTGATGGGAAGAATAAGGCAGTTCCAATGAGCAATCCATCTCACTCCACGGGGAGTGTTCAGAGGATGGGGATGAATGGTTTCTGTAGGTGCTCATTGTCTCACCCTGACTGTGGAGACAGTTGAGACACCCAGGTACTGCTGGCTGTCCAGCTGTGAATGTAAAGTTACAGAAGCCAAACACCATCTATAATGATCCCATAAGTACCTCAACATTCTCTGTCGCTCCCCAAGGAAGCACTCCTGCATGCCAGCAGAAGGGATGGTAATTAACTCCTGAGTTCACTTTGTGTTGTTTGGCACTAAACCCATCTAAGGATGGGCTGGGTGCTGTCATGCCCACCCCTCCGTCTGGCTCTGATGCCACCCAGCAACGCTCAGGGGCAGTCAGTAAACAGTTCCACTTTTGGCTCTACTCGAGGGCGAGTCCAGATGCTGACCAACAAGAACAGGTGTTCAGGGCCAAGCTGGACAGAGCTTGGAGCAACCTGGTCTAGTGAAAGGTGCCCCTGCCCAGGGCAGGGGGGTTGGTACAAGACGGTCTTTAAGGTCCCTTCCAACCCAAACCATTCCATGTTTCTATGATCTCTGGAGCATTTGATGGGATGTCTCTGGCAGCACGGCAGGATTTCTTCCCATCCTATATGTTGTTCAGACCTCAGTAGGTCCCAACTGCTTTGCCCTGTGCATGTCCAATCTGGGTCCAGCTGAGCATTTTTGTCAGAAAACCAAAAATTTCTTTAGAACAAAACACAACTTGTAGGAAATTAGAAAGGCTTCTCAAAGAAGAAGAAGCAGCATAGTGCTCAGAGAAAACCCAAACCCAACCTTTTTTTAATACAGTATAAGTAGCAATGGACCTGGAGTCACCACGTGTTTGTCTGTAAAAAAGGCATCAGCAGACACCCTTTGCTGAACACATCCAGTACCTGACAGCCCAAACCGACAGCTGAAGGTCCAATGCCACCAAACAATTCCACTTTCTTTTTTCCCTACCTTTAAGGACAAGAGTGCCTTAACATCATGCATTCTAATCTGGAGTGTCATGAGATTGCTCATGCAGTGCAAGTTAAACCCTCATTGAATCCATGCTGGATTGGACCTAAAATATTGATCTGACCATTCAGGCCAGGTGTGAATGGTCTGCCCTGAATCCTCACTCAGAGGACATCAGTTCTTGGTGTGACTGGCCTTCAATTCACAAACTGGGGAAACTCACGTCCATGCTCACCAGAGAGGGACCCTCTGCATTGCTTTCTAAGTGGACCCCAAACTTTCCAATGGTTGGGCTGAGGTAGGAGAAGAGATTTCTGCCCCTGCCTATGCAAGAAGATATTCCCTTTGCACTGGCTCCTCAGCAGCTCAACTGCAAGGTGGGGAATTCATTGGTGACCTCAGTGAGAAAGTCTGATCATGGTGAAAAATGCAGCATCACTCCTGGGTAGAGCAACTCCTCAGCAGAAGCAAAGTGTTCTTTTACTTCCTTTCTTGCTCAACATCTCCTGCAAAGTGGCTGGACTCCAGAAACGGCATCTGCCCTGGCTCTCCTGGACATCCAAGGGTCCCCACATCTCCCACAGTGCTAATTCACCAAGGTCTCATAGGATCCCACATAGGCTCCCCCGTGCCAGCCAGCTCTGAACAACAGCTCAGCCAGTCACTGCTTTGTTTGGGACAAGGGTATGCCCAGGGGCTGGAGCAGGCTGAGAGCTGAGCCTGACTGTATCCACAAAGTCGTTGCAAGAAGGTTGCCCACTGAACCCAAATTCTGCAAAACATCCTTTTCTTTTCTGCCACTTCTGTCCACTCGCTGCTCCTCACAGCCATCCCTGGAAAAAGCCGTGCCTCCATGCATGGCTGAGGCTTCAGAGGATGTCCATCCTGTTCATAGTGGTCATCAGAAACACTGCAGTGCACCAGCGAGTCCCTGTAGGCATCCTGCACAACGTGCCTTGGGGTGAAAATCCACATCAGTGAAGAACCTCTGCGCTCCCCAAGTCCCTCTCCAATGGTGTCATGTTAGGGCCAGAGCAAACTGGATGGTGACACAGAATTTTTTGAGAGTTGTCCACATATCCAGTGGGATAGGGAGGGTCAACATGACCTACACTGGACTACTGCAGTAAGTAAAGCCGATGCTCCAGGGTCACAGACATCCCCTGATTTCACCACACCCCTCTGGCATGGCTAACCCATGGCTCAGCTCCTGCAGCGTTCCATTCCCACCTCAAGGTCTTTTGGATGGGCACCATGTGACTGGCACAGGGCAAGGCACAGTGAAGGAAGCTGCCCTTCAGCCATCAAGTGGCCTCACCTTCCCCCATCTCCAGCCTTGGCGCGTGGCACTGCTGCTGGCTGTGCCCTGACTGCTCCGATGCCACACCCAGCACCTCCAGCACTGGCCTCAGACAACTCCCTGACACATCAAATTCCTCTTCCAGGTTCCCACAGTCTCCTGGCTCCTGCTCCTACATCCTCATGCCAGCTGTACCACTGCTGACCATGCAGGCAGCCCTCGTATGGACCACTGCTGTGCCCCCGGCTTGGCATGCAGCAAGTGTGTGGCACTGCTGGGTGGACATGGAGCACATGTGGCACTGCCAGGAGGGCACGGAGCACACGTGTGGCACTGCTGGGTGGGCATGAAGCACATGTGGCACTGGTTGACAGAGCAGCAGCACATGTAGGGCACTGCCAGGTGGGCATGGAGCACATATGTGGCACCAATGGGCAGACTGGGACTACATCCATGCCATCGATGGACAGGCAGAACACACGCGTATGGCACTGATGGACAGACTGGGAGCATGCAGGTCACTGACGGACAGGGAGCACAGGTATGGGACCAATGGACAGATGGAGCACGTGTGGCACTCATGGACAGACTGCGACCACACGCGTGGCAGCGATGAATAGACAAGGAACATGTGGTGGCACCAACAGACAGACCAGAAGCAGGCACGTGGCACTCTTGGCTGAGCATGGAGCACGCGTGTGGCACTAATGGACAGACCAGGAGCACATATGACACCAACAGACAAAGGAAGAGCATACACTTGACACTGCTGAGTGGGCACGGAACACGCAAGTGGCACTGATGGACAGACCAGGATCACACATGTGGCACTGACGGACAAGCAGTACATGCGTGGGACCAGCGAACAGAGCGGGAGCGTAGATGGGCAGACCGGGAGCACACGCCTGGCACTGCCGGGTGGGCACGGAGCACACATGTGACACCGATGGACAGACCGGGAGCACACGCGTGGCACCACCAGCATCTCGGCACATGCGTGCGAGCGCCGGGCAGAG
>VZTJ01001438.1:1545942-1558170 GCA_013397795.1 Orthonyx spaldingii
TTTTTTTTTTGAGACCTCTTAGCAGCCCTCCTCTATCACTCCCCCTGTGCCAGGAGCCCCGGAGGAAGGCGGATTAGGAGCTGTACCCCCTTCCACAGACCCAGCACTCCCTCCCCGGTCCTCTCCATCCAGTCAGCGACTCTATCCCAGATCTTCCAAATGCTGCAGAGTCATGGTACCCCAGAGAGGCCGAGCCAGACTCCCTCGACCCCGCTGCTCGCTAGACGCCCCCTCCCCTTTGTCCAGGAGGGAGTCCCGAGGGTCAGCGGCTCAACCAGGCCAGTGCAAGCCCTCATATTCCCAAAGGGCCTCTGCACAGATGAAGTTTCAGCGAGGAGCATGCCTAGGCCCCCGCATCTTCCCTGACAGAGTCCCTGCAGGCTACAGACAGGCGTTACACCCAGGCTCTCCTAAACCAGCAAACACAAGCAGATATATCCTGGGGGACAACCGAATTTTCCAAGGGGCAATACGGCTCATTTCCCAGTGCCTAGATTCCTGCCAGATGTTGGGACTGGGAGCACTTTGCAGAGCCTCTGGCTGTAGGGAGACCAGGCATCACAGTCCCCAAAACCTTCCAGAGTGGGGTCTGTAGAAGTTGTTGCCTCCTGCTCCTTTTGGTCCTGGCCTCCCTGGCCCCACTGTGCCACTCTCTGCCAGGAATCCCATGGACCGTTTCAGATGGGTGCAGTTGGGAGTTTGGTTTTGCCCGAAGTGGCTCTCAAATTTAGAGATAACTTGTCAGGGATTTTCTTCAGCTCCTTGTAATTCAGTGCTCTCCTCATCCTTGTTGGTTAGGGCTGGGTTTGGGGTGTATTTCCTTGCTCTCAGGCATACAGTCAAATAATTCATGAAGCTGATACGAGGCTTTTGCTGGACAGTAACGCCTGGATTCTCGTTCAATGTCTGTTCAGCTGCTTTTCCCAAATACTTCTGGAGCGGTGTTTCGGTTGCTTTCCCCTGGCTGTGCTCCTCAGTGATCTGATCCGGCTCGTCCTGTCTGCTCGCTCTTCCCTGAGCACATCTGCCGGGCGAGCGCGGTTCTGGGGATGTCCCCTGCTGCAGGGACAGGCGGAGCCCCCACCCCGGGTGCAGCGAGGGGGTGTGGAGGGTGCGTCCCGCTCTGCTCTCACTGCAGGTCTCACACAGGAAACCCGAGGGACCGGGAGGGAAAGCTGGAAAAGAGGTGGTAAAGAGCGCGTAGAGGGCAGCAGTGGGGATAAGATTTCCTTTCCCTGACAGGGCTGGGGCCACTCCTCCTCTGAAAAATAATAATAATGATAATCCCAAACCCGCAAAATAATCACACCCCCCAACCCCCAGCAAGCCAGTAGAGATGTTCCTTTTGGCTTATGCACCCTGAGCTGGTTTGTGTATTTTCTGTGCATCTGTAGTGAAAAATTAATTAACATGTGGTTATTATTTTCTCTCCTGAGTAACTTTCCCTTGCCCTCCTCCAGGCCTCTCATCAGAACAGGCCTAATCAGATTTGGGTGGCTTGAGAGCGGGGACTGTGCACTGAGAAGGGGGCATCTGCCTTAGGTGGTGGTCAGAGCAGATGGTGGTCTTCTCAAAGAATGCACTGGGAATAGGAACAGCAGTGCGGACGGATGTCTGGCACAGAGACTGTTCACATTTCTTTTTCCCAGATGAACGTCCCAAACATGCTGGACATTTAACACATACAATTAAAAAAGCCCTACGCAGATAAACACAGGCGGTTTAGCGGTGTAGGACATTGTTGCCTGACAGCCCTATTCACACACGGGCTGGACGCTGCGTCCTTTAGGTCAGGGTGTTGGAAAAAAATACATTTAGGTTGTAGTGAAGAGGAGGAGGAGGGTGTCTTTGAGTGGTGCTGCAGCACAGACAATGGATACAGCCCGAAGTGCCCAGATCTGCCCTTCTTTCCCATGGCTGCCACACGCTAAGGTGTGAACGCCCTCGTTATCTGTGGGCTGGACCGAATCCTGGCACTGGATGGGCAGCACTCATCCTTCTCCCCAGCTTTGCTAAGAACTGTGGGAGAATTTGTCCATGACAAGGTGCTAAGATGCAGTTCATTATAATCTCATGTCCCTCTTGTCCTATGCATTTAGCATCATTTAGACAGTCTTTCCCAGACAAACGTGGACCGAGATGGAGCCACAGTGCAGGGAAATGGACAGCGCTCGGTGACAACCGGCGGAGCAGATGGCTGTGGCCGGAGCAGCGGGTGTGCAGGGGAGGGTTCTCCTCAGACTTCGGCTCGGGCGTTAGCTGCTCTCTAAATCGATGCTGTACTTGGCCGTGTGTGGTGGGAGCTTGTCACAACTCCGGCGCGGCGGCCAGGACAGATTGGTGCTGGCAGGCCGTGATGCAGGCTGGGGGGCTGCGGGATGAGCAGGGGAAGCCTGGCGTCAGCCCGGCCCTTCGGGGGCTGCGCGGAGCCGTGGGGACCAGGCAGGCTCTGCAGCACTGCCCACGTTTGATTCTGCTTTGCTGCTCTCTCCCCGTCCCCCGCAGCGCTGACACGAGGCTCTGGGGCTCTGTAGGCATCGCTGACAGGATCAGGGCATTGCTCGAGTGGGTCACTGCTGTTGTACAGGTACAGCTCACCTGTGCCGGCTCCGCCTGAGCCGGATGTTCAAAATCATTTCGCGACTGTGCCTCGTGAAACTCACCAGAGGAACGGTGCTGGGGTGGGGGGAGCTGCTGGAAATATAATTGCAAATGTAAAATGGATGGAGGCTTTTGCCAACAGCAGATAAATCTCACAGTACAGCCTATCCCTAAATTCGTTTTAGCTCCAGAGGCAGGGAGTGTTGTGCTGTGAAAGCTGCGGTGCCAGGCCGTGGGACAGCACAGCACAGTGGCAGAATGCCGGAGCTGAGGAGCCGGGCATGTCAGAAAGATGCTGCTCCAACAGCTAATAGAGGCTACATTTTTCCTGATACAAGTACCCTTCAATGCCCATATTCAGTGCCCCAAAAAGCTGCACATCTATAACCTCTAAGAACATCAGTCAACAGAAGGTTTTCACGGCGTGAATAACCACTCAGACTTTCTGGGGACTTCAAGTGATAAAAAAAATAAATCACGACCATTCAGAAGAGCCTTAGACAAGGCAGATGGGCCTGAGGGTATTATCTGAGAAATTGTCTATTACTCCCATTGCACCAGCCTTATTTAGAGCACGCAGAGCTTTCACCTGCGGAGAGATCCCACCCTGAGCACATGGGGCAGCACCAGCTTTTCCAAGGAGTGGAACCGATGGCAGGTTTACATTTAAATGTGCCCTTGGAAGACTGAAACAATTCTGGCCTAGGTGCATAGTCCCATTCAACCCCATCTAAAGAAAATCTCCCACATTAGTTTCCCCTCCAGATTCGGCTCCAAGTTTGCACAACATCAGTCACAGATTTTACTTCTGAAGCTGCTCGTGGCAGGAGTCAGAGAGAGCAGTGACACCCAATCCCCTGGGCCTGAGAGCTGGCTTAGGCTCACCAGGCAGTAGCTGAAGCCTTGGCAAGGTGAATTTAAAGAGCTCTGATGATCTGCAGTTACACAGACTGGCAGAATGAAGTTCCTCACTGAGCTGGGAGCAGGAGATCTGGCAGCAAAGCCCACTTCCAGCTGCTGCCCACTGCCACCCCATCAGGACAGCCTGCTGAAGCCACTTCTAAGGATATGGGGGAAATCAGCATCTAATTCAGTCCTTGTTTATTTCTGCCAAGCCTACAAGCCTGATGAAAGGCAGTCCCACTGTGGTCGTTACTCCCATGTCCCAGCCCCAGAGGTGTCACCATCCCAGCCACCCTCATCCTTGCTGACTTTGGTCACCAGCACTCATGAGACCTGGAGCCCCATCAGCAAAGGTTCCAGTTCCCAATACATGTCTGGCCAAACAGCTTCTGAAAAAATAACTCTCTGACATCTACACTGCACATCCTACCTGATTCCAGAAAAGATATGGCATTGCTGATCCAAGAGAAGAAGTATTTTTCAGATAAAATTTATCTGAAAGTTATCTCTTTCACCCACAACTGTTTTCAGATTTGTAGTTCTCAAACGGTGTCACTCTGAAGAAGGTCCAAAAGCAAACAACCAAACCACAATTCTGCCAGGCCTTGGTCAATGAGGCTGAAATGGAAAGAACCCCAGGCCTGACAAGGGGCTGTTTTTCCCACACTCCAGGTCATGTCCCACCTTTGCACAGGAAGACAGTCTAAGCACTCAGGGCCAAGTTAATGAGGAGCAGAGAGGACTGGCTGTAAGGACAGTACATGGCTGTTCTCAGCTGGCCTTGTGGGCCATGGCTCAGAGGGGCTTGCTCTGACCACGCGCAGAAGGGGGAATTTGGTCACTGACTAAAGTCTGCAGCAGAGCCCAGAGAGGCAGCCACAGTCCTTTCAGTGAGAGCTTTCTCAGGACCATTCTCAGCAATAATCTCCTGCTGATACAACTTGTTCAGTTTTGGTTTTACCATTATGTTAGGCTTGATATGAGCAGTCTGTGAATTTACACTGTGGACAAACAAATGGCGGGGAAAGCCCAGGGGTGTGGAGGAACATTGGTAGAGTGTCCATCCACCCAGCCTGGCCAGCATGGATGCTCTGGCATTGCCATGACAGAGGGATGCATATTCATATCTCTTTCTTTAGTGCAAATTATTAATTATCTTTCCCTGATCTCATATCAGCTGTGCCCACCTCTAAAGAATCGCATTGAGAATGGGCCAGGGCCACCCCTGAGCTTCAGTGTCTGGTTTAATTAGCTGATTGTAGCAAGGGCAGGTACCTGTTGGCCCAAATCATTGTCTTTGTTGGAAAGTTACTGACTTTCACTTTTCTGGCTGGTGCCAAAGAAGGGCAATTTATTTGCGGAGAAATAACTGCAGACAGTCTGTGCGGTGCGTGGGAGCAGAGAGCAGAGCTGAGGTTTGGGTAACACTGTCCATGTCCGAGGTTAAGGCAGCGGCCTCTAAAGTGGAGTGGAGGCTGGTTGTGTCTTCCTGGCATGATGCAGAGCCCCTCATGGAGTGACAGCCAGGAAGACAATGCTTGTTGGAAGACAAGTGGTTTCTCTCTGTCCTTGCTCTGCTTTGGTTTGGCAGCCCCAGAGGATGTATTTCCCTTCCAGCAGACAGGCAAAGGCAATGCTGGTGGTTCTGATGGATTTGCTCCTCACCAAGAGGGAGGGAGTGCTCTGGAAAAGATGGGGTCACTCAGGCTCTGAGGCTCAAGTTTGGGCTTTCCAGTTGGTAGTGGGTTGCTTTTATGGGAGTCTCTGGGCTAAAAATCAAGATTCACCAGACACTCCCCAAAATAAAGGAGACTAAAGTTTGGGACTCCTCTCCTGGCTTGCATTTGAAGGAGGGATCTCAAAGCAAATGAGTGTCATCCACTCGTCCACACTGTGGTGACATCCAAAGCCTTCTGGGTGTCAGTGCTGCAGGTACCACCCACACTGGTTCCCAGGTGCTGCAGGGTGCTCCAGTTTGCAGTCTCACAGCACTGGGACAAGCAGCCAGTCCAGGGAAGCTGATCCCTTGGGGATGCTTTTGGGTTTGTCATTCCCATCCTGAGTTTGAACTCTGGTCGTGTGGCTCCCAGAGCTGGGAGGAGGCCTGCCTGCTCCCGCTCACCTGTGCCGGGCGTTTGGATCCGGCAGAAAGCCCTTGAGCTGGTGACAAAGGTCTGGATGTGGGCTGGAAAGTACAGTCCTGTCTCTTAGCAACTGGTTCCTACCTCTGAGCTCTCGGAGCCGTGTGTGGGACAGAGAGCATCAGTCACGCTCCCGCTGCCGCAGCAGCGACGCGCCGAGGAGGGGATGGGGGATCAGGCCGGCTCCAGCCACCGCCGAGGCGCTTAAAGAAGCTCAGGCATTTCCAGCACAAGCAGTCATCTGTGAGCCCAATCAAAGCTCCGGTTTAATTGCTTTCCTCGTGCCCTTCTCTGCCCGGCCAGCGGACGCCGATTGGCTGCGGCAGCGGTGCCTGCCGGCACCCAGAGCCTGCTCCCCACCGCACCAGGGTGGGGACGGCGGCGGGAGGAGGAAGAGGAAGGACACAGCCCGTGTATTTCGAGAAAAATTAGGTGTCCTCGGGTCCTCCCCTGAACTCCTCCGCAGGGCACCTGGGAATCCCCGTCCTCTCACGGACATTTGCATGGCTGTTTTCCCACTCAGGGCTCGTTCTGCTGTTTCAGCCTCGTGTTTCCTCTCCCAGCCCAAAGCAGCTCCTCTCTGGTGAGCGTTTCTCAGGGGCTCCCTTGCCAAGCGCTGTTTCATAAACATTTTTGCGAATCCTCTGCTTTGTCCTCCTAATTAACCATCCAATTGGCCCCCAATGGAGCCTTCACCTCTCCTGTGAAGATCCTGCTTGCACAGATTATAACCTGTCAGCTGCCAATTTAATCCTCACACAGAGGGCAGGTTGTATTAATTGTCTTCCTTCCCTGCCCCGCTAGCTTTTCCTCCCCCCTTTCCTCTGCTCCCAAAAGCATCCCTGTTTGGAGACACAGATTTACAAAAGACCAGGGAGAGCCAGATGTGAGGCCAGTCTGTATGCCCCATGTGTCCGGCCTGCAGTGGTGTGGCACTGAAACCAGATGTGATGGGACGCAGTGTCACACCTGGGAGAGGGATCTCTGTGGATGGATTACTACAACAGAGTGTTTAAGACCATGCTTGACTTCTGCTCCCCCCATGTGTAGTCTCAGTTAAGAGCTCAAAAAAATTCCACTTGGTCCTCCCAGGTTAGTGGGGAGTCATTCCTGGGCTTATCTACAAGTCCGAGTTTGGCTTGTGGAAGGGTTGGGGTCCACCTAGAGTGGTTATGATGGACACGAATCAGAACACAGAGCGGGTTTACCTGAATGCAAAGGGAGAACAAACAGATTTCCATCTATGTCTGTCCCCTGTGGCCCCTGTCCTGGCTCCCTGTGTAGGACACTCCAGCCTTGCGGAGCCAGAGCCCAGGATAAATACGAGTGAGCCAGGATAAATACAAGTGCCTGCTCTCACTGAGGGCAGTGGACATCTGTTTTCCTGGGTTCCCATGTTCGGAAAGGGCATAGTGAAGTCCAGCATGACCCTCAGGGTTCCATAACGTCCCCCTTTTTTGAACCCAGCGTGGGTTCACGGGGAGCAGATGTGGTGGTGCCTGGCAGTGGCAATCGGTGTTTTCAGGCTCTGACACCAGGGCCAGGCTATGCTGAAGCCACTGTGGTGTGGTGCAGCTCAATCCCTGCCGTGCCCTGACCTGGAGGGGAGGCTGGTTTGGAAGGGGAGGGCATGCATGCCTTTTACCCAACTCCAACATCCGCTGAGCTGTCAGCATTTCCCTGGAGGCACATCCCGCTGTTCCTGTGGGAGTCTCCGACAGTGGCCCACATACTGGGAACTGCCAGGGCACAGGGAGCTGGCACCAGGATGCCACACATCCAGGGCTCAGCCTCTCAGCCCTGCCTGACCTTGATTCACTGTAGCATCATTTGTAACTGATTTTACATAATTTTGCTTACCACCGATGAGCTGAACTGCTGCCGCTGCTCCGCTGCTCCGTATCTCCTCCTCCTCAGTTTCATTTTGACATCACCATGTTCTCACTGTAGGTGTGATGATGTCACCTGGCTGCCCTGACACTGCTGGGTCTATTCCTAGGCACAAGGAGTCACCTTGCTGTGATAGGTCATCTCATCACTTGTTACAGTGCCTTGGCCCCCTCTGACTCAAAGCATTTTGCTTTGGTGGTGATTTTTATTAGATTAGTGCTCGGTGCTGGGGAGAACGCTCCCAGTGGTAAGTTACTCCAAGGAAGAGCCACCTCTAGACATGTTCTGAGTTTGTGTTACAGCTATGTATTGTCAATATTCTTTAGATTCCTAGTTTTATATTTTTTTCAGGATGCTATGGAATATAAAAACTCTTGTGATTGTAAATGCAGTTTACCATTTCCCCCCTTTTTTTTTCCATTCTGGTAGCATTCTTCCCCAAATCACCTAAACCAAGATCCAAATGACATGAAGAAACCGCTGCTCACCTTTGCAGATATATTTTTTTTAAAAAGCCAAACTCACATTTTAGAATCACAGAATCATAGAAGGGCTTGGGTGGGAATGGACCTTAAAGATCATCTTGTTCCAACCCCTGCAATGGACAGGGACACCTTCCACTAGACCAGGTTGCTCCAAGCCCTGTCAAACCTGACCTTGAGCACTTCCAGGTACAAAACATCCACAGTTCCTCTGTCCAAACCCTGCCTATTTCAAAATAGTAAGAAATACTGCAACATTATAATAATCCCCAGATAATAACACTCGTGATCTCTTCCCTGTTGGCACCCACAGCATGGCACTTCTCCTGCACAGATCCTGCACACCTCAGGAGTGTGATGCACACCAGCTGACTGGGAGTGGGGAGTCCACAGCCCCAGGGAGCAATTTCCCAGGAAGGTCAGTGGGGTGCTCCGCTCACGAGGCTGCAGGAACCTTTCTCACCAAACCCAAGTGAAACAGTGCTCCAACAGCAGCTCGGGCTGCCCCACAGCACACACCCAGTATTTTGTTATCCCTGAAAGAGCTGGCTGCCCCTTGCTCCTGGCCAGCAGGTGCAGGGTCACATTTATTGGGGAGCACTGCGCTTGCCTCTGCCTGCCAGATCCAGCTGCTCCTGCGGCTTCCCTGCCGGCACACAGCCCGGTGCTGGCAGGGAGGCAGCTCTGTTCTCTTGTGCCCAGCAAAATGTCCTCTGCCTCCCGGGCAGAGCAGGCATCCAAGGAGCCTCTAAGCAGGCATCCGAGCAAGAATCTCTTCCTGCTGGGCTTCTGCTCCGTCCTCCAGGCAGCCCTGGGATGGATGGCAGCCCCATCCCCAGCCGCCCACCAGACCCTGAGCACACCAACCTCTCCTTGGCACCCTGCACCTGGGCCCTCTCCACAGCTGGAGGCAGTGCTGTCATTTCCAGGCTCCCCCCTCCCAGGCCACCGTGTTTTCATTCCCAGGCCTGGGAGCCAGGAGAGGAATAAGCCGAGGTCAGAGCAAAGGCCTGGACCTATCCCCATGGCTCGTCTGCAGCGGCTGAAAGAGCGGCTTGCTCTGAAGAGGCGCCTGTGCCCTGTGAAAGACACACACTTCAGCTGTGTTTGCCGGCTAAAAATAAAGCACCCGGCTCCCCTCACAAGGAAGTATTTACTTTGGGAAAAAAAAAAAAGTATTGTGTACAGTTCAGGGTAGAGAAACAATGTGAATGCCCCTGGTCCCAGCCTGAGTCAGCACAGTGCCGGAAAAATGATTTCTTCTTGTGCCTCAGTTTCCCCAGGAGAAATGAACCCTCTTGGGCCAGAGGGATGCTCAGCTGCTCAGCAGGGCTGGGGCTGTTTTCACTGCTAAGTGCAGGATGGGCCTTTGTGTTTGGTTGGTGCAACAAGACACAGCACGAAATGCTCAGCACAGGGAAACACCATCAGTTATTTTAGCAACTGCTTTTCTCCCATTTTTCAACCAGAAATGATCAGAAAAATTTCCTAGCAAAATATTTCCAGGAGAAAAAAGAGCAAAATCTGTCAGCCAGAGCATTTCCCATCATCTTCTTGTGGGTTCTTTTATTATGAGCAATACAGCTGATAGTGTTTTCAGCCCAGTGTCTCCCCAGTGCCTATTTCTAAGGCATGCACTGTGCCCGTGGCATGAGGGGCAAGAGGAAGAGGGAAGTTCGAGGAATCTAGCTCCTCTTTCTCCTCGCAGCATTAGCAGAGGGAGCCTGCTGTGGTTTAACATATCCCCCGCAAAAGCTGCTTTCATCCTACACCTAAATACCATGAGGAGTGAACTTCCTAAAGCCCTGGAGAAGTCTAAATATAGAAGCCAATCAAGGGCTGACTTCCCAGAGATGAGAAGTACCAAGAACAGTTTCTTGATCAAAAGTTGTAAGAGTCCATATTGAAATAAAACGTCTGTTTTGGTGCTGAAGCCTGTGCAGGAGGAGCAGTTGCAGAGGTGGGCTCTGTGCTGGTGGTGGCCACAGTGCTGGCCCAGGTGGTCACTGGGAGGCCTTGGGCTGCCCAGGGGGGTGGACTAGAGCAATAATGGTGTTCAGAGGAAATTCTCCCCTGTGAGGGTGGCGAGGCCCTGGCACAGGCTGCCCAGAGAAGCTGTGGCTGCCCCAGGTTGGATGGGACTTGGACAAATCTGGTCTAGTGGAAGGTGTCCCTGCCCATGGCAGAGGGATTGGAACTAGGCGGATTTTAAGGTCCCTTCCCATCCAAACCATTCCATGTTTCTATGATCTCTGGAGCACTTGATGGGATGTCTCTGGCATCATGGCAGGATTACATCCCATCCCGTATGTCACAGTTTCTGATCCCAGTAGGTCCCAGTTGCTTTGTCCTGTACACATCCACTCCCTGGTCCAGCTGAGCATTTTTGTCATAAGACCAAAAATTCCCTTAGAACAAAATACAACTTGTAGAAAATTAGAAAGGCACTTCAAATAGGAAAGAGCAGCAGAGTGCTCAGATAAAACCCAAACCCCTCTTTTGCTCATCTCAAAAAAGGGATCCTCGTTTGTGCAGCAGAAGGAACCACCCAGGGCTGGCAGAAAGGGCAAGGGATGGATGAGTGCCACAGGAGTGGTACTGCTGCCGGTGTGGGCTGGGGAACCCACGGCCATGCCATGGCGTGACTCCAGCATGGGACAGGAGAACTCTGACCCTGACCTGGCTGGGGGCAGTGGCTGTGTCCCACAGGCAGCAGCAGCTGGAGCACAGGCAGAGGGAACGGCGTGGCCTGTCTCTGTGTGCAAGGGAGGTGACCTTGAGGGACAGCTCGATACGGCTGGCCCCAAACCTCCAGCTCGGCTGTCCCAGGGATGAGGGTGACAGTGGCCCTTCCAGACAGCAGCAGGAAATTAGAGTTTAACGTGTGACTCTGTACTGGGGCGGGGAGATGCTGTGGTTGGGAGATACAGAAGGGAACGCTTTCATGTGGGAAGTGCAAGGAGAGGCGAGGGCAGAGGGTCTGCTCCCGGGCAGAGAGCAGAACGCAGCCATTATCAGGCAGGGCTCTGCTGGCAGGAAGCGGCTTTTGACTCACAGGAAACTGAATTCGGCTGGTATCAGCCCCTTGTGCGAGGTCCAGGGCAGTATTTTATCTGCCGTTGAGCACAGCAGATGGGGAAGCAGTCGGCACTCCCTCCCATCCCACTCCTGCTCCAGCAGTCCCAGTCTGATGGCTCTCCAGCAAAACCCCCTTGGAAAAGGGATGCTTCCCTGCGGAGCCGTGAAGCAGCGTAGCTTCCTGGGCCCTGGGAGAGCTGCCAGTCCCACTGGAGAAGGCAGATATTGCCCTGCCAGCCAGTGCAAGGGCAGAGCCAAGACCCTCCACGCTGCTGAGCCCAGAATGGGCAGTTTCCAGTTCCTCTGGCAGTGTCTACCCCAGTCAGTCTGAAGAGGAGCTGGGAGCATGCAGGCTTTGGAGAGCTCAGGTTAAATGCTCCCAGATTCTCCCAAATCCAAGCCCAAGTCGGGGAAGGACTTGCAGGTTTGAGAAGTCCTGTGCATGAAGCCCGATGTCATCCCTTGACCTCCCTGGAGCTGCTTGGGTTGGGAGTCTGGTTTCGCTGGGGTGGTGGCAGCTCACCGGGGCTTGGGGTGGAGGTCACCGCGGGCAGCATGGACTGGATCAGGTGGCAGCTGCTCACCGTAGATTTGCTGCCCCACAGAAAACAGGGTTAGCTCATCAGTGCTGCAGTTTGGCTGTGGAAACCTCCCATCATGGCAGTTTTCACACCCAGGCTGGGCTGCTGAGGAGTGGCCACAGGGGCTGGTAGAGACACGGCAGGTTGCTGGGAGCAGAGGGAGCTGGGCGGGTGGAGGGGGCCGGTCATGGAGAAGTGTGGGTGCTGCTGCCGGGCTCCAAGGCAGGACCGGGCTGTGTAGGAGCGATGGCAGGGATGTGTGGGAGCATGGCAGGTCCATGTGGGAGCCGTGGCAGGTCCGTGTGGCAGCGTGGCAGGGCTGTGGGAGCATGGCCAGGTCCGTGTTTGGAGCATGGCAGGGCTGTGTGGGAGCATGGCAGGGCTGTGTGGGAGCCAGGGCAGGTCTGTGTGGGAGCCTGACAGGGCTGTGGGAGCATGGCAGGTTCATGTGGGAGCATGGCAGGACTGTAGGAGCCGTGGCAGGTCCGTGTGGGCACATGACAGGGCTGTGGGAGCATGGCAGGGCTGGGGGAGCGGGGGCGGGGGCGGGGG
>VZTJ01001438.1:1558450-1580392 GCA_013397795.1 Orthonyx spaldingii
GGGGCAGCGGGCGCGGGGCGGCGGCGGCGGGCCCGGGGGAGCGGATTACCGCCGGTTGCCGTGGTTACCCGCTACCTGCCGGCGGGCCCCAGCCCGGCCCGGCCTCCCTCCCTCCCTCCCCGCCGCGGCAGATGTCACCCCGCGCCGCCGCTCGGGGCTGCCCGGGCGCTCTCCGTCCCCTCCCGCCGCACCGCCCTCGTCCCGGGCCGGGCGGGGGCCGAGCGTGCCCGGGGCGGCTGCCGAGAACAAAGGTGCCGGGGTCGGCGCTGCCAGCGCCATGGCCGGGCCGCGGCCCCGGGAAGCGCTGCCCGGCCCGTGCCGCACCCGGGACAGCGCTGCCTGAAATGGCTGTCGCCGCCCGGGGCCGGGCACGGGAGGGGATCTCGACCCGCAGAGGCGCCTCCCGGCACCGACTGGCGGGTGCTGGAGGTGGCCGGGGTCGGAGGGATGGGGCAGGGACGGACGAGGTGCGGGAGCAGCGAGGCCCGGGAGGATGGTCCGAGGGCAGAGGGTCTCGGGGGTACGGGCGCTCAGAGATGTGGAACTAGAGGAGGTAGGGAAGACAAAGGACACTGGGGAGGAAAAAGACTTGATGGAGGAGAGGAGGTGAGAGGAGAGAGTGCTCACAGCTCTGGGAAGGTGGGGAGGATGAGAGGAAAGGGGGGGTGAGAATTGTGGGGCACAGGACACAGGGACAGAGAAGGAGAGACTGGTAAGGGTGAGAGACAAACCCGTGCTGGGCAAATATAGGGGAAAGAAGGATGGCTAGAAGGTGGCAAAGGGACTCCTCAGCTCCTGAAATGCCACCTGCTTCCAAGCACTTATGTCAGGGCTGAGCTTTGCTCCTGAAATCTTTTACTCCTTGTGAGGGCAGGTGACTTCTAATAAAGCCCCAACACCAGGACGGGGTAAAAGCATCCCTTTTTCCCATTCTGCTTCCCAGCTGAATTTTTATTGCTATTTAAACCTGAGGGGTTTTAAGCCGTTCTGAGATATTATGGGCTCTGACTCATGCCTTGAATACTGGTGAGCAATGCTGGGTGTGGAAGGAGGAACCCGAGGGGCGTGGGCCCCTCAGAGAGGTACTCTACAGCACACGTGTCCTCTTAAATCCTAGGTCAACATTTGGGTATATTGCCAGATATAAACCTCCCTAATCCTGGAGGCACTGACTTGATACAGCTTCTTATACCCAGTGGCTTTGATACCTCTTGCATCTCACCTGCTTCCCAAAGCTAAATAATCATCATGGGGAGAGCAGTCACAAGGCTGAGGAGGGGATGGAGATACGCGAGGAGTCAGGGGAGGATCGCTGCAGGGAGTGGGATGCTGAGGAGGCAGCTCCGGCATCCGGCATCCAGCCGGGGTGGAGAGCAAAGCGCTGCTGGGTGTGCAGCGAGGCTGTAGCAATGCCCAGACCCGAGGTTACCTTCACTGCATTCCTTCTGAAACCGAGGAGGAAACGGGGACCTGCTGGCCGTGCAGGGAGGAGGACGTTAGCCGGTTGGAAACAGTGATTTGCATATAGGGTTGGTTACAGCCTTAATTTTGAGGGCTCTGCTTGTTAGATCTGACTGTGCTTTTCCCCTGCTGCATTTTCCTTTGTCCTGTTTCTGTAATTATCCTCATTTCAACCCTGCTCTGAGGATTATTGGTCAGTAGGAAGCCTCCTAATGCCCGCTCCTCCTTGGCAGGGGAATACCCATGCCCTCGATTAAACTGAAACTCTCTGAACGGTGACAGAAGAAATTAGATCTATATTCCTCAAAGACACTCCCTGGGGCGAAGTTTCCCGACCCCCACCACACAGCCCTGCCACCCTGCCCCTTGTGTTCACTCTCAATATTCTCTTTGTTACAGCCACCTTCAGACCTGGCTTGGGGCTCCCCGGGGAGGGCAGAGGTGGTTTGTGTTGGAAAATCCTCGTGCCCGTGTCCCGGGTGAGCTCAGTGACTGTCCCACTGCAGCCTGTGCCCGGGACAGGCAGGCTCTGTTCCGAAATTGGGGTGAGGAGCCAACTCTAATAGGCAGCGCTGTACATTAAATGACTGCTCCTCTGAGATGTTGGGTAGCTTTAGCAGAAGGTGGGCCCACTGAGTGATTGATTTCTGAGAGGCCCTTGACTGGTGGCTTAAAGAACAGCATTTATTCAATCTATAGACTGTGTAAGATACACAGAGCCCAACCAAGGACAACACAAGCGCAGGTTGGGAGACTGGGTGTTCCCTGTGCATGCAGACCCCTGCCAGACCCTGCCCACAGCTCCCTGCCAGCCTCTGCCTGCCCTCAGGGATGTGTGAATGCACATGAAAAAGATAGTTTGCAGGTCATTTAGGTGTGCAGGTTGCTGCTTAGCAGCCTGGTGGGTACCCACTGGACAACATCCATGCATACCTTTTGGAAACCAGGTCTTAAAGGGATGAGATATATCTATATCTATATATCTATATGTAGATATGTATATAATTTTTAAAATTTTTTTTTGTCTATGTAAAAATGGCATTTTTTCAAGGAGCAAGCTAAGTGACCTCCAAAAGCCTGGCCCTTTCTCAGTCCCCCCTGCCATTACAGTAGCCACTGACCACCTCCCACTAGCCCTTCCTGCTCTGGTGCTTTGTGCCGAGTGCCGATAGCAGCTGCCGGGTCCCAGAGGCTGCCTCCCCTTCCCACGGCATACCCTGCCAGTGTGAGCTGACACCGTTGGTGCCAGTCAGCTCGGAGGAGCACTGCTCCCCACACTTCCCACTCCCATCAGTCTGTCACCACTGTCGTGTGGCAGAATTACTGCCTCCTGCTCTCCAGCACATCCGAACACACAAAGAGCTGTGCTGCTGCTGCCAGCGCTCAGCTGCTCTGCGTCTGTGAGAGGGAGGGAGCCTTGGAAAGGTCAGTGCAGGGAAGGAGGGGATGCTGGCTCCTTCCTTTAGGGGCTGTATCCTGGCATCACAGTGAAACCTTGTCCTGCTGGCTGATCCATGTCCACGGGGACTGCAGCCAGCGAGAGTACCTCACATCTCAGGGCTTCCCAGCGTGGTTTAGCACCATGTGCAGGTCCAAAGAGCTTCCCCTGCCTGTTCCCCGCCTAGCAAAACCATCCCACATTATGGAAATTGAATTTCTTGATCAGTTGTGACTCCACTCTGGACTCTTCCCTTGTTTTTATTCCTGGCCCAATTTCACTGCCAGCTTTAGCAGCACAACAGCAGCAGCCGCCACTGCCCTGGCTACAGCAGGATCCTCCCTGAAGCGATGTTTAATTTATCCCCCACATCCCCCGTGCCCAAGGCAGCCCGAGGCGGGAGCACCGCCACTCTGCCCCCTCCAACCGCATTAGCCCCGGGCCGATCTCGTCGCCCCTGTCACCCATCGCTGACACTAACTCAACTTGCCTGCACTGTTGTAGGGGGCAGATGGACTGTCAGAGCCCGAGGGCATCTCTCTGAAACGCGTGGCTGTGGTGGAAGATTTCTTTGACATCATCTACTCGATGCATGTGGAAAGCTCGTCGGAGCCGGGCAAAGCACCCAAACATGCCGGGCAGAAGAAAACCTACCGAGCGGTGAGAGTCCCCCCCGTGCCCCGGGCGGGAGGGCACCGGAGCGGAGGGGCTGCGGGAGGGAGAGTCCCTCGGGAATGGGGATGACAGGGCAGGTAGGAGCAGAGCCACTGGCGGGAGGCAGAGGCGAGGCAGAGCCCAGTGTGCCTGTGCGGGGAGGCGTGAGGAAGGAGGGGTTTAAAGGCAGAGCAGCTGTGCTCGGGGACGGGAATCCGGGCTGCAGCGGCAGCACAGCGCGGCTGCTGGGAGAGGGGAGAGCAAGGGAATCATACAAAGACACTGTGCATGTCTGAAGGGAAAAGGAAGAGAAATCCTCTGTATTAGTGATGGATGAGAGAATGTTTGCCCGGTCCCTTGCACGCTCCAGGTCATCTGCCTTCTTGTCTGCCTCAGCCAGAGGGAAATGTCTCATGTGGGCCTTGAAGGGCAGGAGCAGCCAGAAAGGGGAACAGGGGCATGGCTGTAGCCTTCCCATCCCCTCCAGCCAGGCAGATGCTCCCACCAGCCCATCCTGGGTTTCCTCAGTTACAAAATGGAGGCAGGCACCAACCTAAGTCTCGACTTGGCTCTATGGACGCCAAGAACCAGCTCTATCCATCCTGAAACACCACTCTAGTTAGGTCAGGAATAATTTAGCTTGAAGTGTGCTTCTCCAGGGAGCTTGCTGTTTCTCCTGACTCTGCACAGCCCTTCGATGCAAACATTTGGGCTCTCCTTTTACCAGAAGAGCTGAATTTACTGTCCAAAACCAAGCTACTCCCTTGAATCCCACAGCCCTAAGGACCAGGTCGCTTAGAGACAGGAGTGGTTTGCTGGCAGCTCATCTCTCTGGTGTATACAATGTCTTGGAGAGGTCTGTGCAGGCTGCCCTCGTCTCCGTGATGATGCCTGAGGTTCTGCACAACTCAGTGTGCTGCCAGAGTCAGTAGAAGGTTGGAGCCTGTCCTGCCTGCCTATGTGCCTGCTCCATCCACGCTGTGGTGCTGGCAGTGCTGTGAGGCAGCCCAGTGCCCTGCAGCCTCCCACATGTGGTGGGAGTCCCCAGGGAGCAGGGCTCTGCACACAGAGCTCATGGCATCACTCCCTGCCCTAAGCACTTGAGTCATGCCCCTGCGGCAGAGCACGGGGCTGGGGGCTGGGCCACACACTGACCCTCCCTGGCTGGGGGCAAGTGACCTTTCCGTGGTCCAGGGGGAGCAGGGGGAGCCCCACCAGCATGACCACGATTCAAAAACTTTCTGCTCATTTCCCCAGCAGACCACTCCGACCCTCCCCTAATTCCTTCAATTCATCTCTCTGGAGGACTAATCTGTGCCCTGCACAGCCCCAGGGGAGCAGGCTGGATCCGTCTGTTTTCCCAGGCCTGCTCACAGCAGTCAGAGAGCTTCACGCTCCACCCCTCATCTCCCTCTTGAGCTGAGATCATCACATTAGCAGCGTGTATCCCCTCCTGACCTGGCAGGACGCTGCTGGCTGGGCTGCCCAGCCTCTCTCCTGCCCTCACTCCTGCCCTTGCTCTCCGGAGCGCCTTTGTAGCCTGAGCTGGAAGGTGAAATGCTGCAGAGCACATGCCACGCCTGGCACGGGTGCACAAAGGGACGCTGCTGGGTGGCCAGTTGGGAGGCTCCAGGGTCCCCTGCCTCCTTCTCCCTGCTCTCTTTCCCCACTGCTTCTGATTAGAGACACTGGAGAGTTTGCCCTTGTCCGTGACCTCCGGAGGGAGGCAATCAGAAAGGGAGTTCGGATGGGAGATAACTCATCAAGGAAGCTGTCTGCTCTGCGGAGCATCAAATCAGCTGAGAAATAACAACTGTATCACTAAAATTAGCTGAACATTTGCGGCAGAGGCTGTGGGCTTGCTGGAGCAAGAGAGGCAGGGAGACGGCTGAGCCCGGCGGGCAGCACGCGGGGACGGCTCCCTGCCTGCGCCACCACACCACGGCTGCCACCAGCAATTTCCAGGCCCCTCATTTCAGCGTTTCTGCGGGAATCCCTTGTGCTTGTGCATCGATAAACATCGCACAGAGGCGAGGACTGAGGTGGCATCCGCTCGGCCACAACAGAGCTCGCTGGGGCTGCAGCTAAATAGGAGTAGAATCCCATGAGGACCAGGCACTGCAGCCTCCATTTGAGCGCTGGGACAAGGTCCCCGCCTGAACTTTCCACCCATCTGGCATTCTGTGCGTGTGAAAGCCCGGGCTCTGCTGCCGCGCAGTGGAGATGGATGCGGCTCCCTCCCACCGCAGCGGCCGGGCACGGCGCTGCCTCAGCCGTGATCCAGCAGAGCCTCTGCCCCTGCCCCGCTGCTCTGCTTCTAGAACAGCACCCCCTCAGGGCAGAAAAATGCTTGGAATTTAGGTATTTTTGTATTTAATATGGATTCATGTAATTTAGGTATTATTTGTTAACTACATAAGGTAGGAGGACGATGCTCATGGGCCAGAGGAGGGGAGTCAGGACATCCTGGGCCGTCCCCTCCCAGCTCGCCCCCATCACCAGCCCTCACCCACGAGGTGTCTGATTGCAGCCCCACTTCCCGTCCTGAGCCCCACTTCTGTTGGGCTCGCAGCCCCGAGGACTGGCACAAACAATTGAATTTCTGTCTGCTTTATGACCCCACTTGTAAGTGCTGTGACCCCTGTGGGGGTCACGGCCCCTGGTTTGGGAACCACCGTGCTCGGACAAGTCACTTAGACCAAACAGGATGGGTGATTAACCGTAGGAACCAGCCCCAAAGTAAGAGGTGGGCTCTCCACCTTTTAATGCCTTCCAATTAAGACCAGATGTCTTCCTGGATGATGTTTTAGGCAAACCACAGGCCACTGGGCTGCAGGAGAACCTGAGTGAAGTTTCGTGACTTGTGCTACGCAGGTCAGACTCCAAGATTTGATGGTCTTTTATGGCCTTAAAGAAGTCTACATTAAAATTGACTCATTCCTTCTACAAATAATCTAGTCTTGATCTTTAGAAATACTGTAAAATTACCTCTGGCAGGAATTAATTACAATAACAGGACTCTGGGATTGCCAGGCACCTTCTATGGGTGCTTAGATCTGGATCTGGTGTTTAACTTCAAGCATCCAAGTTTTAAATATTTATCCTTAGCTTTTCCTCATCTATAAAATACATATCCCACAAAGGTTCAGGAGACTTAATTCATTACTGTTTGTAAAAATGTTTTCAATTCCCTAGATAAAATATGTCACAGAAGTGCAAAGTATTATTAACAGTAATTGATTGTCATTGTGGGAAAAAGTGACCTGCCCTTACAAAAGATTAATGGATTCTTCAGGTTACTGGTGTGATGGTAATTAACAATGCAAACAGAGCTGACGAGGCCTTACTTTTGCGTTTGAGTCTTACACGTTCATAGCTTTGCTCTTCCCAGACTCCAAGGGGGAATGGGAAGGAGTTTCTGGGAAGGTATGGCTATGCAGGGATACCAAAGGTTCAGTTGTGTCTTGGTGCCTCTCTGGCACAGCGCTTACCCTCCCAAAATGTTCCCCGACAGCTGCTCTGGAGGGAAGGATTTAGGGCTGGAGGGAACAACGTGTGGCTGCGAGCTATGCCCATGGTCTCTGCCCTGTTCTCTCTCTCCCAAGACATACAATTCTCTGTTGTTTCCCCAGATTGCAGAGACCTATGCTTTCCTCCCGAGAGAGGCTGTGACCAGGTTCCTGATGAGTTGCACTGAGTGCCAGAAGAGGATGCATTTCAACTCCAACGGCCTGGAGCCCAAAGGTAAAGGCGAGTGACTTCTGCCAGCAGAGCTGACACTGCATTTTGTACCAGCACAGAGCCACGGACAGCTGCCAGATACTGCCCCGCCCAGCACATACATCTTAACCTAAGGGTGTTCCTAACCTGGGCTATTTTTCATCTTATAGCCAAGATGAAAGAATTGCTGAAACCTACTTCTTTCAGCTGAGGGAGCAGAAGCAGCCTGGCTTTCTTTCTGAGCTTCCCCAGTGATGCCCACAACATGGGTCAAGAATACCATAGATATGGTGCAATCAGCCCATGATCATGTGTGGGTGGAAACTTCAATGTCTAAAAAAAATAACCTAAAGTTTTTCCCTGGAACTGGTAATTTTGTACTGACAGACACAGAATATGTCTGAATAGCTGAAGTTTCTGATAAAGAAGCAATTTACACTAACTAATAGATGAACACATGATCCTGAGTTTGATAATGGCAAGTGTTTTGGCAATCACAGTTACACTGTGCTTGTGTACACACACAATTGGTGTGGCCACTGAGGTGGTTGACTGGTTATAGCTCTTTTGCAGACAGATGCAAACTGCAGCTCCTTAGGTCTAAGAAAGAGAAAGAGTGGGAAGAAGATGGGACCAGGTTCTCTTCCAGAGTAGCTGGTTAAATGTTTGTGTGGGTTTTTTTCTGAATTACAAACTTGTTTTCATGATCAAGTGCAAAGCATCAAAGTGATGGTGGTTTCACCCATTAAAACTGTTTCTTTAAAAAAACCCTAAGCAAACTGCAGAGAATTGGTCTGTTTCAAAAGTGGCAAGGCAAACTGGCTCATTTGGCAGCTCTTACCAAGAAGGGAAGCAGAATTTAAGAAACAAAAGGCCCAACAATAGAAAATTTCTAGTATTAAATACTGATTGCCAACTGTTTACTGCTGGGAGCAGAGCTGTGGACAACCCAGAGGTTTTGTGTAAGTGGATTACGTGCCATCTATCCAAAGGTAGTGACTGAAATGCTTTGTACTCATTATATTTTTTAAAAACTCTCAAAAACTCTCCCAGATAACTCCATGTGAATTCTATTAGTTGAAGCTCCATTACCACAGCACTTCCCACTCTGCCAGCTAACGGCCTGATCCCACTTTCCAATTACATCAAGAAAAGTTTTGGCCTTTGGCCTTGCTGGGAGCCAGCCTGACCTTCACACTGATTGCACTGCAGCCATCACGGGTGATGTTCCAAGCACTGCACTGCAGCAGCCAGCTCAGGGGATGGGAAGGGTGATGGGATGAGTCAGGCCAACAGGGATGTCACTTGTTGGCTTCACCCACACCAGGACACCTTCCTGAATGCCTGGCAGTAGCCGAGCTGCCAGTTCCAGAGCTTGGGGTCCCATTTCAGGAGGCAGCTGATGAAAACGGTTCAGAAATTCACAGATTCACAGACTGGAATTGGTTTGGAAGGAACCTTAAAGTCCATCTCATTCCAACACCCTGCCATGGGCAGGGACAGACACCTTCCATTAGACCAGGCTGCTCAAAGCCCCATCTAACCTGGTCTCCCTTCAGGGGCTTCCACCCACCCACCATCCTCCATCTCCTGTGCCTCTCCCAGCAACACACACCCATCCCAGTTCAGAGGCAGCTCAGGGAACACCTGGTTCTGGGTATCCCCTCCAGAGTAGTCCTAGCTGTGGGAACCATGATCAGGGCTGAGATCCATCTGTCCTGAGCAAATTTATAAATTAATTATTGATTATTTTCATATGGCTTCTTCCCTTAGCAGTTCTCTTAAAAATAAATAAATCGGGATTACAAAGGATCCCACAGGTAAAAAGTCTTACCTAACAAGAATGAAAGGACAGAAGTGCTTCTCTGCCTGAATAGCACCTAAATAGTGACTAAGTACATGTGAAAATGCATTGAGTAGATTAGATAAGGTTACTTCTGCTGGGGAAGGGTGTCTGATTTCACTAACACGTATTCAGGAATTTATCAGGAGCAAATCACCTAAAAAAACCACTGGGGTCATAGAAGAATTACTGAGGTGTATGCACATGCATACACACATGCAAGCGTATACAGGTAAAGTTTAACTCAGTAAGATGACAAAATTTGAGTCATTCCCATCTCTTCCTACTTCTCTTGTCCATGAAACAAATCTGAACACATTTAATTTGTGATCACAAAAATCCCTAATTAAACATATCTGACATCAAACCCTGCAGGGCACCCACATCATTCATAAAAGCAAATTGTCTTGCTTGTGGGAAAGTTTGGACTTCACTGGGATCTCTTTACAGTGTTATTAAATTAGGAGTAATTCCGGTGGAGTGATACAAATGTGGAGCTAGGATCAAAACCATTTTACTTTCAACCGTTCTGCCTGTTCCCAAGACAACACCAACATGTGGGGCATGTGATAGAGATAACTGAAAAATGAGCTAAAGGATTCCAGGAGCTTCCTCTTGTGACATAGGATGTGAGGATTGTTCCCGTGGAGCCCCTCAGGCCTTTTAAAACAAAGGTTTTCTTTCTTTTCCAGATAACTTAGAAAAAGGAAAAAAAAAAAGAAGGGTTTGGTTTCTTAGGCTCAAGCCCTTATGTGTTGCAGTTGCACAAATGCGCAATTTGTAAATTTGTGGCCTTTAATGGGATTGTTCCAAATTTACATCAGGATGGTTTCAGGCAGAATCTGAGCACTAAAAGATCACTTACATCCCTCTTCCTCCCCATCTGAAGTTGCTGAGCTGCTCCTGGTCAGCTTCATCCATCTCTGCAGCGCTGAGCAGTGGAGTGGGGAATGGCAGGAGAGCAACTTATCATCCTCAGAGATCCGAAACACTCACCTCATCCGTGCCTGTGCTTCAGGAGAGAGCAGCTCTGTGTTACTCTTAGCAAGTGCTTTCCTAAACTCTTAGGGACTCAGCTGACTGGGGAAGGTGGCAGGTTTTGTTCCTGTGAAAAGCTCTCCTTGCACTGGCATTGTAGCATCTTTTCATCACAGCACAGCATCCTTGCGCAGCAGAGGACCCCTCATGGGTTTATTTTGGGTGTTTAATATAGAGAGGCGTAGAAGTGCTCCTAATCTGTAGGTCAAAGCATGGCAGAGACTGCTGGCCATGGGAAAAGACAGAGGAATCAGTTTATAAGGTTCCTAAAAGCTCTGGACCTTCATATTTGGGCAAGTTGATGGCTTGAGTGGCACGAGTTACCCTTCCCTGCACCCACAGGCAGGAATGTTCCATCTGCCCAGGAATGGACTAGTTGAACCTGTGAAAAAAGCATTGTATTTCCATGGACCTAGTCAATGTCTTGATAGATAAGACTTGCGAAGACCTATGTGATGCTTAAGTCAATTACAGACAGTTTTGGGGTCAGGTAATTTCTTAATCAGACATGATAAATCTTGTGTTTCCAGAGGTGTGGAGCATCTTCAGGTCTGCTGAGTTTCGATGGGATTTTTTGACACTCAGCACTTCTGAGAAGCAGGCCCATTAGGACTGGGTTGATGGCTTTTCTGAGGTGCTGTAAAACATTTTGTGAAAGCTCTTTTTCAAGGGGCTCTGTCACAGATGCCTGTGAAACCAGTGACCCCAGAAAATGCAAACCAGCCAGGGAGATTCAAAACCAGGGATGGAAACCTCCCACCATCAGTTCACCTTCAGCTCCTGGGAATTCTTCTTCCTCAGTTATTACTTAAGCTCCCTGTCCAGTGGATATCACACCTCCCTTCAGCATTAATTCTCCAAACTTGGATCTGCCTGTGCTGAGGGCAAAGAAATCCTGCTTGTAGCCAGCAGCCATCCCTGCAGACAATGGCACCTTTCCTCCTGGACAAACCCCCTGCAAATTCAGTGTTAGGAACAGATCATTCCAGCAGACTTCATGTTCTACATCCTGCAGGATCGCAGTGGTGGTGGTGGAGCAGACAAATCTTTGAGAAATCAGAGAAATCACTGAGAATTTGCTTTGTGGGGACTCGGCCTGACCAGACAGAGTGATCTGCAGGAGCATCCAAACCTGGAGTCATCTCTAGAGCTCAGTGTGATGCAGGCAGAGGAATCAACAGGAACAATTTAAATTAAAGATCTCTAAAATTAAGTTTGCGTTTTAATGAGGATGTTAAAAATAATCTTCATCACCAGATAGAGATACTTAATACGTTGCCTTAATGTTAACTCCTACCTGAGGGAATCCCAGCAAAATTGGCAAGACTTTGCAATGCTGAAGCAAGCTGCAAATAGATCCTTGTTCATCACCCCTTGCATAAATCCCATGTGCATGGAAGCGCTTCTGAGGCTTCAGCAAGACTTGGTTTCTTCCTCAAGTTTGGGGAACACTGAAAAGTTATACATTATATGTAGTTTTTTTCACAGGTGACAGCAATGCTTGTTTTCTTTTTTTTTTCCAAGACAACATCTGTTCTGTAATTATGCTCTTGGTGGGGTCATGTTCTTAGAGGAACCTTCTCTCAGTGGGTGGCAGCTCTTGCCAGGGATTTGAAGTTCTCCTAAATACCCCTGTGTAACAGTGACCAGAACATACTGCAGGCCCCTTGTCTAAGTAAAGCTTTTCCTCTGTTCTTCAGAGAGCGAGCCACCTTCCTCCTTGGTTTCTGGGATCATTGACTACAACATGCCCCTCACCTCGACTTACCTAAAGCAGATGAAGCTGCGGGTGATGAATTCACAGGAGCAGGTGAGTGACGCACCGGGGTCTGCCTGTGCCGAGGGGCTGAACGGAGCAATGGTGCTGGGCATGTTCATTTTGGGAGGATGTTTTTGGGAATGGCTGGTTTGTCTGAGCTGGTCGGGCTCTGACCAAGCACAGCAAGTGCTGGTGCATGGAAGTTGTGGGGCTGCACATCCTGGATCTCCTGGCTCAGGGGAAGCAAACTGGGCTGCTTCAGAGTCGTGCCAGTGGAGAGAAGGCAGAGATGGGGTTGATTAAGTTATTGCTTATAACAGTCTGCTTGTTCTTTAGCCATACGGTTCTTCTAAGAAATTGTTTTTAAAATAAATATGGCAAGTAGTAATTTGTTTATCTCCCACTGATGTCTGGGAGCTTTAACAGATGGGGTCTGAAGCCCAGACCTGGCTTTGGTTGCTCTGGGGCTCTCTTAAACTGCTCAGCAACTTGAGGGGGTTCAGCTGGAGCCGCTGCTCTGCTCCCATGTCAAAGTGGGACATGACTCTGTTGTTTGGTGACAGTGTTAAGCCACGGGATTTTGCTTTGGGGATGTGTGGGGCACCCTGCCACAGGATTATACCCAGGCTGTGCAATTTTCTGAAGTTCTGCAGCTGCAGAATTAGCTATGGGAACCTCTGTGCACCATGGAAACAGTCTATAAAAAGAAAAGTATGTTTTACTTGCTCCCCACAATCTGCACTGGAAGCCAGTGCTGGATTTTCTTTCCAGCACACTGAAACCTGAACCTGATTTCACACATTGCTGCCAGTGGCAAGATGTGACAGCATTTGCATGGTGCTGTGGTGGAAAACATTGCTGGGAGCCTGAGCACTCGATGGGGGCTTTTATCCAGCAGCTTCCTAAAGGGATGTGGGTTAGAGCATCACTGCCAGGGTGTAAAGTGCCAAGTGTGGGTTTGCTGGATGGATACCGAGCTCCTCCATCACTTCTATTGTGAGACCTTCTTGCTGGAGGACAAAATGGAATCCGGTGGGAAGCACTTCTACGTCTCAGAGCTTTTGCCTTTGCTTGTCCTTGTTTGACACTTGAGTGAGTTTCGGGATTTGTTTAAGGTTTTGAAAGGTGGAAGGCTGATGTGCCAGGTTTTGTACTCATGGTGGGTGGGGCAGTAGAACTGTGGACAATTTGGGGGGCAGCTGGGCTGAACTGGACTAATCTGAACCAGGCTGGGGACATGGAGTGTGTGCCCCTTCATGCCATCTGATGGCTGCTTTGGGACCACTTCTGGATAAATAGGCCAACATGTTCTGACCACCTTTGGGTTGTGCAGTGTTTGCTGAGTCTTGGTGCAGCTCCTGGCAAAGTGGCAGGGGTGTGGCAGACCCTGCAATCCTGTTCTTCACCAAGGGCAGGGACTCAGGGGCCATGAAAGCTGGCTGTGCCTTTCAGCATTTGAGGTGCTTGTTTCAAGTTAAGTTTACTATGTGCAGAGGACTGGGTGGTTTGATTTGTCACCATTTATGCTTTTTCAACCAGTTCCTCTTGCCTCTGAAGCTGTTCAAGGGAAGTGTGATACAAAGCTTCATTAAACTCCTGTACCCAGTTCCTACAGGTAGAAAACTGGCCTTGCAGTTTGATCTTATTCCCAGGATAAACAAACCGCCCAGAAGCTGGCAGGCTTCAGTAGTGGATCTTGAGTTTTGGAGCTGCCTGCTTAGGGATGCTTGCTTTGAGAACTTTGGTTGGTAATTTAGAGTTTATGCTCTGAATTTTGGTGTAGCAGCTTGCACTGGAACTGTCACTAGATCGATCTAACGTGCTGCTAACATGAATACTCCTGAAGCTTGCAGGGATTGGAATAGAAGCGTATGTCATGCGGGAACAAAAAGGGACCAGCTGAGGCAACCAGCAGTTGTTGGTTTAGATCATAAATCAAATGGTTTGATGTTATTCCCTGCCTCTAAAGTTTTCCTTCTCCTGTGCTCCTGTCGTTGCGTTGCAGTGCAGCTTTCGAAGCTTTTCAAGCCCTAGCAGCCAAGGGAAAAACCCGTTTGAAAGAAGTAAAATTTCCTGTTCACTGTGTTACTGAAACTGATTCCTGAGAGCAAGATAAAAAAGAGATCAGTCTTATTGCTCAGACTTCTGAAGCATTAAAACTTTCCATCATGACAAAAGTCTGAGAGGATTCAGATGGTTGGACCTGCTGGGGAAAATGCAGCAGGATTTGAGCGCTGTCCCTTCTGACATGGGACATTCCCCGGCTTCCCCTGGGGAATCAATTCAATTATTTAGGTTGAAAAGATCTTCAAGGTCATTGTCTGCAATCGTTCCCCCAGCACTGCTAAGCCCACCACTAAACCATGTCCCCAAGTGCCACATCTACATGGCTTAAACCCCTCCAGGGATAGTGAGCAGCCTGTTCCAAAGCTGGACAACCCCTTTGGTGAGGAAATTTTTCCTAATATCCAACCTAAACTTCGCCTGGTACAACTTGAGTGAAAATAAGTGTCACATGCCTGAGGCAGCTGTGGCTGGACCTGGAGCTGCTAATGCTGAGGCTACCTGAAGAAAATGTGTTGTAATAATGCCAATAACAGGGTTCAGTTCCCTCCACAAGTATTCCCCAGCTAATTTCATTCTTCTTCGTATTTTGCACTGGAAAGACAACAGTGCCTTCCTTTTTTCCTGGAGGAACTTGGCAGTCTGTGTGGAGCATGGTCTGTGGAACACAGGCTGCTGCTCTTCCTTCCCCAGGGTTAGGGTTAGGGTTGCACAGTTCAGGTGTTGGCAGCTTTTGGGGTTCCAGCTGTTTGTCAACAGAAAAAACCCTCTAAAGACGGTAGAAATAATTCTGACTTTTATGCAAATACAAAACAGGCAGAAGATGCAACCTGCTTTAAAATTTGCACTACACAGATAATCCCTGCAAGGTTTTTATCTACCAGCATGTCCAGGCTGCTCTCACTGAGCGCTGCCATTGTGCCACCTTGCTGCTTTCCTCTCACTAACATTTGATGGTGTTAATAGAAATAAATTAAGCAATGGACTCGTGTTTCCCCTGGCTTTGGCCAAAAGCAATTATTTGTATGCAGCAGCACCAGGAGAAACTCGCTTCACTTGGGGTAACAATGAGTGAATTTATGCCAAAGTGGCCTTTTAACTTCATTATTCAGGGGGAAAAAAAGTGTATATAAGTGTAATCTATTAGTGCTGCTAAGCACATCAGTATTAGGGCACCAGTGTCTCCAGAAGGAAGCACAGCCAGAAGAACCTTAAAGAAAGCATTTTATCTCTGCTTAGGGACAAAAAACTGTCAGAAGAGAAGCTCTTTACATGGTTGCTCACAAAATGAAGAGTTCCTACAGAATATATTTCTATATATTTCTTGGAGTCAGAACATCTGTTCTGGCACAGTGGAAAATAGCAGAGACCCGTGTTGCTTATACTGGGTTCAGGAGGAAATGCAGGTTCTTCTGGGGTGGGAATCTTCCTTTATCCCCATTTTTAACCAGTTCTCACATGTGTGAAAAAAATCAAGCCCCTTACCCTTTACAGAGTGCTGAATTAGCCCCATTTCATGGCGTCTACGAAGGCATTAAAGCATCTCTGAACTGCTGACCTTCCCAATCTAGCAGTAAAAAGGAATGAAAAGAAGATATTTGATATTTATCTATAATGATCCTTCCACCTCATTTTCAAATGCTAAATATTAGCATTTTTAAATGATTGGTTATTCTGTTGCAGTCATTTTTCAGACAATCTCTTCTGTGTTTCTCAACCTCAGCCTTGGATTTATTTTTTATGCCGCTGTTGGGCAGGGTTTCCACTGGTGACAGGAGGAATATAAAGATTTGAAGAGGACAAATCTCAGCACTAAAATGCCAGGCTCTCTCTCTCTGCTCCAGAGCTGTTGCTGCTACCTTGGCAGGAACAGTCCAGGGCCAAGTAACCAGGTTTAAATGATACAGAAACGTTTTCAAAGATTGCTTCAGTGGCTGCTGGCAGAAGGTCACGCAATCAGTGAATGGCAGGAGCTGCTCTTGGATGGGAAATAAGAAGAGTGTTTTTCTTGTTGCTATGGCTTTGCTGCACTGACTTATAAGTGTGTGAGAGGGACAGAGCCTTGTCCTGCACCATCACACATTCCATCCATCCAGTAATTTCCCTCTAAGCTTGGAGTGTGTGACAGTGCGTGGATGTGAGGTGCTTTTCAGAACACTTATTTCAAGCAATGTTTTAGCTCAGACAGCTGGATAATCCTGGAAGGGGAGCACAGGGGCTTAAATCCCACCGATGTACATGGAGTTGGTCTTGTCTGGTACTCATAAGGATCAAGCCTCGGCAGGATTCGAGAGCTCGTGGAGCTTCATGAGCAGAGGCTGGTTGGGAATGTGAATTCCTCCTCCTTCCACTGTCCTCTTTCCCAGGTCTACCCATTACTGTGCTTGCTCACTTCAGTGTCTCAGAGGCTCTGAGACCAGCTAAGATGCATCTTCCCCTGGCCGCTCACCTGCTTTCTTCTGCTTTGGAGCCATCTCCAGCCAGTCCTGGAGGTAGAAGGCAGGAAGGGGAACCTGCGGTCTCACTGGGCCCGCTGGGTTTTTATTTTCAGTCTGCAAGTTCAGCGGTGAGAATTGCAGACATCTCATTCCACAGAGTCCAGAGAACAGGAGCAAATCTGGCAGAGCTAGCAGCTGCTGGGCGAGCCCTGGGAACTGGATTTAGTTGTCTGAGTGTTTCATGAAGGCATCCTGAAGAAACCCTGTGTGTGTTCACAGAGGTGGGGAAGGCAGCAGCAGGCAGAACTTGAAAGGAAGTGGGATGATGCGTTCGCATCACATGAGGATGACAAGGTACTTCCCAGTCCATTAAAGAGAGTCTTAAACATCTCCAGGAATAAATACCTCTAGATCAGCTTGACGAGATAGCTCTCATTCAAGAGGCTTTGTCTTGGCTTGGGAAGATCTTTGTTTCCTGCTGCTAATTTTTAAGTCGTTTTTGAGCACTAAGGACTTTACCTAAACGCACCTTTAGGCACAGAAGGGACCACTGGCCGTAGGCACAGGGAGGCACCGAGTTAGAAACAGATTTATCTGCTCGCTGCTCGGCGGGCTCGGCAGCACAGCCCTCTAGTGGGGACAGAGCTTCTGCCGCCGGGATCGGCTTTGCCTGGGAAACTTCGGATCTGCTCTTAACGACAGTTAGTCCAGGCAAAGCCAGCTCCAGCTGTCACACCAGTGTTCTTTACTGGCTTTAGCAAAACTTTCATCCTTGGCCTAACGGCTCATGAGATGCAGGAGGTCAGATGACCAATCCATTGAGCCTGGTTCCACCCTGGTGTGAATGGGTCGCTTTCAGTGAAGGGCAACTCATTTTTGTCACTGGGAATTAACTCTGACGTTCCCAGATAGTAAAAACTTGGGAGCTTTTCTTTCCCGTTGTGTGGATCTGTCAGTACTTTTCCCAGTGTTCCAGGTGAGCTCTGTTTGTTCAGTATGACGTGTGCTGTGAGCAAACAGTGTGAGACCGATGTGGGCTGGCTGGGGTCGGTCCTGTCACTGCAGCTCTTGTCTGCAAGTGCGAAGAGATGCCAAGGCTCTGACTCTTTGCTGTTTTGGGGCTAATCATGCTGCTTTCTGTAAGCAAGAAGGTGGTATTGCCTGTTTCTAGTGGTGCTGGGGACAATTCACCCCCCTGAACTACTCACGTGTATTTAGTTGCTGCATGTGACAGCTCCAGTCCGTTCTCGTGCACTGGTGGTCCCTTCCCCACCCTCTCTTCACTTCCCTGTGCTGTTGTGCAGCTCAACTAAGGTTCTGGAGAAGTGGCTGGAGGATATTTAGAAGTTTCTCTGGCTCTTGGTGGAGCTGTGGTTGTCATGCACATCCACCCGTGGGGAATTGGGACTGATCACTCTCCACCTCACACACCTATCGTGGTGCCCATTATCTGGTCTCAGAAGCCTGCTAGAGCCAAGCTGCATGAGCTTGTGTCTGGGAACACAGAAAACGTAGAGCCAGAAGCCACACTACCTCTCTTTAATTTAATTCCTCATTTCTTCCCAGTACATTCCCTGTTTGGTAAGAGCTGCTGCCCATTCCCTTGTGTGTTAACCAGAAAGGCAGCTGTTCCCAGTAGAACTGGAAACTAGGTTTTGTTTCAGGGCCTGTAAAGAGGGGCTGGGAAACATTCCCAGGGGAAAAAAGTAAAGAGTCAACCTCAGAGTGATGAAAACACTATTGCAACATCCATCCATGGAGTAGTCTCATGGATCCAGTTGGATCTGTCCTGTTCCTGTGGAAAGCTCTGCATGGTGGGCTGTTCTGCATCATCTCAAGGCTCAGGTGCTGACATGCTGTACACTGACTTTGATCAAGTCACACAAATGGCTGTTTCTTAATTGCCTTCTCCCTTTAAAAAGGGGATAATACCTTAGAGAGACTTCTGAGGTCTTGCTCACTAATAAAGCTCTTCAAGAGCTTGGATGGCAACTACTTTGAGAGCACAAACTGTTATTAATGATTTCCGTTATTACAGAAGATGAAGCTGTGTGGTTCAGCTTTTTAACCTTGATTTGTGTGCTTGCTTTTGTTTCTGCTGCTGTTCAACCTGTGCAGGCAGGTTTGCACCTTGTCTGCTTCCACGGACCCCTCAGCCCCACACCAGGAGTCGTGTGTGCGCAGAAAGAGCAAAGGAGTCAGTTTTACTCACGAGGATGGATTCTGAATCGTGTGGAATGGCTTGAGAATGGCCAAAAATGGGTTTAGTGGTGGTTCTGTTTATGGTGACTCAGTTCTGATTTGGGGGACCAAGAGATGAGCTGTGAGGGTCATCCTCACTGTATAGAGCAGTGTGGACATCGCTACCAGGGCACTGGGTTTGGGCTGTGGAAAAGAATGTTAAGGGGCCTGTCCCTTCAAACACCCATTCCCTGTCCTCCAGAACCAAAAAATTCTACCCACAGAAACAACTCCTTTCCTGATCCTGTATTTGGCAGTGGCTAGTATGCCCTGTGAAGTATGGAGCTGTATTTCCTTTCCTTCTCTTGGTCTTGGCTTCTGGGAGAAAAAAACCCCTTTTATTCATGCCCATGCCAGATGCTAACTACTGCTGCTTCTAAGGAAGGAGTGACCAGGATGAAGTGGGAGTACAACCCTTAGCCCATAAGGAACCTGGTCTATAATGAAGTTTCCCAAATCTTTACCCTCTTTTTTTTCCCCTGACTCTGCTCTGGATGGCAGATAAGGTACAGTGTGGATAAAAGCTGTGTCTGCCTCTCATGCCATACCCTCCTTTGGCCCCTCCTGCCCATTTCCTTACTGGCCTCTCCCCCGAGAGATTCGCATTTCACTGCTTATTCCTCAGCAGGGTTCGATGGTCACGGAGGGCCCAATGCAGGAGGTCCCATTTGTTATTTAACCTACTTTTCAGAGGCACAAGAACATCAAGTGACTCGCACAAGGTCGTTCATGAGTCAGTGACTCCTCTGGCGTGATGGCCAGAGCCTGCAGTCCCTGCTCCCACCACTAGATCCGTGTGCCCACAATCCACAGCACCACAACCATTCAATTAAGCTCCTGCAGCGCCTTAAATGTCGTTTATTCCTGGGTTTGACAGCAGGCCTGGTATTCTTGTGGAGCCTTGCCTTAGGAAATGACAACAGATGAGGTCAGGTCATTGTTAGCGATGCCCTTGGAAGCATCAGTGCCTGGTGCTCAGGCAGGCTCTGTGCTGTGGGTGCTGTCGCAGCTGGGACATGGCTTTTCCCAGGACCTGCAGCTCAGCTCTGGTGGCATCCAGCGTGACCCTGCTGGACCAACACAGTTGAGCAGGGAGCCCCAGGGTCTCTGCATGGGCAGATCTGTGTCCATGTGAAGGGGCTGGAAGGTACCAGAGGTAAAGAACACATTGTGAGGAGAGAAGGAAGGAAGCGACTTATAAATAATATATTTGATGTATATTATATATATGATACAGTAACAGCAGCACTGGTTTGTTACGGTGTGCTTTTTTTTAATGTGTAATCTCGTAAGGCACTTACCCGTTCCTGACAACTCGATAAATTATTATTACCAATTCTGTATCTAATTGCCAGTTATATCCCCCTAGACAATTTGAATCCGAAAAATACCCACTAGAAAGGCACTTGGTGGGCCATTTCCCAGAGCTTCCCTGGCTGTTTCTGGAGGCAGCCCCTCTTCCGCTGGTGAGCCCCACTTCTGCCAGCCTCGTGACCCCGCTCGCTGGCACAAACAATTGCATTTCTGTCGGGCTCATGACCCCACTTGTAACAGCGGTGACCCCCTTTGGGGTCAGGACCCCTCTCCTGCACGGGGAACAGCTCCTGCCCAGCAGCTCTTGCTGAATGGCTCTTCCTCCCTCACTCCCTGTATGGACCCGGCTGTTCCACACTAAGTTTGCCGATGTGAAATTTAGGTTAATCCATTTCCAAAGTGGATTAAGCTAACCCACACAAAGGCACTTAGTATAAAATAAGAGTGTCCACATGGTGAGGCAGCACGGAATAGTGACTGTGCTTCAAACTCGCATCCTGGCTGGTTTGTGTCCGCTGCAAGCTCACCAAACAGAGGGGGCAGGCACTTCAGTCCCAGGGGATGTGCTCTCCCAAATGGCTTTAAGCTAGTCTAGCTTGAAGCCAAAGGAAGTGCAAGGAGTAAACAAAGCCCAGCAATGGGAAGGGGTTAAAGCCTGCTCCGCTGAGGTTCTCAGCAAGGCTCCTGTTCACCTTAAATGGTCAGGATTTTATTTTAGCTTCAGGGAGGAGCAGCAGCCATGGAGCTGGAAGGGAGCAACAAGAAGGCCCTGTGGCCGGGGGCTCACAGCCCGCTGCCCTCCCAGCCATCCGCTTCCTGTGGAAGGCCCTCAGGGCTCCGCTCTCGCCTTTCAGCCTCTGGCTTCCATGATCAGCCTGGAGGAGACGGAAATGTAGTACTGAGTGATGCCCATTTTCACCTCTGGCCTCAGATCTTCCTGAGCCACCCTATTCCCTTGCAAGCTTCCCTGGCAGTGAGGTGGTTAACGCTGGAACAGATAACATCATAATTGGACATCCGCACTAACAAGCCATAACCCAAACCTGGCAGTTCCCATCCTGGCTCTGGCACCATTTCTGGCACTGGCCTACTGCAGGCTCCACACCGAACCACTACACTTGGTTTATTTCAGAAAGCATTTCCTTTGTAACCATTAAATAGTGAAACATGAAGTGGGCTGGGGAGGGGGACGCTGCAGTGCTGGCGCCATCACTGTGATGGGGATCACCATCCCATCATGGGGATCCCAAACTAGGACAGAGGTCATTGACCCCCTGCCCTCGGAGCCCAGCCTGGGAAATGGGTTCTGGCCTGGGGCACGCTGGCACCCCCAGCACTGCCCTGCCAGAGTTGGGGCGCAGCATCGCCGTCCTCCCGGGGATCTGGCAGCCGGTGCCCTGCCCAGGGCTGTGCTGGGCAAGCCGCTGGTTTCCCAACAGCCCTGCTCCAGCGTTCGGAGGCTGCGGCGGTGGGTGATGGTGCTGCCGGCAGCGCGGGGTCCTCCTGCTCCCGCGGAGCGAGGGAGAATCATCGTGAACAAAAGGATTCGGCACCGCGGCACCCACCGCGCGGGGAAGGTGCTGCGGGACCCACCGCGCCCGGGGCTCGCCGCAGGGGCCCCGCACTTGCACCCGCGCACGGGCGGACCCGGGGACGGAGCTGCCGGGGCCGCACCGAGCCGGGCCGGGAGAGAGTCCCCGCGCCGGGCCGGGCCATGCCGGGCGGCAGCCCCCGGTGCTGTGCCGAGCGGAGGCTCCGCGGATCGGCCACAGCCCCCCGGGCCGTGCGGAGCGGAGGATGCCCGGGCGGGTGGCGGCCCTCCCGGCCGATCCGAACCGGTCCGTACCGTGCCCCGGCCGCGCATTCTCGCGCTCTCCAGCAGGCGCCCGGCCCTGGACATTGTCTCCTCCCGGGGAAGGGCCCTCCCGGCCCTCCACAATGTGCTCTTCCAGGCGCGGCTCCGCGCCCCCCG
>VZTJ01001438.1:1580852-1606447 GCA_013397795.1 Orthonyx spaldingii
GGGCGGCGCGTCCTTCCCCGCGCCCGGCGCGGCTCCCCCGCGCCCGGAAGAGCACAAAGGCGCCGAAGAAAGTGGGAGGAGGCGGCGGCGGCGGGAGCGCTCCGTCCCCGGCCATCCCCGGGCACCGGCCCCAGCCATCCCCCGGCACCGGCCCCGCGCCGCCATCACCACCGGCCCCGGGCGGGGATTGTGCTGGAAATAGCCGCCTCCCTGGAGGTAAAGCCCTACTTACGTGTCAATCCTCGCCGCACGCTGAGCCCCGCACACGCGCGGGCAGGGCTCCATCGCGGGTGTATCTATTTACCTGCGGCCGGGGGTAGGACGGGCACGGGGACTGTCGCCCGGCGCCTCGCACCTCGCTGCTGCGGGGACACACGCGTGGGAACCGCGTCCCTCCGGGGTCCCGTGGCCGTCGGGGAGGGTGGGGACATGGGGACCCCCGGCCGCTCAGCTCGCGGCGCTGCTCCGCTTGGCCACCGCCTCCAAAACCGGGTCCGTCCCCCCCCCGACACTCGCTTCCCGGTGCTGGGGGAAGAGCAAAGTGCCCTTTCACACCGCGCGGTATCAGGCACCGTCCCCACCTCGCGTGGAAAAGCAAACGCCTGCCAGCAAGTTCAGGTGCGGGGGAGGCAGGTGCGGGGCTCCGGGGTGGCGGTGGGAGTCGTGCAGCCCGGTCCCCCCTGCCCCGCGTTCAGCACCTCCCCGCTGAACAGCAGGAACGGGGCAGCGGCTCCGGGAAGGGGCTGCGGGGCCGCCCCCCGCCCTGGCAGCTCCCCGCGCCTCGGGGCTGTGGGAATGCTCGGGGGGTTCCCAGAAGAAGAGCTCTTAGAGAAGGGGGAGGGGGAGAAGGGGATGAGCTTCCCTTCCTCTTCCATTTGCCGTTTGCCGTTTAAATTAACTGTTTTGCCCATTTTCGGGAACTAGCGAATTACTCGGGTTTTGCCGGGTCCCGTAGAATTCAGCAGAAACCGCGGTAAATAAGGACGTAAGTGACCTGACAAAGAGCGCCGGGGATGTTCTCTTTGGTGTGGGAATTGTACACACGAGTAGGCAGCGCAGTCACAGCTCACCGCCGCCACAGCCCGCGCACACCCGTGTGCTGTGAGGCTTCTCGGGTCTTTGAAGCGATGACCACCACAGTATTTGTGGCTGCAGCACCAATCTTTGACCCGGAGTGTTTTATCTTCCATTAGTAAGCCTTTCTCTGCGCTGAACTGGTTAAGTTAGGGTCAAATCTGGTTCAATACCTTCTTGGCATGCTCAGAGGGCTGGGTTTAAACAGTGGCTGAGACGGAGATGAGGCTGCCTTCCTGAGAGCTCGTCCCTGCACGCCGCTGCCGTGGGTCAGAGGTGCTCTGCCCTGGCCAGGTTTGGCAGGTCTGGGGGCTGCCTGTGCCAGGCAGGTCGTGCACGGCACCGGCGTGGCAGTGGAGCAGCTCTGGGGGCTGCCAGTCACGCGTTGCCTTTTGTTGATTCTAAAAACACGGCTGGTTGTGGTGGGAAGCTGAGCGTGGCTGTGTGCTGGGGAGGTTGCACGGCGCACAGCCTCGGTTCCTGCTCCGCGGAAGGAAATCCCATCGGGATAGTAGGCTGTGGCGTGAAAGGACATGTTTTAAAACAAAAAGGACTTAAAGAGAGAAAATAAACCGTCCTGAGACTCGGAGCTTGGAATATTAAACGTGAGGCGCAGCATGTAAATGACTGGAGAGAGATTGCAAGGCAGTCCCCGAGAAACTGAGCCTGGCTGTAAAATAAGCAGGTTACCGATAGTCTTGCATATATTTACGAGGTTATAAGAGTAGCTTCCCCCCCCTTCCCTGCTCCAGCCCGTGCTATGGGAGGTTGTTCTCCAGGAAGGGCAGCTTTGGTGAAAAAACATTGTCTACCAATTACAGCCTTGCAGTCCGGAGGGCTTGATTGGGTTCCTGGATCTGCCAGCGACTCGCTGTGTTCTTGGACCAGCCAGGGTGACTGTCAGAACCGGGGGTTTCCAGCTCTATAACAGGAGTAGTAGTTTTCTAACTCAGAGCGAAGTTGGGAAGCTCAGCGGATGCTTGCAGGCACAGTGCTTGAAGATCGTGAATGGAAAGTGGGACAGAAATGTGGAGTGTGAGCCCTGCACATGTGAGTGTCTGCCTCTGCTGGGTAGAAAATATTGGCTGTGAATGTCTGTAGAGCAGCTGTGAATGTTGGACTGTAGATAAGGAGAGAAGCAAGGATTTTGTTTTCCAAACCCTGAGCGGTGCCGGGAGCCCTGCTCCGATGTTTGGGTGTGCCCTGTGAGTGCAGCAGAAGGATCCGACTTCCCCTTGCAGAGAGGAGCTCTGCTGCCTGACCCTTGATCGCTCAGTCCCTTGAACATTGGAAACAAAGCGATGGGACTTTACTGCGGGGTGAGATCTCTCCGGAGAGCTGGGAAAGGCAGGAAGGAGGAGGGCGGCAGCAGCAGGGCTGAGGTTCGGGGTTTGGCTCTGGGCTGGCTGCTTGGGGCGCCACTGGCACTTCCATCTGTGCAACGAGTGGTGTGGAACTGGGGAAAAGGCAGCAGGTCCTGAGACAGGCACTGGTAATGGATTGCATTCTGTTTTCTAATGAAAGTTTCATTTGAAGTTTGTTTACAGGAAAGAAGAAATTAGCAGAGAGAATTCTCCTGAGAACCCAGAGAGGAAAAAGAATGAGCTGCCTGACTTGCAAGCCAAAAGAGGGTGGAAGGGTAGATTAGATTTACCGTATTGCTTCGAGTTGTGGCTGTTGCTGCTGTTGAGAAACGCTTCCTTGTTTGGCTGGACGGGGAGCCCACTGCAAGGCTCAGCCTTCAGCCAGGTTACTGGCATTCAGGGAAATTCAGAACTCCTGTCCAGCCAGAAATTTTGATCCTGCTCTGGTGTTCTGTGCTTTGAGGCTGGATTTGTGCTGTGCTGCTGTCCCTCTGCTCCTAGGCTGTGGCTGGGCAGCTGGTGCTCTGGACGCTGCTGCTGTCCCTGGGATTGTCCTTGGTATGAGGAGGCAGTGGCAGCAGTTCATGGGCAACACTTGGAGGTCACAATGCTCAGCCTTTGGTCTCCGAGGGGTGTCCTGAGGCAGCAGTTTGCTGGTGGCCTCTGGTGTCCCAACAAGCAGTGAGGAATGCAGCCAAGGGCTAGTGCAGGATGCCAGAGCTGGAGTGGTGGGGATGGCCAGAGCCACACTTGAGGCTGGGTCTTTTCTATTTCTTTAGTCAAGAGGCACAAAGGTGTGAGGAGCTCCTGGGGCACTGTGGTGTGGGCAGAGTCGGGTGGCTGCCCAGACCCAGCAGGCAGTGGATGCTCTCTCCACAGTTCCCACTGCCAGGAAGGGTTCTCCTGCTGCCACCTGCATGTTTGGCTTTGCATTCCCTTGGGGTGGGCTGTGCAGTGGGAGCTGTGAGATGACGGGAAGTTCGTCCTGTTGCCATTTTGGCCAAGGGTATTAGTGCTGGAAAGCAGAAAGCTCTGGTTGGAAAGCAGGGGTTGACTTTCTGCTGGTGGCTGAATCCTGGACTGGTGAATGTGTGACAGCCTTGTTTAACTTGAGTCATTTATAGCTTATCAGTTTCTGGTTTGATAGCCAGAGTATTTCTAATAATAGGCGAATGTTATTGCGCCTCGAGAGAATTGTACACATTTATAAAGCACTTTACATCGCATGTGCAGGCGAGGCATCCTTCGTGTCACTGCTTCTCCCCCATGCCTGAGTGCATGGAGAACGTGATGATGCCTCCCGGGTTGTGGTTTGGGTGCTGAGGCTGGATGTCCTCTGCAGCTGAGCCTGAACAACCTGAAAACATTGTGGGTCACTCCCAGGGCTCCTCCTCCTCCACCGGACAGGTGAGAGACTGTGGGCAGCAAGGACCTTGGCATTTGCATTTGTCTCTTAAGCCTGACAGTAATCTTGAGTAAGCCTTGTGAAGAAGGCCAGATATTAGGGTGGCTGCCTCCCTGCAAATGCTTACAATAAAGAGACTATTTATAGTTTGCAACAGGGAGACCTTTGCAGTTCTGTTCCTGTACGTACAAGATGGAGTTTCTGGAGAGGCAGGATGGCTTTGTGGCTGGTGTGGCAGTGGAGCTGTGCTGAGCCAGGAATGCTGTGCCCGTCTCTACCTTCTGCCCTCCTGCTCAGCTTCACCTGGGCGCGGGGGACTGCACAGGGACACCTGGCAGGTCTGGGGTCAGGGTGTCCCCGTGGGGGGCATGCATGGGGCTGCTGAGCCCTGTCCGTCTGTCCATCAGTCCGTCCCTTGGTGCGTGCAGGGTTTCACAAGCTGTAAATTCCAGGAAACTCCCCGGGAGGCACATGGAGGGAGTGGGCTGGGGGCGGCGTGAGCCCTGAGCCAGCAGATGTGTCTGCAGGGACGAAGAGCTGGGAGGAAAAGCACAAACCTGTCTTTAAAGACATTTGTTTGTTCACAATAAAAACTATCAGCCAGCAGCAGCCAGACAGGGCCGTTTTTATGAGGTGCAGGCATAGGTTGGAGGGGTGCTGCCAATTACTGCTTACACGGAAAGGGAGCGGGGATTGTATTTTATCTCAGGACCAGGGGGAGGGAAAAAAAAATAAGAGCAGAGAGGTTTACAAGCCTTTGAAATGTTTCAATCAAAGGAAAGCAGAGTTGAAAGCGGTTCTGGAAACATTTTCGGTGTTCCCCTGCACCCCAGGGCTGTCGGTGCCCCTGGCTTTGGGAGGGGAGCAGGGAGAGGAAGGCAGATAAAGGGATCACCAGCAGGACCGTGTCCATACGGGAACACGTATCTGCTTCCTCCCAAGCTTTGCGTTGGGAGAGTTCAGCCTGGGGAGGTCCCGCAGCCCCTCCTCTCATTCAGGATCTCAGTGCTGCCTTTATGATGATGGTTTTGAAATCCTGTGGCTGACCTTTCCGGCGCTGGAAGCGATCCAAGGGCTGTGTCTCAAAGTACTGTAAAGGTTAGTGAGAAGGGAGAGAGGGAGAGAGAAAATGTCCTTTCAGCTGCAGAAGTGGGAGAGAGGAATGTCATCTATGCCATCGTCGGGGAGCAGGCGGCTGGCTGGGGTCCCTGGCCTGAGCTGGGGTGTCCTTGCCTCACTGGGGACCTCATTCCCCCAGCCCCTTGCCAAGGTGCATGCTGTCATTTTTGATCAGGGTACAGAGGCAATATCCCTCTGGAGAAGTCTGGAGGAGCCTCCTCTGCAGCATCAGGCAGTGCAGATCTTTGGGGATCCATGCCTATGTCCAGATATGCCCCAGAAGCTGCTCCTGCTGCTGCCAGTCCTCTGGTGATTCCTCGTGTAGCAGATGATTTGATCTCAGAAAAGTCCGGGTTGTGTTATGGAGCCATTTCTCGCCCATCCTCAGCTCCCCCACGCCGCTGCCTCGCCAGGAGCGCGCTGGGGTGGATGGAGATTAAAGGGTAAACTCCAGGGCTCAGCCATCCGCTCCTACAGGATGTGAGCTCTTTCTAATTGTCCTCAATTAGAGACAGTGCCATTGCTCAGGCGAGTCTTCAGGCAGGAAGCAGAGCCCTGGTCCCCGCTGGGGCAGCCACCTCACCCTGCACAGGGAAGGGCTGCTCGGCGTGGCCTTGGGAAGCCCAAGGGGCCAGCAAGGCTTCTCAGGGCGGGGACAGGAGCTGCCCACCCAATTGTTTTTAGGAAGGAGTGTGGTGAGGAGATGTTAAAGCCAGAGAAAGGAGGAAAGGAAATAGCTCCATGAGTTAACCCTTTCCTGCTTGCCTCCAGGATGAGACGTCGGTGAGCAGCGAGGACTTTGATATGAACGACTCCACATGGATCTCAGCTGACCAGCACCTGAACTCCAGCCTGAGCCCCAGCCAGGACGAGAGCATGCGCAGCCCGCAGAACCTGCACGGCCACGAGGACGGTGAGTGCCCTGGCGGGCGGGAAGAGCCCCACGCCTCTGCCACAGGATGTTTTTGTGACTTATTAAACATTAACCAGTCCTTTCTGATCAGGTGTCCCACCTGTGGGGTGGATTGCATATCAGCTCAGTACTGGCTTCCAGTCCTTCCCATTTAGCCTCCGGGTTCCTGCTTAGCCAGGGCCCTGTCCAGCTCAGAGCTGATGGTTCTTGTGCCTGGAGCTGTCTCCCAGCTCCTCCAGAAAGAGGTCACTAAATCCCCTTCTAAGAGGGGGGGACTTAGTTTTCCAAGACTTCTTCCAGGTGATGAAGAGAGCACTGTTAGTTCTGAACACAGGATGCCAAGGCTCTGTAGCACAGTCACAGCTTTCCGTGCTTGGAAAGCTGCACCTTTGACAGGTCTTGCGTCCCCCAGGCAAGAAATTGTGAATAATCTGCAGCAGCCGCAGCGATGTTGTGCGGGGTGAACGTGGGTGTCTCCTCCCTCGGGGCAGGCATTTGGAAGGGCTGAAAGCAGCACATGTGGGCTGGGTGGGAGGAAGAGTTTTGTGAAGAGAGGTGGTGTGTTGTGTCTGTGAAACACACCAGTTTAAAATAAAAGAGCAAGTAAATAAGTGGTAGAAGTACGAGTTCAGGTCAGAGTTCGTTGCCGTGATGCTTGGGAGGATTTGGTGGTTGGACTGTTACTGACTTTTGCTCAAGAGGTTGAATCCCTCATTGTCCCAACCTGGCTGCTGCTGGGAGTGCAGGAAGGAGCAGAGGAATTTGAGGAACAACTCAGGCTGGGTCGGTCCTGCTTTAAGAAAGGGGACTGGAAAAGCACCCCCAAGTGAAGAAAAGGCTTCATACTGACAGGTCTCCCTGTGGTGGCTTTTAGCTGGTGGTGTGGCCAGTGGCAGGGATGGTAAATACAGCAAGGGCAACAGGGACACTGCTCTCTTCAGTCCACTGAGTTGTGGCGCTTCAGTTTCCATTGCAAATCTGCAATTTTGGGAAACTGCTGGTTTTCCCTAGCTAGCCCCAGCCCCAGAGCCAGGCAGCCTTGGTGAGGATGTGAAACCTGCCTGCGTGGCACCATGTCCCAGTGGCAGGATGGGCACAGGCACTTCTGCTTGCCCAGGGCCCCAGGGGGCTGTGTCTTGGCAGGAGGAAGAGTGTTTTGGTGGTGATACAGTTGCTCCCATAGAAATTTTGGCTCTTTGGGACTGGGCTGCAGCTTCCACCCCAACACCTCATCCCTGCGGTCTGACCAGGCCTCTCTGTACCCCCTGAACTTTGCCATTCTCCCACTGGGACGTTTCAGGCTTGTGACTTATCCCTCACCACTGAATTCCCAAGTCTCATTTACAATCTAGAATGACACAGTTTTGATCCCTTTGCTGAACACTATTATTCAACAGGACAGTAATTTAATAAGGGACTGAACATATTTAGGCAAATCAAGATGTTCTCGCTAAATCTAAATCCTCCCTCTCTCTGCGTCCTCTTAGGAATTGCTTCCAATTTTTCATGCCCTGTGGTTTTCCTTCAGAAGCAGGTGTCCTCTTTGGGGCTCTTCTTCTCTCCTTTAATTTCTTTTGTAAGGTTCAGTGATGAGAAATAAAGCAGAAATAGTCCCAGAGGAATGCAAGTGTCCCTGGTGTTGGCATCGGCTGAACTGGGTAGATTTTGGTGGATCAGAAGTGATGGTGTCAAAAAAATAAGCAAGGCAAGCCCAGGGTGACAAATGAGACCCATACAGAAAAAAACAGGAATTGTGATTTTCACCAGGCTGTCAGACTTCAGAAGCGTTTTATGGACTGGGGTTTTGTGCCTGTGCTGAATGTCCATGATCTGTACCAGAGCTCTAAATACAGACTAATGCTGCCTCATGTCAGTGCCTCTGCCAAACCAGTGCTCCCACCCGGGAATGGAGCACACACGAGAGTGGGAAGGGAAGAAGGACAATGGAGCAACGCAGGCGGGCAGTGGGTGGTTAAAGGAGAGGAGCACAGAGCAGAGAAGGAGCATGGAGCAGAGGAGCATGTTGTGAGAGGAAAAGCAGATTTCTGCTGTGAGGAAGGGAACGTGCACAATCAAAGTGTCGACCAGTCTGCAGTTTCCTCTTCTCTCAACCTATGAAAGCTCTTTTTTTTTTTTTTTGGAAACAAATGTGTTTTCCGGGTTCACATGAACTTGCTAAGGCTGTGCAAAAAATGTGAGCGACCAACCCACACGAGGTGTGGAGGCTCCTTGGAGCCCAGCTGGTGAAGCTGCTGGCACACTGTGCCTGCACTGGGGCAGCCCAAGTACTCCCAAGCTGGAAGTGTGTCCACATCTCCTGTGCTCAGTTGTCCCCTGTGCCCTGCAGGAGTCCTGCAGAGCTCCAGCCAGTGCTGCAGTGAGCTCCACACATTCCCTGCAGCCAGGCTGGGCTCAACTCCGGGCATCCTGGTGCTGCAGAGGGATCTGGTTGCACACCACGTCCTTCAGTTGGGAGCTTGTTCAGGACTGGATACTCTCCGCCTTCAGGAAAACCTTTTGAGTTACTAAATTGGTCCTGCCTGCTGCTGTTTCATGGGTGTGATGCTTGGAGTGTGTCTTCAGTGAAAGGCTTGCTAAAGTATAAAGTTTTAATGAAGAGTTGCCTAGTAGGAGAGCAGTATCGTCTGACATGCTTGTTAAAAAAGTCTTGTTTAAAGGACCAAAGCACCAACTTCAGGTCTTTTCAAGGCCTGGGAGTGGCAAGTGTTCTCCTGTGGCATAGAGCAGAGTGGTTTGAAATCCAGAGAGGCGGGAGAGCAGGGAATTGTCACCCCATGCTTTGATAAACAGGTACCTGCTAAATCCTCAGAGGCCTGAAAAGCAGCTGGGACAAAAGCCCACACTTTCTTTGTCCTGACTGCCCAGTGTCAGCCCTGGAACTGCAGGGAGAGCAAAATACACCTAAAGACTTAGATGGGTCATGGACAGAGCAGGCACTGTCAGGAGAGCCGGGGTTCCTGCTGGGTCAGTGGGCACACGTTGGGATGTGGGACACGCCGGCCAGCCCTGAGCAGTGACACTGAACACCCACACTTGCTCCTTCCATTTTCCTTTTTTACTCATCCTGCGGGCCCCAGCACGGAAAACATGAAGCTCCCAGCAACATCCCTTCCCAGTCGGATGTTGCTCACAGCGTACGTGCCCGCAGGAAGCCGCCGGCTGCCCAAAGCAACAGCAAGATCAACACAAACTCTGCTGCTGAAGCGGAGCTATTGTGCCGGACATCCTGGAGGGACACATCTGTGGGAGCCAGCACACATTGGGAGCAAAGGGACCCCGAATGCTGCCCCATCCCGCTGTCTGTGCCCGTCTCCGTTCCTGAAGGCATCCTGTGCCCAGTCCCAGCTAAGTGCAGGTCCCAGGCCCTGGTGCTGTGTTGCTGTGGCAGTTTGATCTGGACTCTGTCCATTTTCATCGGCTGTCTGCTTCCACAGATGAGCACTGCGCCACAAACCTCCCGGTTTGGTCTGGTGTGTGGAGTGAGCGAGGTATCCCATCACAGGGGTGCTGGGGTCGTCCACCACAGGCCTGCTGTGATTTGCTGGTGAGTGCAGTGCCCTTGAAAGCAAAGCAGGAGTCAGACCCCAAACCTCAGTGTGTGACATGGCAGAGTGCTTGAACTTGTTTAGAAGATCCTCTGTCTTGCCCACTAGTAGGATCTGCCTTGCCTGATCCCTGGCTGTACATCCTGTTCCACTGCCCAGGAGCAGCACTCAGCCCACAGGCAGGGCTTGCTGCTCCCCAGCTTCTTTTGAAGAGCAGGGAAAACTCCTGGGTGTATGGTGTGCTTCCCCTGTATGGGAGATGTGGGGTTGCTTCATGGCACCATGTTGGACTGATCCCCTTCCGCTGAGATCCCCACGTGCCGTCCTCGCTTGACTGGCAGCGTCCCCGCTGAGTCTCTTCTGCCCGGAGCAGCAGTGGCTAATCCAGACCTTGGAGAAAGGACTTTCTTAACCTACTTAACTGTGAAGGCACACGCTTCTTGGGGGCATCCCTTGAGGGAGCTGGCTGGGGAGGCTTCTGGATGTTGGGGACATTCTGCAGAAGTGCTACAAGGAGGGACCTCAAGGACATGCGGGCAAACATTATTTCAGATTCTGTCCCAGGGGCTGGTAGGGCATGTCACTCCTCTGGACACCTTGCCCTGGGATGTCAGGGACGGCATAGAGCTGTCCCCAGCACAGCAGTCTCTCTGCTGCTATGGCACATGGCCCACAGCTCTGGGTCACACTGCTGGCACTTGACGAGATGCCCACAATGTGCTGCACATCACCAGCTCCCCTGAACCACCAGCCTAGCAGAGCTTTCTGGGGAGGAGCAGCCTCTTGCCAAGTGCTGACCAAAAGCCAGGCTCTGTCCCCAAGTAGTGTCCCACTCCCCAGCTGCACTTCTGACAGCTGGCACCCGACCGTGGGGAAATAGTGCCCACCTCACTGTGCCCTCGCAGGGTCACTGCTGCAGCATTGGGTGTCACACAGCTCCCAGGGCTTTCCTCAGCCAGCCCAGCCCTGCTCCAGGTGAACACAGACGTGCTTGGTAAGCCACAGGGGAAGCCCAGCAGACCATGGGCAGCTGTCTGATGGCTGGCTAGTGCAGGAGGTGGCCTGTGAGCCCTGAGACCCTTGCTTAGCCCAAGCTGCAAAATCCTCGCTGTTTTTAGAGTTTCTCACACCAGTTGAATTTTGGCCCCCTAAAGCCCAAGCTCTAAACAAGACTAGGACCAGCAGCCAGGCCTTACTACAGCTGGACACAACCTTATTTTTCTTGGGGATATATTTCCTCTTTCCCCAGGGTGCCCCCACGCCATGCTGGCTCCACAGCAGGAGTCAACAAACATGTCCCTGCCTCGCCTGAGCGGTCTGGGCTGGTGACTCCATTCCCGTCACCTCTTCCAGGGGCACATCTGCTCCTCCCGAGCAAAGGCCCTGGCTGTGATAAACACCCTCCTTTCGGTGTCCTTTGAAGGTTGTCCTTCCCTGCTGCCAGGCTGGGGAGTGCAGCAGGGACGCTGTGAGGCTGTGGTGGCTTTCCCAGCCTGGTACACTGAGCTCAGCTCAAGCTCTCTCATGGCTGGTGCAGGTGCTGCCAAGTCAGTCAGTTTGTCCTTCTGGTGCACAGAGCAGAGTTTTGGGGATCTCCTCCTTGATCCAGAGCAGAGATGATCACCAGGCTATGGACAGCCAGCACCACCTGTGCCCCTCCCTTCCTCCTCAAATTGAGTACCCCCAACCAAAGGGGTGAGTGGGGCCAGCAGGGTGAACCCCACAGTGCTCAGGGACAGTCCCCAAAGGGTTGGGGATGCACAGCAGGGTCTCTCTGGTGGTAGGTCTGTGCTGGAGGCACCAGCTCAGCAAGAATCCAGCCCAAACCCACCAAACCCGTTTGTTTGGCATGGGGAGAGGCAGTGCCCAGGCAGCATGGGGCCACGGCAAGTCCCCTCCCTGCGGCAGGATCCGGGTGGCTGCCAGCAGCAGTGGCACAAGGAGAGGCTTGGTCTGTGCCACCTCCTTCCTCCTCAGTGTGAGCAAGGGCCAGCTCCTGGCTCAAGCGTTCCTTGAGCTGCAAGGTGGCTGGAGGAGCGGCAGTGGGAGGGAAGGTACAGTGGTTGGGAGGAGAAGGGAAAACCGAGGGACAGAGAGTGTTTGTGACAAGGCTGCTCTGTGCAGCGGGAGCTGATGAGCTTTGGTGCATGGAAGAATGTCCGGCACGGGGCCGGCGCGGTGAGATCCCGGTGCCGGAGGGAGCTGCTCCCCCGGGCTGGGCAGCGGAGCCGGGGGGAGATGGCACCGGAGGGCACCTTTCATGGCAGGGGACAGGGAGGCGGGCGCACAGCGCTGCCTTGTCCGGCCAAGCTCTCCCTGCAGACGCGCATTGTGTCCAGCCGTGCCAGATGTCTGCCTTGTCAAGGGCTCTGGTCGAGGCAGGGACCCAGGGAGGGAGTGTGGAGGGTGGACACTTTGTCTGGGACATAACAAGGTTTGCGTTAGCGAAGGAAGACAGGAAATAGAGCGTCTTAACTGGAACCTGGCCAGCCCCAGTGCACTGCGGCCTCAGCCACGTTGCTTTTTTTCTTTCTTATGCATCTTGGAGGCAAACGCTGGGCAGGACCTGGAGAAAATGGGCTCCGTGCTCTGACTGCGTGAGCGGTGCAGGGCCAGGGCCTCTCCTGCGACTCGCCACCCGGTCGTGGGTGTGGAAGCCCTGCGGTGCCGCTCTCTTGCCCCCAATGAACGTGGCACTAACACCCAGCAGTGGCCCCCCCACGGGGCCCCCATTCCCACTCAGTCTCTCTAATTTGTATTAAGTATCCCTTCCTTGCAGGCTTTCCTCCTCCCCTTCTTCCCCCTTCTCGTTTCTTTTGTGAGTGAATAATTTATGGCACTTTTCATCTTCCTGGCTGTTGTTCCAGGCGGGCGGCGGTGGGATGCTCTGTGCCCTCCTGACGGCCGCTCCCAGGCTGGGTGTGCAGCTCCATCCTGTTCCGGTGCCACACCAGGCTGGAAATGGGACAGACCCACCCCAGAGCCACAGGGACACTCAGGTGTGGCAGAACCACTGCCAATCACCGATGGAGGCATAGCAGACAGGGCCATGGTTGGTGGATCCATGATGGTCCAAGGGGCACCAAGGGTCACTTGTGGGACCCAGCGTGGCTGTGACACCCACAACTGCCCAGGCAAGTGGGCAGCAGCCAAGGGAGGGCTGCACCAAGGCCAGCCAGGGGTCCCACGGCAGCGGGATGTGGGCAGAGCCGGGTGGACCCTGGCCCACTGCATGGTGCGGGGCTGCGGCAAGGTTTCCGTGGGCCGCTGGCTCTTACATAAGCTCATTGTTTCCTGAGTCAAAAGAGGTTTTGTCTCCGCTCTGGAGATGTGACAGGAGGTGGAACAATTTGCCCCATTCATCTTTAACTCTGCTCTGGAGAGTGGTGCGGTGGCCTGCGCCGGCGGAGACGTTAAACCCAACCACTTCCCCGCCGTAAAATCTCCCGGGGAGCAGGTGTTGGAAATCGCCCCTTCCCCTCCTGATCTCCTCAAATCCAGCGCCACAGAAATCAAGGATAATCCAGCAGCCTCTTCAAAATGAAAACGCTGAGCCCTGATTAATTCATTTAATAAGTGACTGATCCCCTCCTCCCCCAGCACTGCTGCCCAAGAAGCCATTTTGCTTCTTGCTCTCCTGGGCTGATGCTGGGGAGATGCCGGGGCTGCAGCAGAGGCACAGGGCTGGTCCCCCACAGCCACCTTGCCAGCCTCACCACGTGTCTTGTCATGGTCTGACCTCTGCAGAGGGGCCAAAGAGGGCAGCACTCCATGGACCTCTGGGCCAGCTGCCTCTGTTGGGCTCTCCAGCCTCTCCAGTCTCTCCCCCACAGTGCCAGGGTCTGCTCCACCTCCATCCAGCCCATGGAGCCCCAGCTCGAGGGGATTAAACAGGAGAACGAAATAGTCCCGTTTTCCAACCGAAAGATCAAACCGGTTAGAAGTGACATTGTTTTTGCAGTTCCATCTGCTTCAATTAGGGCACGGGGGTGGAGCAGGGGGGCTCCCAATTATCCTCATTAGAGGGGCTCCTCGTGCAGTCAAGCTCCAGCCGCGAGCAGGGAGCTCACCAGGCTCGTGCTGGTTGATAATGAATATATTCATGGCTGCACAGCCTGGCCTTGCTCGCCTGCTGCTGCTGGAGCCCTGCTCCTGACATGTGCTTTGGGCACTGCTGGGAGATTCGGAAAACCTCTCCAAGCTCCGGAGCTTGGTGGGTTTTTCTGAAATGGAGTGTGGTCAGCACAGCCCCACCACTGCTCAGAGTCCTGAGACAGCTGCCAAAGCAATGCAGGAGCCTAAACCTGGTCCCAGCACCCAAGGTGGGAGCACTCCTGCTCCCTCTCCCCCAGGTTCCATTTTGCTGTGGGGTGCCGCAGCTCCTCTCAGGAATGGCTGTGGGCTGGGGATACCCCAGTGAAGCTGCCCAGGGAGCAGCACCATCCCCATCCCTGTCCCATCCATCCCAACAAGGAGACTGCAGCTCTGTCCTGAGCTCATCTACATTTTCAAACTGGCTGAGGCCATTCGCACTCAGACCCAAAGACTCACCAGTTTGAATTTGTAGCCATTTCTCTGCTCACATTACTGAGATTAACCCACCACATTGTGTGAGGAGCTTCTGGGAGAGCATAACATGTAAAAATACAGAAATAAAAAACTATCTGTAGCTCATGGGTTTAAAAACCTCATTATTTGCGTACATCCATCCTTGTATAAACTAAATTGTTCTTTTAGTAGGTGCTGGCCACTGATATTATACTCCCATTTCATTTTCTTATCCCACCTGGCAGGTTCCTAGAGACATCTTCCTCTTTGTTTGCAATATCTTTTGCCTGTAGCAAACCCAGGGTTCGTAAATGCAGCAGCATTGGGTGGAAACCTGACGTGCAGCTGCTGCTGTGTGTGTTTCGTGCGACACAAAAGAAAACCTGAGACATGGAGAAATCGGGGCGGTCCAGGTGTCACCCCCAGGATCCTGTCTGGTGTCAGCAGCCAGTGCAGGACTGTCACTGCCAACAGGAATGGGGGGCCAGAGTTGGGGGCTGTGAGGAGGCTGGAGGTGGATGGGCAAGGGCAGAGTGGGATGCCCAGGGTGGAGTGAGGGTACTTAAGGCATACTGGGTACGTCTGGGATGGATTGGGGATGCTCATAGCAGGTTGAGGATGCTTTCATCCCTGCAGGGGTTTCCAGAGGGTCCTGGGGATGCCCAGGACAAGTTTGGGATGTGCAGGACAGGTTGGGGATGCTCAGGGCACCTGGGCATTCTTCTCCCAGGTGATGCCTCGCTTGGTGCCCTTGCCTGGCAGGGGTTTTGTGCCATGGTGGGCCCCCAGCCCGGCTGGTGCAGGCGGCTGTGCCAGGGGCTGCCGAGGAGCTGAGGGAGGAGGTCCCCACCATCATCCTGGTCACGGCACCGATTGGCCCTGCGCTGTTGCTGTGGCTGTGCCCGGGCTGGTGGCGGGGCCTGGCCTACAACTCGTGCCTCCGTGCACGGGAATAATTCTCCTTAATCCTTCCGAGAGGCATCGCTGGATGAGACTGGAGCCTCCCTCTGGGAGCCCCATCTCCCCTGGCGCAGAGAACAGTGCTGGGGGAGGGACAGCCGCCATCCTGGGCAGGGAGGCCTCTGTGCCTCCAGCCACCTGCCCGCTCCTGCTGGGGCCACAGCCAAGCCAGCATTGTTCCTGCACCCATGCTGAGGGGCAGCAAAACCCTGCAGGGCTCAGCACCAGCCCAGTGCCCTGGGCTAGGAGGGGTGTGGGGGCAGGAGGGAGCATTGCCCCCAACATTCTGCCCCTTCAGAAGCCTGTGGACATGGTCTGGGATGCAGCCACCCACTGCAGCCCCACCACTGGGACAGGAGACCGGAGCTCGTCTTGAGGAGGTGGCTTGGAGGCTGACCCTGGATAAGTGCTGGCTGCTGAACCCCTCTGGAGCCCCGCACTCCCTGGCACACAGAGCTGGGACCAAGGGCTTTGCCAGGACCCAGCCCCATGCTGGGGCGGGTGACGCCTGCCACCAGCCTGGAGCGCCCAGCACATAAACACCACCCCGGGGATTAGGTCAGCTCTGGTCATCGCTCAGACGAATAAGTGGATCAGCACAAGGGAAAGGAGGGGGAGGGAGCTCTGCCGAGCGGGGAGCTCCAGTGGGGACCTTTTAATTTAGGGGCTCGTGGGGCCAGGAGCTGCCTTGGCGCAGGCGCGAGGCTGGGCAGCGAGCTCTGGCGCCCGTGGCAGGGCGGCTGGGGACACGCGGCGGCAGCCCCGGCCGGCCCCACAGTCAGCTTGGATGCCCGAGTGTCCTCAAGTGTGTTTATTTTAAGGGATACAAAGTCCTGGGCCACTGCAGGGTCACCGCAGCACTCGCCCAGGCTCGCAGGAAAGTTTCCCACAGGTACTGGCAGGGGGAGGAGGAGGGTGGATGGCAGCAGCCGGGCACCATCCCGCTGCCCTGCGCCCACACACCTTTGGACCTGGTGCCCGTGTGCCAGGAGCCATCGGCGCAGGGCTGCGGCCGCCCCACAGCCCCGGCCCATTGTCCCGCGGTGGCCGGGCCGGGCGTGGGGACGGCCATCTGCTCGTCGCTGCCGACAGCTTCTTTGTTCACCGCCCGGCGCACACTGGCGCAGGAAGCGGCTCCCACGTGCTTCACCCTTTCCCTCTCGCAGAGGCACCTAATGAAATAAAGGATTTACTGCGGCGAGGGGGAGGGAAGGGAACAGGCTGAGCAGTTTGAAATGTCGTGCCTGGCCCCAGGGCTGGGCTCCCTGGCCAGGTGCAGACAGGGTGGGTGCAGGCAGTGCCGGGCTCGCTGCCGCTGCTGGGCTGTTCTTTGGGAGCCGCCATGGTGGGAGCAGGCACAGGCAGGGGGACGGTGCCAGGGCCTAGGGTCTGAATGCAACCAAGATCTGTGCACTGGGTGTGTGTGGCACCACCATTGCCAGGGCCCTGAGCTATTTGTGTGGTGGGGAAAGGCCGTGCATATGCTGTGGGGATGGCTCTAGGGCGTGTGGAAACCGGGAACAGAAGTGTCCATGTAGGGTGTAGGTCACTTGGGCTTTGAGTGAGACAGGAAGGACATTGTGCAGCCCCTGTCCCCTCCTTGCAGCAGCATGCCAAGGAGGAGCCTTGCTGGGTGATGTGCCAGCTGTGAGCAGAGCTCCTAATGCTGCTTCCATGCATTCGGGGTTTTCCCACCCAAGTGAGCCTGTCCTCAGGTGTCAGCCCCATGGCCCAGCACTCTGCGGAGCTCCATGTCCCTGAACCACCAGTGCTGGAACTCGTCACTTCCCACCGCACCCAGCCCTTGGGTGGGCTAGGAGGACGGCAGGGGACCTGGCAGGGAGAGGCAGTGCCCCTTTCTCCTCCCTGCAATGCAAACAGAAACCGAAAAGGACCAAATTCCAAAGTTCTTATTAGAGCCCAAGCACCATGGCCAAGGGCGGAGGTGCAGGGACTGTCACCTGTGGAGGGATGGGTGGCTCGGGCATGGGGCACAGCAGCACCTGGTGTGCTTTGAGGGATGAGGGAGTGGATCCCTGTGACGATGGCCTTGCAGGCATGGACACCAGCATCTGTACTTCCATCTGCTGCATCCCAGGGCCCAAGGGCAGCAGTGCCAGCCTGGCTCCCAGTGGCAACTCAGCCACCAAGTGAGCCCAGAGCAGCTTTGGGAAGGTGGTTGTAGGGTGCCAAGGGAGTGACCAGACAGACATCCTTCCTTGCAGATGACTCCTCGTCAGAGAGCTGCAGTGGGAATGGCTCCTCCACCCTGAACCCCTCCACCTCCAGCAGCACGCAGGGCGACAGTGCCTTCCCCGAAATGAACGGCAATGGCACCGCAGCCCCCATGGACTTCACCGCCTCCGCCGACGACCAGCCCATCAACCTGTGCGACAAGCTCGCCCCTGCCCACGTCACCCCCTCCTACCAGTCTGACAGCTGCAGTGCCGACGGGCTGCGCAGCAGGGTCAAGTACGCAGTGAAGACCACGGCAGAGGTACGGCCCAGGATGGTCTGGGAGAGCCAGGGATATCCCCCACACCCCTCCTGCCCCAGAGCTGGGCGCTCTGCAGTGGGCTCGCCTCAGCCCCGACCGGCTGTACCACAGCCACCATGTGAGGAGGAGCCCATTATTGCTGGGTCAGGCAATGTTTCCCACAGGATTAGGCTGAGCCATGGCCCCACCAGTCAGAGCTGCCATTGGGCTATCAGGTTATCACAGGCTCGCTGAGGCCACTGTGTTCACCCCTGCCCGAAGCAGGCAGGAGGTGACACTCAGGGGAGCCTGGCCATGGGTTCATTTCCCTGGGTTGCAGGGGGACCTTCGGGAGAGGGGACAGACACAGTGACACAAGGAGGAAGGGCCAGGTGCATGAGGTGAGAGCTGCTGGTGGTAACCCCTGTCTCCTCTCAGTCCCCCCCATACAGCTCTGGCAGCTATGACTCCATCAAGACAGAGGTGAGCGGCTGCCCCGAGGACCTGACTGTCGGCAGGGCCCCCACGGCTGATGAAGATGACGATGACCATGATGACCATGAAGACAACGATAAGATTAATGACTCGGAGGGGATGGACCCGGAGAGGCTAAAGGCCTTCAATGTAAGGAGAGCTCCACGGTGAGGGTGAGCCCGCCTGCCTTCTGCCTCGGGGTTCCCACCACCTGTCCTCTCGTTTGCAGATGTTCGTGCGCCTTTTTGTGGACGAGAACCTGGACCGGATGGTTCCCATCTCCAAGCAGCCCAAGGAGAAGATCCAGGCCATCATTGAGTCCTGCAGCCGGCAGTTCCCCGAGTTCCAGGAGCGGGCGCGCAAGCGCATCCGCACCTACCTCAAGTCCTGCCGCCGCATGAAGAAGAATGGGATGGAGATGGTGAGTGGCCGCCCCAGTGCCTTGCCCCTCGTCCCAGCACCCAGGGCAGCACATTCCTGAGCAGCCTCTCTGCTTGTGTCCCTGCAGACCAGGCCCACACCGCCTCACCTGACCTCAGCCATGGCAGAGAACATCCTGGCTGCCGCCTGCGAGAGCGAAACGCGGAAAGCAGCCAAGAGGATGCGGCTGGAGATCTACCAGACCTCCCAGGTACGGTGCTGGCAGTTGGAGGTGGGTGAGGGACAGAACTGGCAGTGCCCTATGGTGGGGTCAAAAGTCTTTCTAAAAGTCCGAGGGGCTGCAGAACAAAACCCCATGGTGTGTGCTGAGACTCAGGCCAGTGGGGATGGGAATGCTGGTTTGGACTCGCCACACTGCAGCCACAGGACCACCAGGCATCCCTGCACTGTCTGTGCTGCTGGCCGCAGAGGAGAGCCAGGCTCCTCGATGGAGTCAGTCTGTGTTTCCCCTGTGCAGGACGAACCGATCGCTCTAGACAAGCAGCACTCCAGAGACTCCACAGCCATCACCCACTCCTCCTACTCACTGCCAGCTTCATCGTACTCCCAAGACCCGGTCTACATCAATGGAAGCCTGAACTACAGCTACCGTGGCTACGGGTCCCTGGGGGGCAGCCTGCAGCCCCCCGCCTCCCTCCAGACGGGCAACCACAGTAACGGTAAGTGGCTGTGCCAGGGCACGGGGAGCCCACCCTGCCCTCGCCTCTGCCCTGTGCCCAGGCAGTGCACCAGGGGCTCCTGGCATCCCCTGCTGTGGGGCTGAGCTGGTTGCTGGAGGAGAGGCCCCCACGGAGCCCAGTCATGGCAGCACCTCTCCCACTGCTGCATAGAGCTGCTCCAAAACCCCCTCTTGTCCCTTCTGTCTGGCGGCTCTGCTGACATCATCAGCAGGTGGTTAATTGTTGACCTGCGCTTGGAAGGACGGTTTGGGTGGCACTGGTGGAGGGAAGGAGTGTCACTTAAAAAAAAAAGGAGAATCTGTACCAGATTCTCTGTTAATTATTAACAGGGGCGGGCGCCTATCGCTTCCCTGATCTCCTGCTGGTATGAGCCATTCTGCTCTCAGGGATGGGGACAGGGTGGGGGGCACAGCCAGGTCCTGCCACAGCTCAGGAGGACTCTGAGGGGCTGGGGACTGCCTGGGAGCAGTTGAGAAAACAGGACTGATGCTGCAGAGTCGGAAGGCAGAAGGAGAACACAGGCAGAGCTTGAGGTTAGGAGCAAGTGAACAGAGCAGAGTATCCTGCGCCTGAGCAGGACACAGGAGGGCTCCAAGGTACCTGGGGCGAGAGGTATGGGATGAGACCAAGTGTTTTCTCTGGCTCTGTCCTGCAGCAGTGGTGGCAGGAGGGCTGGGTCCCTTGTCAGTCCTTGTCCAGTCCTTCCACAAACCCCAGGTTGCCATTGCCTGTCCTGGTGCTCTCTGGGCTCCTGCCCTAGCCCACCCCGACGGGAGCCAGGATTTGGAAGGATGTGATTTCCGGAGGCCTGAGAGATGCCTGTCTGGGATTAACTCTTATCATCCCTTCCTAATGCTTCTTAACCCTGAATAAAGATCCCATCCCGGCCTCCAGCTGCTGAGACCTAATCCTCACAGCAATGGTTCCTCCCCAGAGCAGCGCAGGCGCCCGGCCCCCCACTGCCAGGCACCCTCCTTTGGTACCTCCATGTGAGACAGTGAACGTGCAGGAAGGTCCCTGAGCAGCCCCAGGAGGAGCAAACAGGCCCCGGATGCAGCACCCAGCAGCCCCTCGCCTTCTTCCTTTCTAGGGGATTTTTAAACCTCTGTTTTGCAGTTCTCTTCTTCCCAAGCTCTTGCCCAGTCCTTTGGAGGGAAGAGCACTCTGCAAGGAGCTGCATCTTCTCCTCCCTCTGAGCAGAGGCCCGCAGGGCTTTGCTGCCCAGAAGTGTCTTCACCCTCCATCCCCCACCTCAGGCAATTCTTGCTCAAGCCCACATCCCCGTTCCCAGCTCCTTCCCCCTTGGTGAGCCAGGAAACAGGCTCAGGCTCAGTTTACTGCTGCCTTTTCTGTCCAGTGAAATTGCTTTCGCATGAGAGCCTCCTCCTTCTCCTCCTCCTTCTCCTCCTCCTCCTCCTCCTCCTCCTCCCCTGCTTTGAAGCTCTGGTTCTCCTGGCATGAAACACTTCTGCTGGTGCTGCTCCTCCCGCAGCTCCAGCATTGCTTTCCTTGGATGCTTTCCATTCCACCCAGGGCAATGAGCTCCCCTCCCTGCCACCATCACCAGTGGCACCCACCCGGACTTGGGGGCAGCTGAACTCTCCTGTCCTCTCCTGGCTGTTTGCAAACAGCCACAGCACCCGGTCCTCTCTCGATGTTCCTGGTGTCCCACGGCTGCGTCAGGCCACCCAGCAGGAGCTCAGCCATCCCAAAGCCTTTCTCCAGCATCACCAACTGCTCCATCCGCCTGCAGCACTTCAGCTCACAGCCCAGGGATTAGTTCAGTGTCTCTTCTCCTTCCCTCCAGGCTGCAGCCTGGCCAGCCTCCTCTCCCTCACTACTGTCACATCTCTAGTACATCACTTGGCTCTTCTCTCCTCATTTCTAGTTGATTGTGTGGTTCTTACACCTTGTTTGGTTTCTCTTGCTTAGTCCAACATGAAGCTAAGTCCAGTTTTTCCCCTGCCTTTACCTGCTGGGGTCACTTGTCAACCGGGGAAGCACAGCCCATGTGGGATGTTACTCCCCGTGTGCAAAGAGTAAACCAGAACCTGGAAGGTGATTTTGATGGGGCAGGTACCCTCAGGAGTTGGCTTAGCTTCCAGCAGACCCTCTCTTCCGAGAGCTGTGGGCCAGGCTGCAGGATGGGATTTTTATCATGTTGGCTCTGAGACCTCTTTATAGAATCACAGAATTGTTTGGGTTGGAAGGAACCTTCAAGTTGACTTCATTCCAACCCCCTGCTACAGGCAGGGACACTTTCCACTAGAGCAGATTGCTCCAAGCCCTGTCCAATCTGGCCTTGAACACTTCCAGGGATGGGGCAGCCACAGCTTCTCTGGGCAACCTGTGCCAGGGCCTCACCACCCTCACAGGGAAGACTTTCTTTCCAATATCCCATCTAAGCCTGCCCTGTGTGAGGTTGAAGCCGTTGCCCCTTGTTCTGTCACTCCATGCCCTTGTCCAAAGTCTGTCTCCAGCTGTCTTGAAGCCCCTTTAAGGCACTGGAAGAGGCTCTAAGGTCTCGTTGTCTTCTCCAGGCTGAGACCTGAGAACCCCAGTTCCCTCAGCCTGTTCCCCTAGCAGAGGTGCTCCAGCCTTTGGAGCATCTCCGTGGGCTCCTCTGGACCTGTGTTCCTGTTGCAGAGGCAGCGAGTGGCTGCTCTGGTGTCTGGGGGAGCGGGAGTTCCTCGCGTTATCTGGGCACCGTGTGGACCTTCCAAGTGGTGCAGAGCTCTGGAATCACAACGGGATGAGCATGGGGAAGGTTGCTGTGCCTGAGCTTCCCTCTCACTTTTCCTCTGCAGGTCCAACCGATCTCAGCATGAAAGGTGGGGCCTCCAGCACAGCCCCCTCCAACAGCACCAGCCGGGGCATGCAGGCGGCGCAGCTCAGCCCCACGGAGATCAGCGCCGTGCGGCAGCTCATCGCCGGCTACCGGGAGTCGGCGGCGTTCCTGCTGCGCTCTGCAGACGAACTGGAAAACCTCATTTTACAGCAGAACTGACTCCCCGTGTCCTCATCGCTCCTCGGTCGAGAAAACCATTTATACCTGCTAGAAAGAGGCTCCCGGCGGTGTCCTGCTCAGGACCACCATCGTCCTCCCGCCACGCGGTGGGCACATGTAGTTTTAGAAGGTGGGATCCAAAAGACCTGTTTTCTTTTACACTCCAAGCACCTGGGACTGCAGGCACAAGGACACGTTTTGGAACCGTACCAACAGCCGTGCCTCCGGCCGACCAGAAGCCAACCCTGCAGCTTGGAAGGATGTGAGACTTTGAAGGGCAGAAGGGAGCCTGGGGAGGTTTGGGGCTGCAGATGTATTTAGAATAACCTTTGTGGACCCAAATGTTAGATTCCCATCCCCGGATAATTTCCAAGTCTTAGGTGAGCTGAATCACATATTTATTGAGAAATGGACCCTCCTCTCCCCTTAGTAATTTATTTTTCTGAAAATGGATTCTTTTGAGTTTGTACAGATTGCCAGTTTTTTGTCTGTCTGATCAGAAGGAATTTATTCCTGTGAAATAACACATTCCATATCACTACACTACTAGTTTCCAGGCAGCTCTGCCTGTTTCTCTGGTGAACCCTTGTCCCACAGGGAGCAAGTTTGCCATCCAGCCCTTGACATCGAGGCTGCTCAGCCTCCAGTGAGCGTAGGTGGGAGCTGAACAGCAGCGCAAGCGTCCTGCTTAGGCCTTTGTTCTAAGGGGTCCCGTAGCAGCAGTGGGGTCTGAACCTCCCACAGAGACTCGGCAAGCTCAGCAGACCTCCGGCTGGAAGGACATCTCGCACTCATTAAAGTCATGGCAGATCAGAGAAGGAAGGAAGAAAGGAAGGAGATACCTGAGAAACACTGTCTTGCGGTCACCATCCGTACTCTACCTCACACTCCATTGTGGGCTTCTTCCAGGCCTGGCCGCGCTGGTCCTGGGGGACGGTGAGTGTTGCAGACATGGGGATCGTGCCGAGGAGGCTGGAACCTCCGGCTGGGCCCTGCTGCGCCCGGCCGTGCGCTCCGCTCTGCTCCGTCCGCAGCCAGCCCCGGGGGGCACCGGGACAGGAACCGCCCGGGCCCGCGGGGTGTGAGGCAGGGCAGCCCCAGGGCTCACCCCAAAGGTGAGCTGGAGTGGTGACCGCCCGCTTCTGCGGGAGAGGCGGGCAGCATTGAGCAGCAGAACTGACACAACCCGCTCTGTGGCCCAGGATCCTTCCCCCTTCCCTGCTCACAGTCCTGGAACAAGCCCACAGTTCCCAAAGTGTGGAAGAACCGTAGCCCGATGACCATTCTGCCCTGTTTCCATTCCCCCCCAACGATGCACTTCGTTTTGCTCAGTGCAATACCTACTGCCAGTGCTGCTAACCCAGGGACCTCGCTCCGGCCAGGGGTGCTGAGCCCAGCCCAGCCGTGCCACGTGCTCTGGAGCTGTGCAGAGACCGGCGAGGCTCCCGCTGCTCCCCAGCCCCCGCAGCCCCCCCACTTGGCTGAAATCCACACCGTGAGACAGAAATTCAATAAGTGTAAAGCTGTTTTGTAGGTAGAAACTTTCTCGGTTTGGAGCCAGCTTTTATCTTATTTTTTGGCCACTCGGAGCCAGCGGCTGGCGGCTGCTGCTCTGGGGGCCAGCGCTGGTGACACAGGCTTGAGCAGCCGCTGGTCCGGCCAGGAGCGGGCCCGGGCAGTTCCCCTGCACCCTCTGTACCCCATGATGCTCCACACACTGGAAGAGAAGCAAAACTTTACCCTGCTCTTAGTCCCAGAACAGAAAACTGCTGGCTCCTGAGGCCGGGTGTGCCTGACCCCGCAGCAGAAGGGATCAACCATTGCATTGACTGTTCTCCCCAAACCTTAAACTTTCCGTAGCATTTGGAGAAAAGGGACCCAGCCCCTGGCCGCGGGGTGTAGCTGAGGGGTCAGTGCAGAGACGAGGTGGTGGCTCTTAGATCTGAGCCGATGCTGGAACAGGGAGCATCGTGGCCACACCCATCCCCTCCTGCCCGCAGCAGCGGAGCGCGGGGAGGGGGCCCCGGGGCCGCCAGCCCCCAGCCAGGGCTCAGACTTAACGCTCTCCCCAGCACTTCACAAGCCTGCTTGGTTTGTCCACTGCATCCTCCCATACTTGGAATTTATGTAAATATTTATTTTTGTGTGAATACCATGAAGTAACAAACCTTTGACAAAACCTGTAACTGCAGCCATTTGTGAAAGTCTTACCGTTCAGGCAGGAGAGGCAGAGACAATCGCAGTCCCGGGATTCTCCCTCTCCGTGGTCTCCCACCCACGCCGGTGCCTCCCTCCTCGGCAGAGGCAGCGGAACCTTTAGCCATAAGTTTGCCATCAGTTTGTACTGAAACAGAGGTAACCCGGGGGCACATGGACAGACCACCAACAGCCACAGCTGGGTTAAGTTTTATTTATCCAAGTCATTCCCGATCACCTCTGAACCTGTCTCGGCACATGTGGAAGTTCAGGAGCTCTCACACGTGGTCAAACTGCTGTAGAGGACACCGAGGCCGCGTCCGAAGGAGGGTGCCCAACACCGCCCTGTCCCAGCACCTGATGTTCATAACCTGCAGCTGAATGGTACAGACTCAGATTCCCAAAGCCCTGGTGACAGCCACATCTGGGACAAGTTATGAAATAAACGGGATTGACTCCGAATTTCTGTCAGGGATATTTTTTCTTTTTTTTTTCTTTTTTTTTTTTTTTTTTCTGTGAGCCACAGCATTCTGGTTCCTTTGGCATGAGCTCCACAGACATCTCCGTGCTCTGCAGCTGCTCCATGCTCCACCGTGGCTCCCTGTGCTCCAGGACTGTTCACAGCCACATTCCTGCGCTCTCACTGGGCAGGACGGGGTCAGGAATTGCTAGTCCGGGTTCTCAACAAGAAGGAACAAGCAGGAGCAGAATACACCGGCTTTCCAGATATCTGAGAGGTGGAAGGAGAATGCTGGGTTAGCAAATGGTCTGGATGGTCTTGGGTTTGGTTAAGAAAAGCTGATCACTGGTCGAAAAAAGAAATTTTTTTTTAATTTAATTTTATTTCAACACACCCATCCTGCCCTGGATGTGCGGTTCCCATGACGCTGTTTCTGTATGGGAGAGCGTTCCCGGGGTTGTGAGCAGATCTAACTTGTACCTCCCCGATCCCAAGGGCCACTTCCCTCCCGGAGCGGCCGTCGGATTTAGTACCAGTTCATGAAAAAAAAAAATGCTGCTTTGAACTCAGAGGGTTAATATACTTTTGATTTGTAATTTTTTGTAAAACTTTTTACAAGGTAGCATAGTATTTCACCAGACACCAACTACAATCCGTCCATGGTCTGATTTTTATATAATTTAGTGGTGCTTTAGAAACTTTTGTTCGGTTGTTTCGGAGCTGCACAGCTCAGTTCTTCGCCTGTATCTACCTAAGACCAATGTGAACCTTTGTATTTTTGCTCCTAATTTTGGACTCAGTGAAAGTGTACTGTTTACATGTACAGAACTCCCGACCCCGTGTGTTCTGCCAGACCTGCTGTTGAAGAGGAAGCTGCCCCTCACCCAGTTCGTCTGCTTAACCCAGCCACAG
>VZTJ01001438.1:1606462-1627306 GCA_013397795.1 Orthonyx spaldingii
CACCCCAGCCACACCCTCCCCCCCCCCCCGCCACGCCCCCGCCACAGGGACACCCCACCAAACCCAGACACCCTTTAAGCAATTTTGGGTTTTGCACAAGCTGTTGTATTTTATTTTCCCCGGTAGTTGCACGGATCGGCTGCAATTCCAATCGGGAGCTGATCCGGAGCTCTGCAGCACCAGATCTGGGCAGCGCTGCTTTCTCCCCATCCTCNCCCACATGGGCGGGAGGGCGGCGCTGCCCGTGGGGTCCAACTAATGGAGGGGAGCAGTGGAGGGAGCAGGGGGAAAACACTCCTGAGCAGAATTGGGAATATTTAGGGAAGGGGGTGAGCTCGCCCGAGCCGGCCGCTGGCCTGGGGCGGAGGGTGGGAGTGCGGTCCCACGGGAGGCTCCCAACGAGGCAGAAGAGGCTCTTTGGGAAGCTGGTGCTTTCCCGAGGGCTCAGATAGAAAGCGTATGGCACTTAATCCAGCTTTTAAGGTGACACTTTATTGCTTAATCAATTGATTCCTTTGGAAATGATATTTTTGCAGATAGGCACCTATGCAACTTCATGTGGCTCTTAAGCAGATGAGCACTTCCTCCTCAACGAGCTTGATAAGAGTTATTTGTGTTATATACTGTGGATTTTTCCAGTAAATGTGGCTTAATATTTTAATTCTTAGAATGTGTGTCTATTATATATGTGATGCAACTTAATTCTGTTCTGTTTGTGGAATGATTAGCACAGGCCAACTCCCTGTCCCCTCACTTAACAAAGACCAATGAGCTGTTAATCGAGCTGTTATCTCCATGGTATTACTTGCTAAATGCACTGATTTCATAAGTATGTGGAATCCTTTTTTTTTCTTTTGAATCTGTATATCATATATAAGACTGAATCTACTTAATAAACACTGTATAACAAAAAGGGCTTTCTCCTCCACTGTCGAGCCCCGCTGGGTGCTGCTGGCCCCAGCGCCACCCCTCGCCCCAGCCCCTGTGCGAGAGGTCGGTGCCATCAGTCACCTGAGCGGGATCTAAATTTGGGTGTTAAAAGGAAGAAAAAAACCAAAACCAAAACATCTCTCAGTCCTGTTGACATAAGCTGTGCTTTCCATTCCGTAACAGACAGCCTGGGTACCAGAGAGAGCAGTGGCAGCACTCACGAAGGGGGCAAGGCACCAGTTTTATGCTTAACTTATATTTTGACAAAATTAATTTTGTGAAGTGTCTGGTTTTTGTGAGAAAAAAAAAAAAAAGAAAAAAGAAAAAAAAAGTTTTCATTGAAGTTTGTGCGAAGTTCTCCCTCATGGAAAATACTGATTTTTCGTTATCAGCTTTATTCACTAAGTATAATAAACCTTTGCATCCGTAAATGTTCCTCTTCAAGCGCTGTATAGATACCATCTCCTGGTTCGATCGTCAGGAGACCCAGAGGGTCCAAGGGGTTCGCAGCTCCCATGGAAACGCGGCCGCCCGGGGGTGCCGGCGGGGCGGGTGGGCTGCCCCTCCCCGGGATCTGCTGCGGCTGCAGCCGGGAGCGAGGCCGGGAGGAGCCACCTGGATGTTTGTGCGTGTTAACGATCACCTGGGACAGCACATCCCGAATGGAGCACCCGCAGAATTCATCCTTGTCTGGGAGCACAGCGCTGGTGGCCTTGTGTCCCTGGCACCGCCGGGTCTGTGACCGAGCCTCCGGCTGAGCTCTGCTTCCAGATTTCCAGGGGAGCACGGGAGAGGGTGCACGCCCCGGGGTGAGCAGTGCCCGGCCGCACCGGCTGCAAACCGGTTGGCATCGCCTGCGGAGGCTTCCACAGCCCCGCGGCCGGAGCGACTCAGGATGTCCCCGTGCCTGCAGATGGCCCCGCCGAGCACGGCAGAGCCAGAGCCAAACAGCAGCCGGGCTGGGAGAGAGAAAAATCTGTTACTTGGCACACAAATATCACAGAGAGAGAAAAAAAAAAGAAGTGTACTTGCTCTTTGTGAAATTCTGATGTTAATTGGTTTTACTCTTGAAACCCCAAGGCCCCCTATTCCAGAGGTAGCTAATCCTGATGCCATCACCCCCTACCCCAATAAAACAGAGAAGGATTGAGTTTTAAAGCTTGGCTAAGTAACAACTCTGCTGATTTTTTGCATTCCCCATATTTAGCTTATTTAGATTATCCAGGTATCTTTAACTACACTGCGTGCAGCCAGCCTGCCAGAGTCAGAACATCAATGGACCACCAAAAACCACAAAAGCCTTTTTTTCTCCCCAAAAAGCTGGTGCAGGACCATCTGCTGCCCCAGCCCCGGCTCCTGTGCGAGGCCATCGCTGCTGTTCTGCAGTGGCAGCGCTGTGGAATGCCAGGAAGTCGGGGATTGTGTCACAGCACGGATCCCGGCACTCCCACAGCCCCAGGCAGGAGATCCCTGCTCGCCCTGCAGGACGGCCGCGCAGTGAGAACCCAGACACATAATATCACAATTTACGTTCCTTCCTTACTGCTTAGAAAAGAGAAAGGACTCGGCCATAAAGTGAGTTTTCAAGTAGTTTCAAGAAACTGTAATTGGTACCACATTTATGCTCTTGAGAAACATTTTTAGATCCATTTATCCAACAGTGAAGGCAGTAACAGCCGGACCTGCCCTGACCCTGGGAAGTCTCGGTGCTGCTGCCCACAGGCATCACTCCAGCAGGGCAGGGAGCCCCTGTGACCACGGGGGGCCCCCACAGTGTCCCACAACCCCCCTGTGGCTCTCAGAGCCTTCAGGGTCTCCATTCCCCACGAGCCACACGGCATCGCTGCAGGAGCTGCACCATCTTCAGTGCTAAGTGCATAAAACCAGATTTAACAAAGCTGAGCAGCAACACAGCCTGAGCAGAGCAACACAGCTTAGTGCCTGAGCAGGGCTCTGGAACAGCTGCAGTTAAAAGAGAGGAAAGGAGAAGCCACATTGCCTTAGAACAGAGGAGGATTTCAGAGAAAGGACTGAAACCACACAAGCAGATTTTACAGTGTTTATTTTTCCAATAGCACAAGGGACAGACACGAGCAGGCCCCCCCGAGGGCTCTGCCCCCCAGACCAGTCCGAGCTGAACACTGCAGTGGCCCCCAGGAGGCAGAGCCAGGGCCCTGCTCCGCTCCCCATCTTTGGTAAGCAGGTTCCACACTCCGCTCGTCCCACCGACCCCGCAGCCCTGCCCAGGCCAGGGGGCCGCTGCACCGGGCTCTCACTCCCATGGGATGAGGCTGGTGGATGCATTAAGGATAAAACCATCTCAGGGACTGAACGTGTTGCACCCCTCACGATTGTGTCTGAAAGAGGAACTTGCATGGCTGAAAAAAAGTGCATGGTGAAGGGAGGTAGGATGGAGCTGGAAAAGGGACGAGAAGAAACAAAATGAAAATAAATCCCCTAAAATTCCTGCTACTGCCCGCTTGAATAAACCAGCGGCTTCTCCCCCTCACTGAAGCAATTAACTTTTGATTAGGAATTGCTCCAAAGAGGAAGAGAATTGCAGTTTTGCTCTCCCTCTCTGGATGCACACGGATGTTCATTCACCTCCCTGCAGTGCAGGTACAGCCATGCCCTGGGAGCTCAGGTGCAGCAACAACTGGCAACAGCTTAAATGAGCAACGGGGGAGTGAGCTCGGCTCAGCAAATCCCACCTGGCCATCCTTGAGCCTGCACAGCACAGTCCACCCGGGCACCAAGGGCACGGGGAGGCTGTCGGGACCCAGACCCCAGCGTGGTGAGCCTCACGTCAGGCAAGACAGAATACAGTGGCTCTGACAATAACTAACACCACTTTAATGCAATACTGCTGTAGAGCCTGGAAATCCAAGGAAAAAAAAAAAAAGACCCCTTTATGCTCTATGTACATTACATCCATTTACAGAGTTGGCCAGTACTGTGTACAACATATAAATATATGATCAAACAGATGCAGAGAGGATACTTACAGGAGCCAAATAATTCACTTTATACATCCAAGAATGAAAATATAAAAAAGGGGGAAAAAAAAAAGGAAAGAACACTGCTTTAAATGTTAGGTGATGGTCACAGAGATGCGCAGCTCGATGCTCGCAGGTGCTCAGCTGCTGTGGGGTTTCAGGTCCTCGCCACAGAGCTGCAGTGCAGAGCTCGCTGCCCCTGTCACTGAGCTCCAGGGCACCTCCAGTGTTCCACAGCAGTTTGTGGAAGCTGGTCAAAGGAGGCAGGCACAGCCACTGGGCCAGTCCAGCCAGGAACAGTTCCCCGGCCACACAGCTTCCTGCAGGCCAGCAGAAGGCATTTGCTTGGCACTCGCCCCGAATTTTTTTCTCCTCTTCTTGCATCCTCCACGTGGGCTCCATGTAGCACACGGTGGGCTGTACATGGCTCCACAGCCACCTGCAGAGCACATCCCTGGGCACCACATCCTGCTGCAGCATCCAAAGACCGCACAGCACCATCCCTGCAGGGCAGCTCTCTGCTTACACTCACTGCACAGCAGCACTTCCCACACGAACCGGGAATGGGGATGGTAGAAGGGGAGAGTGGAAGACTGTAGGGCCTCACCTTGTGCAGCCCTGAAAGAGCAAACACCATCTTCCAGTTCCTTTGGATGTACGGATTTCCTCCAGAGAAGGTCCAGGGATTGCCACAGCGAACGGCCTCTCCCCCGGCGTCAGCCTCAGCGCAGTACCGGAGCACAGCTGGGATTTCCATGACAGCAGGAAGCAGCAGGATCGCTCCCGTGGGGCACAGCCCACCCGGACCGGTGTGTCCCTGTTGGCAGGAACGGGCTCTGCACTGTCGATCTCCGTGGGAAGGCAGCTCAACGTTCCTCACCAAAACAAAGTGTAACAGCGTTTCTACTATGAACAGAGTACTTTGTGTACTTTGTGTACAGGCGTTAGGATCAGTCGTTATCAAAATACACACACTGAATATACAACCTGTCCCATGGCCATAATTTATTATCTCACCACAAGGCACAATACACAGAGCTTAGAGGGTCCTATACAGTCGTCGTGGCAGAAGGCGCCGCAGCCTTTGCACATGATCATGGCTTTGAGGCTGCACGAGCACTGGAACGAGATCTCGTCGACGCTGCTGCTGTCAGCGAACATCTGCACGGCCAGGGCCGTGTTCCGGCTCGCAGCAAAGTTCGCTTTGTGGGTGAGCTGCACCATGCTCCCAGCAAGGCCTCGGGGGAAAGCCGGAGTGTTGGATGAATAATTAAAGCTGGTGGAATTAAGCTGCAGCTTTGAAAGCTTCCCATAAAATGCTTGCTTGATATTGAACTGAGAGGGGATGGACGAAGGCTCCAAAGGGTGACTCTGTCCTTTTCCTGGACCCCTTGAAAACTTAAAGAAGGGCCAGTCCATGACCAGTGGCTCTCTCTGTGTGTGCCCAGCCAGTTCTGGGGGCTGCTGGGCTGCACCTCCCCGGTTCTCTGCATTACTCTTGGCTGGGCTGCCACACACCAGCACCTTCTCATCTCTGATCCCTCCCGGGGTGCTGCTGTGCTGCTTTGAAGTCCATTCCTCCCTGGCAGCTGGGATTCCTTCTCCCAGTGCACAGCCCTTGTCCAAGGGAATCTGTTTGCTGGGGGACAAGGTTCCCACGGCTGAACCGTGGTCCAAAGCCCTGGAGTGATGCAGCCTCACGCTGGGGTTGGAAGGAAAACCAGAACCAAAGAGCTTTTTGCCTTGAACTCCACCATAATTTTTATTGACCAATGCACCTCCTGTCTGGTTTGGTCCAAGAGAAGTTACAGCTGGAGATAAAAACCGAGGCTCTGTAGACGCATTCAGCTTCTCTGGGCTTTTACTTGCCATGACACTCGTTAATGGGTTGTGCTGTGGCATCCGCTGGACCTTGGGCAACTCCTTCTGCTCCTCAAAGCTACAGGAAGAGAAAGTTCTTTCCTGAGGGTCCACATCTTCAGGCTTCGGAGAGGCACTTGCCACGTTTGCCAGTTGGTCTTTGCAGCTTGAAGTCGAGCCAACTTTGGAATGTTTTTCTGGAACAGCCTGATCCTCTGCACCCTCTGCTCTGGGCAATGCTGCCCCTGATCCACAGGTTTTTTCCTGGGGATCTATGGAAGATCTCACTGAGTGAACATCATCGCTCCTGCTTTGGGCACTCATCTTTATTCCTACATCTGGAGAAGATTCTTTGCCAAAACAGCGACTGCTGCCTCTGCCCAGTTGCAGGGAGAGGCTTTCTGACTGCTTCCCCAGCACTGGCTGTGCAATTTCCAGCTTGATGTTGACGTGAGACACTGGGAGAACTTCTTCCAGTGGCAGCTTCCCCTTCAGCAGCTGCATCACCAAAGGGTTGTTGGTCTCGATGGAGGACATGGGCCGAGCAGAGCCGGCCGGACGCTCGCCTTTCTGGGGTCCCCACCTCTGAGGTGGGGGTGCAACCACATCCCCTGCACAGGCCGGGCTCTCTGTCTCCACAGACAATTTTGACCTAATCCCACTGCGCTTCTCGCTGCTGCTGTGACAGGAAGAGCCTTTCCCAGCCACCTCCCTACAGCTGACACTTCTGAAACACATCTCCACCTCCACATTCTCATCAGCCATGTCCCCTTCCCAGTCGGAAGCAGTGTCTGTTGTTTCACTGTGCGTACTCTGTATTTCTTCATCTCCACTTCTCTTCAACTCCTGCGTCTGTCCCAGGGGCTGATGTGCGTTTTCTGGTTCGGTTCTGGGGCACCTCTCCCTCGGCTGCAGTTTTTCACAGGTATCTATCCTATTCTGAGAAATAAAGTCACCATGCACAGAAGGCTGCACCAGAGCCTCTGCATTTTGTTCCTCATTACTCAGTTTGCCATCACTGCCTTTCCCTGCCTGCAGCTGTGCATCACACGCCGCAGGGATCACTTTCTTCACTCCAGCAGTCACTGTTTTGGAGGTATTACTATCAGCAACACATTTTTCCAGAAATGTTTTGGAGCTGTTATATCTAAAACCAGACACCTTCTCTGGATCATGGCATTCTGTGCCACCCGATGACAATTCTGGCAGAAAAAGATAAGTGGAGGAATTTTCCTTTACATCAGAAGGATAATTCAGCTGTATGGTGGGAGCACCAACATCTCCAAGTTCCACCACAGCCCTGTCTCCTGTGGGACTGACCCCAGCTCTCTGCCCCCCAGAACATGACAGACTGGTCACCATAGGAACCACACATCCCAGCTTTGTGCTCTCCTGTGATGCAGCACAAGATGGGAGTTCGGTCCTTGGGTCACGGCAGAGCTGGTCAGGACTCTCCTCCTGCCTCTGAGGAGTCGCATTGTCCAAGGATGACCCAGTCAGAGCACCACAGAACGGCCTCCTAGGTGACCCATCACCAGGGTAAGTGTCCCCTGACCCTGTGGCACAGACCAGGACTCCACTCCTTTCGCTTTTTGAGGAAGCGTGATCTTGTCTGGAAGAAGAGAGGCAGGAATTCAGGTTGGCATCCTGAGCCCCCTTGGAGTCAGCCTTCCCTCCGCTCAGATGAACGGACGGCTGTAGTTGTGCTCGCTGTAGATCTGACGCACGTTTTCCATGAGCTCTCTTGGATCTCCTGTGCTGGGAGCGGACGCTGGGTTCTCCTCCGCCGCCTCCTTCGTCGGGGCTTCTCCCCCCGCCGGGGCCGCCCCCTCCTCCGATGGCGGCGGCGGCGGCTTCGCGCTGGGCTCGGGCTTGCAGAGCACGGGCCTTAATGTCTGCGAGGGTCCGGGCCCCGGCGCGGCCCCGGCCGGAGGGCTCCGTGCTGGGGATGATCCGGGGGCAGATCTGGTAAGTGGGCTGACCTTTAACCACCCAGGGTGGTTTAATACGTGACAGTTGAATCTGAAAGAAAGGGAAACGCGGTAAGTTGTAACACCGACCGTCTCCAGCAAAATGTGTTCTACTGTGCAATTCTTAGCACAAAAACTCAACAAAAATTCCAACTCAGAAACTAATTTGAGCAAATAAGCAGCATGGTCCCACAACCGCTGCTCCATGATCTCTAAAACTCAGTTCACACTAATATTGTTTTACCAGAGTCTGCAGGCAAATATGAAATAACTTATTTATATTCACATCTTCAGAGATCAAATTGGTCTCCTCTACACCAGGATGATGGCCCTGAAGCTACCAAAATGGGTATCTCTGGTCAAAATGGGAAAAGTCAGGAAGAACACTGAGATTCTGTACGGAAGGAAAGGAACTGAGAAAACTACACAGGATAGAGACCACAATTTCAAGGTCTTTTGCAATAAGTCAGCTTATTTCAGGCAGTGTTTCTGTACCCACAGAAATGCAAATGAAGAGAGTAAGTCAAGGTTACCCTGTGCTCTTGTGCAAAGACCTTGGGATGATTTTCCATTCTTTGCCTGTCTAAATACGACAGCAAACTGTGGCAGTCAGAGGCACTTCACCAGCTCTACCAATGAAACCCTTCGACTGCTTCCCCTAAGATGGCAACACTTGACATTTTAATCATGTTTTGATACTACTGAGCACGGCAGCCCTGAGACACAGCAGCTCTAAAGCTCTTTCTTACCCGGATGGGTGGGACTTTGGGCTCCTCTTTAGTAGGCTGTGGCTTTTCTGGGTGAACACTTTCAATTGTGTTACGAAAGGACTGACGATCTTCAAGCCGGGGCTTCTTTTCGGGGAAGGACGCGGAGGCAGCCTCCTCAAAGCTTTTCCTCTTCTGCTCCTTGGACTCCTGAGCAGAGTTCTCCTGGGGCAAACTGGGAATTCTGCTGGCAGCCGCCAATGATGGATCTTCTGATTTGCTGTTTGATTTGGAAGTCTCTGGAGAGACGTGCAGCTCAGAACTCTCCGCCTTCAGTCCTGCAGCCGAGGGGCTGCTCAGATCATCTTTCTTCAGGTCTGTCTCAGGCTTTGGCTCTTTGTGAAGTGAGGGATCTGGCCCCACGGGAGCAGGCTCTTTGGGAGGCTCCGTGTGCTCGGGCTCCCGCAGTCTGTACAGGCTCCTCCTGGCCCGGCACCGCAGGTCGGCGCGGGAGCGTTTCCGGAAGCGCCCGTCCCGCTGGCGCGTGGCCGGCCCCCGGGGCAGCCTCGCCTCTCCTTTGACAGACAGCTCTGTCCTGTTCTCAGCGTCCTCCTGCACCGAGTTCTGCGCCTGGGATTCTTCCTGCGTCAAGCCCAACCTATGAGGCAAACACAAAAGCCAGCTAAAAGCTGAAGCTCACTCCAGTTTCAGTGTTACTGAATAGCACCAACACAGGCAGAGTCATCAAAGCCTCATTAGCTCACCCTGCAAGGGGAGAACCCACACATCCCATGTTGCTATCACATGGAATGAGAAAAAAACCCCAAAGATTTGTAACAGGAAACAATATCAACTTTTCTTGGAAACAAAAGAGATTGGCTACAAAATTCTGCTGCACCCAGCCAATTCCACTACAGATTTTCCCAGGGCAACAGTTGGAATGATTCACCCCACAACCTGTGTTTCTCAAGATACCTGAGCATCTGCCTGTACCCACAAACAGAAACACACTCTGCCACCTGCATAAACATGGATAAAACAGGATAGACATGGTAAAATTTCTCACTTTTGTCCATAGTAGTCCTCGAAGAACTTCTCTTTCCATTGCTCTACTCTCTTTTCCTTTTCCATCTCCTGCCGGATTCGAACTTGCATCTCATGGGTGAATTCACCTGCATGGAAGCAAGAAACTGAAATTCAGCTCCAAACAAAACTCATTCTGCAAATGCAACCTCTAGCATTTGAATAGTACAGCAGCTGCATATATGAAAGACAGACCTGCTGCTACCACCCTGCTCCCCACCCCACTCTGGATCCACGTGCTGCCTGTGGCTCCAGAAAAAATCATGTTTTAACTGACAGGCCACCATTTGAGGAAAAATAAGTCTGGCACTACTTTACACCTTCACCACTTAATTCAGAAGGTCCCATGGCACCAAAAGAAATCATATATTTGATTTTAAAGAAAAAAAAAAAAAAAAAGAAAAAGTTGGGAGCAACATAGCCTGATACGCAACAAAGCTGGACTAAGTTCCCGCTCATTAACTGTAAAAGCAAAACAAAAATCCCACAAAATGAGCATCTATTCCCCAGGCACTCAGCAAAGCAAAGTCACTGACCGTCAGCGAGCCGCTCCCTCCAGCTCTGCGCGGCGTGGGTGAAGAACTCGTTGTTGAGAGCGCTGCCACTGAGGCGCATCAGCCCGTCAGCCCCCACCTGGCAGGACAGACCCAGGACAAACAGAACACATCTGCTCCAGCTGTTTCACACTGAAGGGTTAATCAGGGAAGGGAAAACAGCCGAGTGCTCATACCTGTCTATCGACTTCGGGTAGGAGGTAAAGCAGCTGCTGTTGGAAGTGTGATGGAAGTGCGTTGAAGGTCCTGGAGTTGATCAGCGCTCGCAGGTTTGTGTTGACAAGGATGGAGCCTGGGGTTTCAAAGTCAATATCCTCACCCCTGTTCCGTTTCATTTGCCCTGGAGTTTAAGGACAGGCAAATAAAATTAACATTGTCGTATAGAAGTATTTCAGCACTATGGGCTGAAATTTATGTCAAACTACAACAGCAAAAGCACCTAGAGAGATGAGAAAGACTGCAGTGGTAAAGGGTGAAGAATGACTCTCCAGTGCAGTAATTAACAGACAGACATCTGGAATTCTGACATGAGGTCACAGTTCTGCCATATTCAGGTACAATTCTCAATGCTGCTCTTCAGACCAGGCAAACTTTTAAACAATGTAGCACTAACACTCAAGGTGTAAAGCCTGGCTTGTGACCTCAGGTCATCAAACACCTCCTGGTGCTCTTTTCTCAGATACACATGGGCTTCACCATCACCAGTCATCCTTCTGCCTTTAACCAGGAGCACGTACCAGCCGTGGGCTTTCGGATGCCCCTCAGCAGCTGTGGAGGATCCCTGTTGATCTCTGTCCTACTGCGCAGACTGGTTTTGCACAGGGCCAAGGAGCTGCTGCTGCTGCTGGATGTGCTGCTGCTCTCCCCATCAGCGTGCCTTCCGGTGAAGCCTAAAAGCAAAACAACTTCCTAAAAATACGCAAAGAACAGTCAAAGCCCAACTAGGAGAGTGGTTTAATGTGCAGGAATTCTCTGTTACTAACAAATCTGCTATTACAGGGCATTGCCCAGGTACCAACTAGGTTGAGTGAGTTAAACATACACATAACTCTGCAGTCTCACTCATTCTCAGCCAGTGTTACAGAAATGCTCAGGCAAACACAGATGACTGGGCACTGACAGACAGAGATCTGTGAGATCATTACGATCCCCCAAAGTCATGCTCACCCGAGGCAGACTCCATGTGTGCCCCGTTTACTTTCAGTGGGGTTAACACCACCCGTGGCAGCATCACACCTGTCTTTTTCTTCTGTTTGGTTGTCTGCAGACCAGAGAGAAATCAAAAACAAAAGAAAAGAATGAAGGCATTATGGAAGGGTATAATAATCTTCTAAGCAGCATGTTCCTCAAAGAGCTGTCTGGCTCCTCCTAGGTGTATCTTCAGGCAACACTACATTCAGGACTAGCACAGAACTCAAAATCGCCTTCCTGTACATGATCCTTCCCCTGGCACTTCTTGCCCAAGGAAACAGCCTCGTAACTCTCTCTGAGGCACCTGTGCACAAATAGTCCCTGACATACCACCCCAACAGTAATGAAAGCTCCCCTTGAGAGGCTTCACCCTTCCCATTAGTCCCACTTTTCCCTACCTGGGAAGCGGTTCTGTAGCTCTCCCTGGTAGCAGGTCCTTTGCTCTGAGATTCAGTGGAACACGAGGCGTTAGAAGAAGTTTCATCAAGAGACACTGAAAGAGATGGACTCTCAGTCAGACACAGAAGCAGGTCCTGGAGTTTAAGGTTAATGTCACCAGACACTTACCATCATTGTCACCACTCACAGTGCTGGCTTCGTTGGACCCACAGCTTTCGGCATCTGCTGTGTCCTCCAGCTCCTCCCCTTCTGGCACTGACAGGTTCCGGGACCACTGCAAGGCATCTTTCTAGAGGGGAAACAGAACTGGGGTGGCTACAGCCCTCCCTCCCTCCCAAACCTACACCAATGGGAGCAGACACTTAACTGGATATACTTTAATCTTGTTAATTATAATTAATTTAATAAAAAGGTTCATAATACATCACAATTTTCTGCAAGCAATGAGTTCCTATTAAAGAGAAGCATCTCACTGTTACTATGAAAAAACAAGTAACATAAGAGTGGCCAAACACTAAGATAGCAAGCTTAGGAGCTGTATTTCCTACGTGTACAATAAAAGCAATTTCAATGCCATCTATTTTCAGCAAAATGTGTTGATTCAACAGCAGAAAAAAGATGGAAATGAAATAGCTGAGATCTATCAAGTTGATATTTGTCAGGGAATCCAACAGTACAAAACAATGCAAAAAAAAAAAAAGCCCAAGACCAGAAACATTTTCAATATTTAATATTACTGGAACAATAAACTAAAAATAAAAGAAGTATTCCAGAGAGATTTTAAGATCTGAGGAAAACACTGATGCCAAATGACATGGAATGTAGTGGAACACAGAATAACCAACTAGAAGAATGAATATACATTTTCCTATCAAGATTTTACTTGTCACTACAAGCTTTTGGACCAGTTCCTTGGTTGGCTGTTTTCCCTTGTGGCTGGCAGCAAGGGAGTGCATGGGTCTGTTCTGATGAGCAGCCACCTAAGCTGGACACCAGCTACTGCAGTAAGAGGATTCATCTTTCTTGTGCAATTCAAGAAATAATAGTTGGGGTTTTTTTAAGGAATTTATCATAGATGGCTGAATATAGCTGAAAGGTACAAGCTCCAAGGAAATAATGAATTCCAGACCCTCTCTCACATGATGATCTCACTGCTCGTGATGCTCAGTGACAGGGTAACACTCAGCCCTGCACAAGGAGCAGAATTCACCCCTGGGCCCTCAGCTGGGAGCAGAGCTCAGCATTTACCTTGAGTGTGAAAAGGCTGATGCGTCCAGGCAGTTTGTAAAAGAGCCCATCCCCTCCCCGGGAGTTGGAGTGGAGCATGGCATTGAGGCAGGCCAGGGGAGACGTGCCACTGGAACAGAGAAAGGAAGAAAGGAGACAGCTTAAGACATGGATTATCAAGAAAACAGCCTGAAAGATCTGATTAAATGGGCATCCTTTAGCTGATGAGGGGAACAGAGGTGATGCCATTAACTTTATGGGACAGGCTCTTCAGTCAGAACAGTGTCACTGGTTTCGTTCTGACCTGTACATCAGCCTTGCACATCACAGCAAACAGGAAACGTGACACCAATTTTAAAGCCACCCTCGCCTGTTTTTAGACATTTCTAACTTTTATTAGACATTTCTAACTTGTTTTCTCCCCTTCTCTCCTGGAAACCTGCAGTGCTGGATTGATTTTATAAAACCCCCAGATTTATTCAGCAGTAGAAAGATGTAAACAAACTGTACATACACTTGTTACTGGAATGCCCCCCTGATATGTCACAGACCAAACTGCTTGAGCAGAGCTCCATACAAAGGCTCTGATGCTCTCATTTGTTAAGTCCTACACAACTCCCTGGTTAAAGTCCCATCCCACGCTCACACTGATGGAACTGCTGTGCCACGTAATGTGGTGTTTTCCACTAAGTCCCACATGTACAGGCAGAAAGTTGTCTGGAAGACACATTATAGCACCATCAAGTGCATTCTTAGTAAAAGTGAAACTGAAAACCGGACTGAGATAAAATATTTCAAAGAAAATCACTCTCAAATTGAAAACATAGAACAGTTTCTGTTTCCACTCTGTATGTGTTTGGGTTTTGGACATTTCTTCACATGCTATGGCAACAGGCAAAGTTACCCTGTATCGCTTTTAGATCATGTGAACAAAATTTCCAGCCTTCTGTCCTGTTAGACAGTGCTTTCCCCTCCATGTTTACCAGACACTCCAAGCACACTCACCAGCCACACAGCCCTCTAAAAACAGCAAAGTAAGTAATTTTCCCCGAAACAAGAAAAAAACCCCAAGCAGTTAAAACTCTGCCAGGAGCTAAACTCAGCATGACTCTGGCTCATGGGAATGTCAGTGCCCTGTATGGAACACGGCCCTCCCAGCAGAGCAGTGTGACCCCCAAACCAGGGAGCCCCACCTCAGGAGTGATTCAAAAGGAAAAACATCTCAAGGCACTGAGCTATTTCCTTCAGGAAATGGAGTTTCAGGAAGAGCTTCTATACAAGCACCAGCATAGCCTGCTGCACGCTCAGCCAGGCAGTCTCACTGCCTTTATTCTGTGAACAATCACGCTCTGAAGAAAACAATCTTTTCTTAAAGCAGAGAATTAATGACCAGGGAAGGAAAAGCAGATATCCCAAGGGAAACCACCGACCTTTAAAGGAATGAGTTAGCTTTGTGGGATTTAACATGACACATGTTCCGAAGTCTGGTCTTTACTTACACACTGTGACAGGTCACTTGTAAAAACTGGGAAAGCACAGGATAATTTATGTGTGTGAAGAGCCCTGCTATTATCTTTGGCAGGGGACAGTCTGTGCACAGAGATCTTCAACTGCCTGCTTAGGTAACAGGACTTACGTGAGAGACTTGTAGGAGATTGATTAAAGCAAAGCTCTATGATGGTCCTCATTAAAACCTGTCTGAACTCTACTCAGAGCTGTGAAACCACTGCCCATATCCAAATCAGAGAAGATCTCAGCAAGCATCACAGAATCATGAAACAGTTTGGGTTGGAAGGGACCTTAAAGACCATCTTGTTCCAAACCTGCCATGGGCAGGGGCAACATCTTCCACCAGACCAGGTTGCTCCAAGCCCTGTCTAGCCTGGCCTTGGTAACTTCCAAAGATGGAGTAGCCACAGAATCTCTGGGCAACCTGTGCCAAGACCTCACCACCCTCACAGGGAAGAATTTCTTCCTAATATCCAATCTAAATCTACCCTCCTTCACCTTAAGGCCATTACCCCTTGTCCTATCACTACATGCCCCTGTGAAAAGTCCCTCTCCAGCCTTCTTGTAAGACCATGGAAGGTGGGTGTTCCAATAGTTCCAAATCCAATGCAGTGGCACACACCAGCCTCATGCCTCTCCAAACAACAGCAGGTCCCACACCCAACACCTCTGTACACATCATGGATTTTCACTATTCAAAACACCCCAGCTGTTTCCTGATTTCACACAAACAAGGAGCAGAAACAATTTCGGTCCCAGAAGAAATCAGTTTACCTTCTGTAGCTGGGTAAAGTACAGGTTCAAGAAATGCAAACACCACAGTGAAAAACAGTCCATACAAACAAAGGGACAGAGAAGTAAGAGTAGACACAGTCCTTGCATCTGGATTTCCCAGGAGTCCATCCCTGGACAGTAGCTTTTCATGTCTCTGGTAGTCAAACTTCTTTTTTTTTTTTTTTTTTGCCAGGCAGCAGTAACTGAGGCATTTGGACTATCACAGTTACCCACTTTCTTTGAGCTGCAAGACACTCTGTATTTCTACTACTGTCATGGAAACAGATGGAAGCTCACAGGAACTTAACCAAGGAAAGCAGTCTCCCACTTCTGCCCTTTCCAAGGCTCCGTATCAGGTTCTTTTCCATATGAAACCCACTCTGAGATGGGCATCTCCCCCCTACAACGTCAAGAGCCACAACTGTGTGATGTGAGCTGCACTCTCCTGGTGCTCGAGAATCTGAGCATAAGGCAGTGACATAAAGAAAACTGTCTCCTCTAAAACATAATGTCTGCTCTAGAAATGAAGCATCAGAGGAGACAAAACTTAAACTGTTCTCAAACTCAAGTCACAATAGCAGAAACTGCTGGGAACTACTTATGTGGGAACCATGCAAGTGAGTGGTAAGAACAGCACAATGCAGGGGCCTGATCTGCTAGAAGCATTTATTTCACAATAGATGGATGAAGGGACTCCGTATATTATGAAAAAAATCTAAGAACATCTTCCAGTTATTATCAGAGAAAAAAACCCTCACAACCTGTATATAAATGTCTGTACTGTCATCTGAAATTACCAGGCTGAAAAGAGAAAAAGGGAAGCAAAGTGGGCTGGGGATGAGGCAGAACTGTATGAAGCAACACCAGCCTTCATACACTGCCTCCCCCATGCTCCACATTAGTTTAGACAAAATCATCAATACTAACCTCATTTCCTTTAGACCTTCAGCCTCTATGACCTGCAGAATCTGTTTTGGGGTCATAGGAGCATCAGAGTAATTTTCCAGCACCTGAAAAGACAGAAAGACCAAGTGTCATTATAGAATTGGCTTCTGCAGTCCCAGAACTCCTCCATCAGCTGTGGCCCAGACCCAATCATGTGCCTCTTCAAACTTGATTCACCTGCAAAGACACACAGTAAAATTTCAGGCTACCTCAAGATCCTGGTGAACATGGATCAAAGCCACAAAAGGCTTTACCTTCATCTCTTCCCTAATCAACTGAAATACAAACATGGAGGAGAAAAAGCAGCAGAATTTGGCCTTCACTCCAGTGGAAGCTTTACCAGACTTCACTATACATTAGACGGAGCTGCTGCCACATAAACCTTCAAAACTGAACAATGGTCAGTGACCTTTAATGATGTAAACCTTCTCCTACCTCTCCACAAAACATCCAGTATTTTTTTGCCACTAAAAGTATTACTGTGCAGCCATACAATCCAATAGTGTACCTTCCTCAGATTACTGCATTCATTTCGTCTTCACTCCATCTCAGGAAGGGAACCACAAGTTAAGAGTCAGAATTTATGTCAGAGAAGAACAGAATTCAGAAAAGGACAAAATAACAGTAAAAGATTTGGGGAAAAAAGGCTGGCTGGAGACACTAAAAAGACTTCGAGCACTTGCCTTTGACATAAAATGAAAAAAATCAGATATTAAAAGGCAATACAATAAATAACAACTCATCCTTTCATATATTATATCAAGAATAGAATTGTCACTTATATACGAAGAAGTAAAGAGGTTATTACTTTATTTTTTCTAAAGCCTGTGGAACTTACTGCTCCGAAATGTCTGGAAGCAAGAACTTAAGGATTCAAAGAGAGGACCGGACATTTCTGCGGATAAGAAGATTATCCACATAAACAGGAAACAATGAGCAAAAATAAGCTGCAGTAGATGTAAACCACGCAGTTTCTTTGGGAGCAGATTACCCTACAGCTGCCGACCATGCGCCTTCCCCGGCAGCACAGTGCTGCTCCTGGAATGCAAAGGCACCCAGCTCCACAGACCTGGGGCCACGAGCAAAAAGAGGGCGAGACAGGCACAGGCCATAGCCTGGGACAGGCATGGAAAGCAGCAACAGGAATTCACTCAGAAACTTTCTGATCATAACTGTGGTCTGAATTCCCCCAGTGTTGCGGCCACACGATGCACAGCCCTGGTGTCATTTGTCCCCACGCTTCAGGAGTCAGCAACACGGTGCAGTCTCTCGGTCTGACTCGTGTGGGAAGCCAGAGGAAGGACCCAGATGCCCCATTTCCATCAGCAACATCTAGAAGTGAGTCACTGCAGCAGCCACGCCAAACGGACATGTGCAGATCACCCCAAAGCTGTGCAGGGCAACGTTTGCACCTCAAACCATCTCCACCCTCCACTAGTAATGAAAAACCCAACTGCAGCTCTGCACTTCAGCTGTACATTGTGGTAAGGCCAGGATGGATGGGGCTTGGAGCAGCCTGGAAGCTGACCCTGTACATGGCAGGGGGTTGGAACAAGATGATCTTTAAGGTCCTTCCAATCCAAACCTTGATTCTGCAAATGGAATTTCTTAAATCATATCCACCCAACAGGTATTTTGCAGATGCTTGAAGCTCCCAAGCTTCTGAGAATGAAGTAAGAACCTAATGGGGAAGGGAATTTGAGAACTAACTTGAGTTAAAACCCAAAGAAAAGACAAAGAGTTTAAAGAAAAAATCAAAGGAAGTGATGAGCCATATTCAGAGAGAGTAAACTACTTAAATTCCATACAGCTCCATCACACTTTTTGCCCCCTCCATAGGTTACAAGGTCTCCATGCCTCCCTCCTGAGCTGTCACCCCATCACTCAAAGGCTGCAGACAGCTGACATGGGGAAACTCACTGCTCCTGAGCCCAGTGAGCTCTCCAGAATACAACACGTCTATTCCAAAAAATCAAGGAATTATTCAAACCTCTCTCCAGTGACAGACACAGCAAGCAAAGTATGTGGCCTAAAACTGAGCACAAAGGAGCATTTACATACGGATAAAAGAATCTAAGCTCAGGGGAACAATTTCCAATCAAGAGCTGCATTAAGTGTACAGAGCACTTAATGGAAGAACTGGGGGAGAGAGGATCCTGCAAGCTTTAGACACCAAATCCCAGTCTCCAGCACTGCCCCTTCAATCCTTCTCCAACCTGACACTCCCAGCACCACATCAGCCTTCCACACAAGAGCTACAGCTTCAACATTGGCTACTCCTTACCCCCAAAACAGAATTTTCCCCCCTCCACTATTTATAGCACTGATAGCTGAGGGTTCCTGTGCCCCTAATTATGGACGTTTACATCACTTCCTCAATTTACTGGTCATCTAGCTCTGACAGCACTTGTGGGATCCTGCCATGGCTCCGGGCATCCAGATGAATCTTTCAAGGTTTATTTTATGGAATGTGCAGAGTTTTGGCTCTGTAGAAGGAGCAATAGTGAGGAGCACTTTTGCCTGTGATTCTCAGAAACATCGAGAGGAATACAAAATACACCAGCACACGTCAGAGAGGGAAATTAAAAGCATTTTGACAGGGAGCATGTGTAAGACTAGTGTGAAATAAAGATCTATTTTTAGTGGATTTACAATCAGTCCTGCAAGCTGCAAGTGCAGCTACGCAACTGTAGGTCTCTCTAAGTGGATAATCTAGTATGAGATCGTTCTATTTCTGGTTCATCAATGGCTCTAAGATGCTGTTGAGGCTTAGACATCTGATGCACCCACCGTGCCTGAGGTTCTGGCCAAAAGACAGGTGAGAGGAACTGTGTGAAGAGATACTTTCCCCATCACACGAGCATGATGAGGTGTATTAGGGGACTGCTTTGGAGTCACAGTCTCATGTGCTGCTTTAGACAGCCTATAAATATTGATTTCTTTCACCTGTCAGAGCTCAGGATGTTTGAATGAGCTGACTTTGTGCAAGGTCACACAGCACAGCCTCTTCCCCCAGGGTCACCTACCAGGAAAGCATCCCTGCCACCTGCAGTGACACACCTGGATCACAGAACCTGGATCCCAAGCAGGAATGCAGGATGGAGAATGAGACCACCAGGTTCCTCCAGTGAAGTTCCACAGAGGCTGCCTTATGCCCTTCTCCAGTTTTTCAAACAAAGCCACGTGGGTCTAAAATATTATCATTTACACACAAAAGATGATGCAAGTTGCTGGATGTCAGATGCTTGTCTGATTAGGTTTCCTCCTGGCAAGCAGTAAGAAAACACTCCAATAGCCAAAAAAAATCTTACTCAGAGGCATCAAGACTTATCCTGAACATGAGCCTCACTGGACTCACCCACACTGTTCCTTCTGAATGCTTACATGCTTTAATGCATAACCTGGGCTGGCAAAACCAAAACAAACACACACAGCAGAAAAAACAAGGAAACAAATCACCCTCAAGCCCTGTAAACCCATTTCTACAGAAGTCCATGGGCTACACAGGAGGAACACATGTATCCTCATGAGTTGTGCAACACTGACAGGGCTATGGGGAGGAAACACGGGATCTCCTCACATCCAGGCAGCTGGATCATTCCCTACTCCATCCCTGGGACTGCTGTACCTGTGTCACTGGGTCACCAGGAGAGAGCAGCTCCTTCCACCCAAATGCCAAACAGCCAGCCTAAACCTCAGCATGCAGCCCTTAAATCAAACCTCTGACTGGCTCACTGAAAGACACCGAAGTTGTTTTTCTTTTTAGATTTCCTACTTCATAACTGGGGTTCAAGACAGATCCAGATCAAAGGCTTCACCATCCTCCCACTGCAACAGTCCAACAACAGTGGCATTCCCACAGACACCACCAGAGCAGAGCTGGGCTTGGAAGCTGAAGCCTTCAACAAGGAGATTCTTTAAGACAAAAGGACTAAGACATCTCCATGGCCACGTCCCCTAAACCCATAAGTGACCAAATACGGGCTGATTCAGGGATGCTCAGTCCAGCTGCTGCTCCGCAACCCGGCACACGCCACCGGCCCTCGGGCGCTGCCTCTGCACAGAAGGAACCCGCACCCTCGGTAATTAAATCAGAAACTTCTGACAGTGGCCGTGCCCTCTCCGGAGGCTCCGGTTCCTCCCACGGAGCTTTAAACCATCTGAAAGGAAGAGAATGAGGGGCACGGTGCCCGCAGCCCTGCCCGGCACACACCGAACCGCTGCGGGACTGTCCCATCTCGGGACCGGCGGCGGAGGCCGCTGGGACCCCCGGCGGGCGGGCAGCTCGTCATCGAGGACCGGGGGCCGCGCTCGCAGCGCCCCAGGGCGCATCTCCTTCCCACCGGGCTGAGGGAGAAAAACAACCGCGCGGGAGCCTCCGGCCACAGCGGCCGGCGGGGGAGCGGCGGGAAGCCGCGGGGCCGGGCGGGGAACCGGCAGCACCGCCCGCGCCCTCCAGGCGGGCCCGGCCCCCGCTTTCACCCCCTCACGAGCGATGGCGGCGCCTCCGGCCCCGTTACCCGGGGAGGGGCGGGACGCGGCGGGGAGGCCCGAGGCACGGCGGAGCCCCCGCGCCCCCTCCCTGGACGCCCCCCCGGCCTCACCAGGCGGGCGGCCTCGGCCCACGTGCGCTCCTTCTTCCTCCTCTGCTTCATCTCCTTCATCCTCCTCCTCCTCCTCCTCCTTCTCCTCCTCCTCT
>VZTJ01001438.1:1627452-1646547 GCA_013397795.1 Orthonyx spaldingii
AAGGGCCGGGAGCGGGGCGGGGCGGCGGCGCCCGGCGACGGTGGCCGCGGCGGGACACGGAGCGACCGGAGGGGAGGGGCCGGAGGGGCGGACCCGGGGCTGGTTTGAAGGAAAACAAACCGCAATGACCGCCGGGAGTTGTAGTCCTCCTGCACGGTACCAGAGCAGCCCCGGTCTGGCCCGCGGACTACAAGTCCCGGCGGCCGTCGCGCCGGCATGGCGGGAGAGGCCGCTGCCGCCTCATGGCCGCGGCGGGGAAGCGGCACCGCCCGGGCCGGGGGCGGCTGCGGGACCGAGCTGGAGCGGGGGGCTCGAGGCTGAGGGCTGGTCGTGTTCCAGCACCCCGGTTATCACAGACTCAATTAGGCCGGAAAGGACCTCTGTGATCAGCGAGTCCAGCCTATGACCCAACACCACCCTGTGCACCGGACCGGGGCACTGAGAGCCACGTCCAGTCTTTTCTTAAACACCTCCAGGGCCGGTGACTCCACCACCTCCCTGGGCAGCGCATTCCAATGTCTAATGGCCCCTTCTGTTAGGAAATACTTCCTGCTGTCCCAACTAAACCTCCCCTGGCACAGTTTAACCCTGTGTCTTCGTGATGCTGCTTGGCAGCAGAGTCTGACCCCCATCCAGCTAAAACCTCCTTTCACGGAGTTGTAGAGAGAGATAAAGGCACCCTGGAGCCTCCTTTTCTCCAGGATAAACACCCCCAGCTCCTTCAGCCGCTCCTAATAGTACATGTGCTACAGACTCTTCCCCACCTTCGTTTCTCTTCTCTGGACATACTCCTCGGTTATGCCCCGAGGCTCCTTCTCCCCACGGTGCCGAAGAAAGGCTGGTTTAAATCATCACCACCACCCATTGCCACAGCAAGCAAAGAAGCACCGAGGCCGGGGGCNCCTGTGTCTTCGTGATGCTGCTTGGCAGCAGAGTCTGACCCCCATCCAGCTAAAACCTCCTTTCACGGAGTTGTAGAGAGAGATAAAGGCACCCTGGAGCCTCCTTTTCTCCAGGATAAACACCCCCAGCTCCTTCAGCCGCTCCTAATAGTACATGTGCTACAGACTCTTCCCCACCTTCGTTTCTCTTCTCTGGACATACTCCTCGGTTATGCCCCGAGGCTCCTTCTCCCCACGGTGCCGAAGAAAGGCTGGTTTAAATCATCACCACCACCCATTGCCACAGCAAGCAAAGAAGCACCGAGGCCGGGGGGCCCATCCTGGACTGGGATCCAGGCAGGGTTTCACCACCACTTCTGGTTCCCAAGGTGCCACATGCAGCACCTTCTACTCATATTTATATATATATATATATACACTTTACAATACTCATTGCAGTTCCACTCGTATTTACATTTTTCCACTTACTTTGCACAGAGACTTTTTCTTATGAAAGAAAAATAACGTGAGGCTTTGTAAAACATGGAGCCACCAAGCCCTGCCCCAAATTAACAACGAAAAACACATGTTTTGATAGATGCAATAAATCTTATTGACTTTATTACACGTTGTATTTTAGGATCACTTTACATTCCTAGACAAAAGAGATGATACAAATAAATATAAGCTGTAAAACTATGGACAGAACTATGGACAGGTTCTTTTTCTACAGATCACCTAACAGAAGGCGGAGGTGGGTGTATCTCCAAGGAGCTGAGAGTTGTCATTGACAGCTGTGCCCATAGAAGGATCCTGGGTCACCTCTTCAAAAAGGAAGGGCGCTGGAGAAGGCAGTAAGCACCTGGACCCCAGAGAGTCAACCCCCCACTGCACAGTGCAGCAGGCAGGACCAGTGTTCTCATTTCAGTTCCATCTACGTAACTAATTATGGCTTTTTCAGGTTCTCTTTTCCAATCTGTGTGTGAACACAGCAGGAACAGACCCTCAGGAATTACACTGAACTGTTTAAAGACTGGCGCACGTTGCCCAGCACAGACAGGAGAGAGGACAGGTCTGGGTACACAGGTGCCTCACTGGAACTCCAGCGCTGCGTGTTCAGCGAGGGCAGACGTACACACCTAAAACTGACTGAACACTGCCTGCTCTGATCTGTATAAGGCACCGGTGCAGCCCCAGGTGCTCTGGCAGAGGTATGTGTTTTAGAAGATTCAAGCAGCATGCAAATATTTTTAAAAAGGCGCTAGACCTAAGTTAAGGAGTTAAGAAAGTGCTTTAATTCCTATGCTTCAGTGTCGTGTGGCGCTGCCGTGGGCCGACTCCTGCTCCATGCCACTTTTTTAAAAAAAGATCCCATTATACAGATCAGAGCAAAGACAATTATGTCGAATGTTAAACATTCCTATGAAGAAAAGGTGATGGGCGCATGGCTGTCCCAGGGCCTCTTCCAGGAGTCCAGCTGGATTTCCTGCCTTTGGTTAACCAGCAGGAAGCCCAGATGGTTCAGATAACACCAGAGAAGGGCAAACTCGGCAGGAATGTTTCTGAAAAGCTTCAACCCAGAGCTCAGTATGTTTTGTACAGCTTAAGACAATGTATCTTAATATCAGTGCCACTGAGCATCTGGTGAGGGTTAAGTCCATTGGAATGAGAATCCAAAAGCTTCTGTGACAGGCCGAGATTGCCCATGAATACACTGACCAAATCTCCACCTGCAGCCCCAATTTACATACAATGACTAAATATGCAGATTTATTCTTTTCCACTCTACTGAGTTTCTTTCACCTTGCTAATGAATTTCTACAGAGTTAAAAGCAGAGCCTTTCTGACACCGGCTCATCAACATGAAAACAGATTTGCACTGCAGAGTTCCACAGTACCAGCTCTGCCATGAAGGCAGTTTCCAGCATATGAGTTTAATATAGAATTCCCTATGGAACAGTAGCAACTGAGGAAGAGTGTGCACATGTGCAGACACAGATGTGCCTGTGTATGCATTATTCACAGAAAGCATATGTACATAGATGTGGTTATATATTGTGCTGCCATTTCAGGGTTTTAAACCCTCCCCTATCTTGTTTAATTTCAATTCTCTGAGTACTCAAACCATACAATCATCTTTTAAAATGTCCTAGTACAGAAGATTATGTGCTGGAGAGAAAGAGGGAGGAGAGGGAAGAGAAGGTGATGTTATACTATGCAACAAAAGCTAGTTAAAAGGCTCTCTGGACATAAACAGTGCTTTGTAAAAACGAAGATTATGCTGGGTTTCCATGTTCAGGTTGAAAGAAATTGGTCATGTGTCTGTTCTCTCAATTAGAAGCAAATCTCTCCTTCCTCCACCAAAACTAATATATATATATATATGTGTGTGTGTGTGTGTGTGCATATATGTGTACACATATATTAACCTTGTGGCTCGGGAAAGCAGTCCATGGATTGCAGCAGCCAAGTTGGTGTTTAAGGGGCCCACCTGGCTCACCTGGGCACCGTGCCTGCAGGATGCACAGGTGAGCTGTGCTGAGCACTCGGTTCCTCCTGCTCAGGGGGTCAGTAGAAAGGAGTTCTCCAGCCTGGGTGAAGGCTCCGTGTCACTCCGTGGACACTTAACGAGCACAAGGCAGAGTCCACACATCACAGCATTTCTTTGACCAGGCAAGTCCTCACACACTCACATGTGTCAGTCTGGAAGAAGTCATCAGTGAGGGAAACAGGTAAAAATGTTCACAGGATGACAGCCAAGAGCAACCAGAAAAAGTAACACCCCAAGTCTCAATATACAGTGAACTAAAACTTACAAATGAGCTGTGGGACACTAGACAGGGACACCTTACTCTGTCCTTAGCGTGGAGTTCCACCTCCCTCTACCCTGCTACACGAGCCTGCTTTAGTCATAGGGCAGCTTTGCAATGAGACTCTCAAAAGCAGGAGTTCTTCCTCCCTTGTTTTCAAAGTAAAACCCCTGGAATTAACATCAGCTTCCATCACCTGCCTTGGTTAGGTTGGTTTCACTCCCAGCAGGCTCTGAGTGGCCTGGGAGGTGCAGAGAGAAAGCTGCTGAACATGGAACAGCTGAGGCACAAGAGGCACTGAACGCTGAACCTCCTTACACACCAAGGGAAGGGACCAAACTCCCAGGAGTGCACTCAAAGGCAGCTCCAAGTTCCAGTGCTCTGCCCAGCTGAGAATCTGAGCCTGGGAGCTCTGAGCCAATGCTACGTTTTCCATCAAAAGTGGGAGGCATGCGAAAATGGCCATATGCCATTAAAGATGTCATATGGACACTGGTTTCAAATGCCAGGGGTAAAGATGGAGGCAAGAGAGAGGAGGAAAGCTGTGGAGTTGACACTGGCATGCAGAGGTGTTCTTTGACAAGGTGGTTCCTGTTGGTAGGGGTGAGGTCTGTAGGTCAGCTTAGAGGAGCTCTCACTTACACCTGTAAACAAAGAAAGGACTTCAGATCCTACTGCTTCCTTTCTAGAGACCACAGAGTTGTTTTCAAGACCCTTTTCCTGTCCTACAGCCCTATGCGGAGGCACAGCTGTGTGGTGGTGAGGACACGCTGGCCACTGCCATCCTGCCTGTTCAGACCAATGCCTGAAGCCAGGTGATGATGCCAGTCTCTCAAGCAGGAAGAGGAAGAACCATGCACCTTGTCAAGTTTGAACAGATCCTCTGCTTTTTAGCCTCTTTTGGTTCTCACTGTGGAGCTGTGGAGTGATGGTTCTGTTGAGATGACTTTTAACTCTGTCTTCTTAGTGCCCAACAGCCAAAAAGCCCTGTGCAGCAGAAGGGTTGGTGCAGGAGGAGGACGGTGATGCTGTGAGGTGATGCCCATGCTTCCCATTGCTCCTAACACACTGTAACGTACCTCATGCATTTTTGATTTCCTAACTAAAATCCATTTCCCACAGAGGCCAAATGCTGAATTGCAAGCACAGATCTTCCCATGGCTCAGTGCCCTTGGACTGGTCCGAGTCAGTTAAACAGCAACAAGGCCATCTCCAGGGAAAGGGGCTGGAGGCTGGCCAGGAGCTCTCTCTGCAGGTTTGTCCTTGTCTCTGCTCCCAGTAGGTAAAGGCTGTTCCCTCCCTGGAGAGGAGTTGCTGGTTTTATTTTGGAACCAGCCCTCGTGACTGTGGGTAGAGCTGAGAACTGGGAGTGCCTGATCCTGATGAGGATACCACCGACTTCCTTCCAGTTTTCGGTCTGAAGAAGCAAAAATTAAAATATAAACAAGAAAAGCTCTAACAATGTCACCTGTTACTTTCCAAAATTAATCTTCAAAAAGCTGATTTTTTTACTGGAGTTATTCTCTAATAAACAGTTTCAGCTGTTCCTTTCTCTCTCTGCTTTACTACGAAGCTCAGCTTCACTTCACTGATGAGAAGTGCTGACCAACAGCCACTGTGCTTGCACCTCTCCTGCAGGCCAGTCTGCTCAGGGAAGGTCTGACTCACCTGGGTTTTGGTTTTTTATTTGAAGTGCTCTCAAAGGTTGAGGCATCCACTTGGATCTCGTCTTCTTCCTGCAGAGCTGCTTCCAGAGCTGCCTGAACCTTGGGAGCGATGGCTGGGCCTTCGTAGTTTCTCGTCGTTCGGCTGGGCACATCCAGTTCCAGTAACACGATGTTCTCTGCCTGTCACAGGAAAAGCAGAATCAAAGTCTCCATGTTTTCATGCAAACTGTTACTTTTCCCTCCAGAAACTTAATCTGAAGTACTTTATAAATGTCTGCAGGACACTACAAATTTACATCTCAAAGAAGAACACACAATCCCCTCTGGAATTCACACTCCCCCAGTCAGGGAGGTGAGGAGACAAAGGTTCAACCACATCTGGACTTACCCTGTACCGAGTCCCTGTATTACTCATCATGGACGTCCTGGCGTGTTGGCTCAGGGGCCTTTTGTACCCCACAGCAGATACTGGTCTTTTCATCATCTGCTGGTTACTAGAGAAAAACAGAGACTCAGTCTGTTACACCCTAAAACCAAAGGCTCTTCTTGGAGTTTATGAGCTACAACATCTGCAAATTCCATGTAGAAATCTGTTTCAACACAGCAGAAACCACCCAGGCTGCATTTGTAGGAGCAGGAAAGAAATATGATAGGAATGCACTGCTATTTTAATGGTGAATGCACTGTTACATATATTTTACATATAATTATTGGGCTTGCCTATTAGAAAAATCATAATCTTCCACAAATTTTCCTAACTGTACATTTCTATTTTATGGCACCTATTAAGAGTAGTAAATTGTTTTAGTTTATTTTATTATGCATCAAGAAGCTGTGAACTCTAGAGGGCCAGTTTAAATCCCCATTTCAATCCCTCTTTTGTTCTTGACAGCTAGAGGGTTTCCTGTGACCTGTAACTCCATCCCAAGAAAAGAGCAGAAGTACACTCACTCCAGACGGGTTATGGGATGTAGTTTCCAGTTGTCTTCTTCTTCATCAAGGAATGATCTGTTCATGATCTTATTCTTTTCTTCCAAGGGAATAAAGTTTTCAATAATCAAGTGCCTACATACAACCACAAAAATGAGAATTATACAAGAAACATAATTAGCACATGACTTTCCTCACTGCTCCTCTCCCACTGAAGTAATACAACCCTGGAAAAGGAGGACTGGCTTAGTTTTCTCATGTTTAAATCTTATTCCACATGTATGTGCAAGGCAGTCCCTCCATTTCCCACCCCAAGAAACCCTCTCTGTTACAGTTAATAGCAGGCAATGGAGTGATGGGACTTACTTTAGCTTTAATTCCCTGGTGAGTTCATTCTGGGTCTGTTCCATTTCCTGGCGCCCCTTGATGTGCTCTTCTTGGAGATCATGGATCTCTGCCTTCACAGCTTGCAGCTTGGAAAATAACTGGAGAACACAACAAGAGCCAAAATCTGTCACTTGCCAATGCTCCTCTCACTTTCACACACAAGTTGATTTTATTCCCAGCCTGGTAGAGAGAGAATAATGTTCTTTTTACCTTTTTGAGTTTTTTGGTCTTTATGTCCACCTCTTGCTGAAGAGAACTATAGGTCTCCTTCAGCTCTAGTGTTTCCTCATCCCGACTTTCCATCTGTTGCTGGATTTCTCGCTCCCGACGTTTCTGAAGAACATGACAATATGGCATTAAACACCATAATTACCTTGTCACCTCCAGCTGACACACATGATACCAATGCTCAGGATGGGTTTCCTTCCCTGCCTTCCAATTCTTCCTGTCTCTTGCCATAGAAATATCAGAAGCATTAACTCTTATTTGTCCTTATTTTGCTATTAAAATCAGATAGTGTGAACAAGGCTCAAGCTTCAACTAAAGGAATCAAATGCCATTTTTAGATTATTTTTTTCTTTCTTTGTTATCAGTCCATACTGGTTATTGCATTTAAGAATCACCAACAGAAACTGCATAACAGAAATTAAACTTTTAGCACAAAGACCCCTCCCTTGAGCTAAAGGCTGAACTGGTACTCTTAGAGGTCTCACAAATATTTCTTCACTTACAAACAGCTCCAATCAAGATAGGAGGTAAATCTTTACCATGAAGAGCTAGAAGAAAACTACGGTAAACCTTCTTTAAATATTTCAAATAATGACAAATATTACACAAGCCCTTCCCCCTTCTTTTCAATAAATAATTGCCATTAAGCCAATTTTAGGGTTAACCCTGGGAAAATTTTCTGGTAATTTCCCCTGACACAATGTTTTACAAAAGTTCTGCAGCAAGGCTTTTTATACAAAATAACAAATCTCCTCCCTTGTACCTGTTCTGCAATTTCCTGTCGTTTCTGTTCCAGGATTTTCTGCTGTTCATTTGTGTGATCCACAATATTTTTCCCTCCCACCAGCAGCTTGCTTTCCATTGTCTGAAAGGAAAAACCAGGGTCAGAAATTTCTCTCAGTGACCACATAAGGTAATTTCCTCTCCTTTGGATACAACTTCTTCAGGGCAGCTCCCTTATTTAACCTTCTCTTTCAAGGTAGCTGCTACAAGAATCACTATTTCTTAAAATTCCTACAAAATTGTGGGATTAATGCAACAGTTACTTGTTTAGAATAAGGCACTACTGCAATGTGTGGCAAAGCTGAAGAACCAAAATATGTGCTCCCCTGTAAAGTTGTTCGTGATTTGTGACAGAATGAAACACTTTCTGTGCCACAGCTTGTGAAAAGATGCATTGTCTTTTATTATGCCAATTGCTTAAGATCCTACAAGATCAGCACACAAGAACAATGAAACAACTCATGAATATTGAAATATGCAATTAATGGTGGGGATTTCAACTTCCGGCTAGAAATAGTTTATTTTAAAATCTTCCAAACTAAACACAAATCACTATCTTGGAAACTTCCTGTGAAATACCTTTCCAAATTGGGAAACACTTTATTTTCTCCACAGCCTAAAGAAATTGCTTTCAATGGGGATGACAGGGAGGAATTCTACCTTGATTTTAGCACTCAGCATCTCTGTTGCTTCTTTCTCTCGCTTCAGGTCCTCCATTTTCTTCTCCTTCTCTTTCAGCAGCCTCATCTTTTCTTCTGCTACCAAACTGTGGTCCTCAACTATAGCTCTCTTCTCTATCTCCAGCTTTTCTTGTTGCTCCCTCCAATAGTCATCTTTGTCATCTCCTTCATCCTCCCCCTCTTCAGTGTCCTCCTCCTCTTCCCCACCCTCTCTCCTCCTTTCCCTCCTCTTTCTTTTGCCAATAGACCGTTTTTCCAACTGTGCCTTGAGCCGAGCAATCTCCTCCTGGAATTCCCGCAGCAGAGCCTCCTTAGGATCCTCATTCACTTGTGGCTTGTTCTTGATGTTTTTGGCACGGTTGGCATATCTCAGCGTGGTCAGTGTCTCCTCTACATTGTAAGAGGCAGGGCCTATATTGGCCACCATCACAGTTTTGGCATTGCCACCTAATGAGTCCTGAAGCAGCCTGGTCAGCTTGGAGTCCCGGTACGGAATGTGCGTGCTTTTGCCATCGACCAGGGCAGAGATAACGTTGCCCAAAGCTGAGAGGGAGAGATTGATTTTAGTGGCTTCCTTCAGCCTTTCCCCCTGTGCTCCAGTCTTTGCCTGCCGCTCACTGCCTGCCAGGTCGACCAGGTTGAGCTTCCCCACACGGATGTGGTTCTCTCCATCCAGTCCCAACTCGCTGCACTCGATGGTGATCTGGAAAATGGCGTGAGATCGGGAGCTGTGCTCGTTCATGTTGGTGGCACCAACGGAGCGGTTCTGGTTTCCCAAATTCATGATGTGCTCTATCTCTTTGACGCTTTTCGTAACAATGGTGGTCAAATCCTTAACAAAAACCCCTGTGTCTGGTCTCTCCTTCAACTCCAGCCGCTTGGACTGATCCTTTGATAACAAGTCTCTGATTTCTTCTTGGTATATTTCCAAATAAGACGCTCTAACTAAGTATTGCTGATTTTGAGATCTAGAGATGTGGGTGAAGATGTGGTCGAATGAATTGGGGATGACCCCTCTCTTTTCGGGGTCACCACGCACCCCTTCCATCGTATATGTTTTCCCTGTCCCAGTCTGCCCATAGGCAAAGATTGTCCCATTAAACCCTTGCAGAACAGAGTCCACGAGAGGTCTGAAGGTCTCATCATAGAGTTCGACCTGTTTGGAGTTCCAGTCATACACAGCATCAAAGGTGAACGTTTTAGGCAGTTCATGAGATGATCCCCGTGGATTCTTCACGGAGACCTGCCCTAACTTGACGTCCACATTCACAACTTTTTCATAGGAAGCAGTTTTCTCTTTGCTGTTCATGGGCCGGCAGCGCACGACCACCCGCACGGACTCGGAGCTCTTTGACTTAGACATGACAGCGGGGCTGCGGCTGCTGTGATCCGACCGATGGATGATCCTGTGCTAGAAACCTGAAACAAAAACAAAGCAGGAATGTCTGAAGGCAGTTTTCTGCAGGGGACAGCTTTTCACAAAGGCAAAGACTCGCCTCACCGATTTGAGCAGCATTTTGCGTTCATTAAGTTGCAAGGCATTTTTAAGAATTAAAATAACGTACAACATGAAAACCCTGTAAAGGCCTGAACTGAGACAGAATTATTTTACCAAAGGCTGTGCATCAAATGACATCATTTTTAGGAGCTCTGCTGCAAAAACTCATCATCAAATCACATCTTTACAGTTGGTAAAGATCCTTTTCTTGACCCTTAAAAAATAATAATAAACCTTTTTACACTATTTATAAAAATAATACTTTGCCATTCATTTTCTTTGCAGTCAGGCCTTTTATTATAAATCTCCCATTTTGAAAACCTAGTACAGCCTTGCTCTCTCTGGACCACAATTCTGCTATTATCTTTTCTTTTGGCAATATACCTTTATCAGGATTCCCTACAAAAGCCAGCCGTGCTCAACTACAATGACCTACTGACATCACTCCTGCTCTGGTGTTCCAGCTGCATCAGGTTTACAGGACTCACCATCAACCCAAACTCACGTTGCATAAACCCAGATCACAGATCCAAGTCGTTCATGACTCTGCGTAGACAGAAGGACACACAGGTGCATCCCCCAGTCATCAGCAAGATGAGCTGTCAGAGAAAATGGAGCAAAAAGCCTGTGCTCGTGCTAAAGCAGTCACTGCTAAAGCCTCACACAGCAGATCTCAATGGCACAGCTTGGGGAATGCCATGTGGTTTCTAATAATCCTTTTTATTTCCAAAATATCTTCCAAGAAGAGCCCTGAGGTCCTTCTGCCAACTGGAACTAAGTGTAAAACTAATACACACAGGGAACCCAGGTAGTGCTGGCACAGGTTCAGGTGTGGCCTCCTCAGGATGTGTTCACTGTTCCCTTCCCAGCTGGATCTGCAGGGATTTTTGTCTAATTGTTTTTCACTCGATAATTGCACATCTCAGGAGAGCTTCTCCAACAAGGTGGCAAAGAACTTCAGGACCAGAGCTAGTGGATGAGAAAGGAAGCACAGTTCTAGCTCAATATATAGACAGTCAGACTGACAAAAAGTAAATCAGAACTAACAGATAAACATGGTTAAGAATTGTACAGAAACCTCAATATGGCCTTGAGAATTTCCTTGGGTCTGTGGGGGGAAACTCTTTGCTTCTCACTCTTCCCATAAAAGCACTGAACTGGACACTCATTCAGAATTCACTTTACACCCTGCACAGTGAATTCAAACTGTTACTGGGACTTTGGGTAGCTACTGAATAAAACCATATCCCTCCTAACTGACAGCTCTAGATAAAGGCAACCTTCCTGTCTGACCCACAGCAAACACGAATTCTGGAGCAGGAACACAGAAAGAATAAGCAAAATGAGGACAAGTCTTGGCAGAATCACAAAAAACAACTCTCCCTCTTCTCATCCTGAGGAGTTGTATACATTAACACACACTTCCCCTTCCACAGCTTCCAGAGACATTCCTGTAATTCAAGTTCACAAGAGACAATTTTCTGACAAGGTCACATGACAGCCACTGTGTCACGTATCTGCATGTTCACACTGGCAAATACTCGAATTAGGCACAAGTTCTGAGAAGGAGAGCATGGACTTATTTTATATATTGAATATCTAAAATACTAATCTGATGAGCAGCGCCACTTTTGTAAGCAACTATGACAAACATTCAATGATCAGAGTTGAGTTAGTCTTGCCAGAGGTACACCTTGAGGAAAAATTATGTTGCACATTTGCTGCTCCTCTGGGCATACCTCCTCACCATCAGCTTTTAACACCTTTCCCCACTCACTTGCAAGTCTCTTTTTATAGTCACAAACAACTGATTTTACCCCTGATTTGGGCTATTTTCATAACAACCCATCATGAATCATCTCCAATTATTTTAGCTACTGCAGTGAAGTTTACTGGAAGCATAACAAATTATGGTTCTTCTCAGATTTATCCAAGTGTGTAACTGGAAAATAAAACCAATTAGTTGACAGTGTTTGTATTCCCCAGAAACTCCAGGGCAATGTTTGAGCTGCCAGGGTGGCTGGACACAAATGGCCAGAAAGATGGGAATGCTGCTGGGCCATCCACTCTTCTCCATGAAAGATGGGAATTTTTTCATGAAATTAGTTCAGCCTAAATCGACCTGGGCCAGGTCCCTACAAGTCAAGGTCAAGGCTGAGATGGATGCACTTGCAAATGTGCTCCGGTGACCAAGAGGGGAAGATGGGCAAAAATTGAAGCATTTTTATTTATTTCAAGTCAACACAAGGTTGTGCCTGAAAAAATGAGCAATGCCACAACCTGAATACAAGCTGGGACAACCATTTTCCCTCAGAAACTTCCAGGATTGGGAGGTGCCTTGGTCTTGGACAGCTGTGCTCCAGGCACTGTGCTCACCCCAGCCACCTGCCCTGGCAGGTGATGTCCTGAGGCCGCTCTGCTTCCTACCTTAAACATCTCTGAAAGATTTTCTTGGAACTGCCCAAACCCTTCCCTTGCATCTCTGCACATCCTAAGGTACCACTCAAAACATTCCATTGCTTCTCGCCATTCAAATCCTTCAAATATTTGTGGTTTCATAATGTCACGGTTGAATTGTGTCCTTCCCTCCTTCCCAAGCCAAACCACCCTTTGCGCTGCTGTTCTCCCCTCGCCTCCCCGCCGAACGCTCCGCAGGCCGGGCAGGACATCCCGGTGCCGCCGCTGGAGCGGGGCCGGCGGTGCCACCTGTGCCACGGTGCGCCCTGAACCGTGGTCACCTCTGTCACCGCTGTCACCTCAGCACGGTACCCCACGGGCGTCCCCTCCCCCGGAGAGCCGAGACCACGGGCTCGTTCCCGATTCACCCGAGCATCACCCGCCGCCCTCGCGGCTGCGACACCGGGCGCTGCAGGGACGGGGGCCCGGGGACAGCGGGGAGCGCCCGCGGAGAGGGGGAAGGACCGCGGGGGAGAAGCACCGGGAGCGGGGGACAGCCGCCCGAACGGGGCCGGGCTGAGGGGGCGATGCCGCGGGCGGGTCCCGGCCGCCCCACCGCGCTCCGGGCCGTGCCCACGCGTGGCACCGGGGGCGGCCGGGGGGCGGCNCACCTGCGCCGTCACCATGGAGCCGCTCGGCCGCTCCTCCCGCGGCCCCGGAAGCGGCGCGGCCGCTCCGCCCGCCCGTGACGCGCTTCCCCGGCAACGGCACCGGCCGCGCCCGCCCCCGGATGGAGCCGGGACAAAGGGCCCCGCGCCGGGCACCCCGCACCCGCTCCCGGATGGAGCCGGGACAAAGGGCCCCGCGCCGGGCACCCCGCACCCGCTCCCGGATGGAGCCGGGGCAAAGGCCCCGCGCCGGGCACCCCGCACCCGCTCCCGGATGGAGCCGGGACAAAGGGCCCCGCGCCGGGCACCCCGCACCCGCTCCCGGATGGAGCCAAGCACTCCGCACGCCACCAACCCCCAAAGTGTCGCGTTCTGCCCCAGCCCGGCGGGTGCTCTGCCGCACCCAGGCTGGGGCCTTTGAAATCCTTCAAAGCTCGGGAATGTTTCCAAGGAGAAAAAGACCAGCATAAAGAAAAGATGTTTAAGAGTTAAACCCACTCAACCAGAGCTGTCTGGACTGCAGCAGTGCAGTGGAGGCTGCAGCTCCGGTACCAGAGACTCCTGCAATGGAGGAAAGAATGTCGGTACACTACGAGTGAATACAAAATCAAGTTTTTATTAGTACAAAAAATACCTTTTTTTTAAAAAAAAAAACACCCCACCCTAACATTTTGTTTTAATACTTTGTCTTCCCAACAGTGTGAGGAAAGGCTTCCCCTGCTCCACAGCAAGGCAAGGCAGCCCCAAGGGCATCACCCAAGATCAGTAAACTGTATGACACAAGGAGGTTCAAAATCTTCAAAAACCCAGCTCCCAAAGGCACCAAGCCTGATGATTTTTCCCCAAATCCCATGATTTTTGAGGCCAGCCCTGAGGAAACAAGAGATGAGTTTTTGCCACCCTGACACCTGCGGGACCTTCTCATTTATCTCTCTCTTGCTCACTCCCCTGAGCTTTCAAACTCCCTCAGAGCTCAGAAACGTTTCAAGGGGTAAAAGACCACCATAAAAAGAGACATTTGGAGTTAACCACTCATAACAGCCTTGCCTGGACCACAACAGTGCACTGGAGGCAGAAGTTCTGGCACCACAGACTCATTCAAGTGGCATTTTTGAAAAATGAACAGTTCTGTACTTAGTCTTTGGACCAGAAAATGAAGTCACAGAAGCACCAAAAGGCATTGGTGAAGTTGAGTCTCACCACATTGGGATTATCAGCATCAAACCGTACCAGGCCAGAGGGGTTTGGGCTGTTGTTTCCCCAACAATTTATAATTTTCCAGAGTTATCTCCACTGAGGACCGCCCCAGACAAAGGCAGTGCTCTCAGAGGGGTTATTTTATCAATTACAAAACCAAAATCCACTACCATAGACCCAGGTATGACACACCCAACCCCACTACAGCTATTTTAATAACATTGGCTCAAAGTTTCTCTTCTACCGCAGACCTCACTGACATCAACAACTACAAAGCTACAAGCCCTCAATCTCCAGTTCTGGACTGGCTGTGACTGATCTCCTCCCCTGTCCCTGCACACACCTTGCCCCAGGGTGATGCAGAGAGGCTGAACAGGCAGCTGCCATGTCACACCGTGTCCCACTGCGCTCCTCCAGCACCACCAAAGAGATCCAGGGCCCCACAGCACTGGATATGGAATCTCTTTGGACAGGAGAAGGGGCACTGAAGCACTGAGGTGACACAGGCCTGGTAAGACAATAGTGGTCCTTGATAAAACCCAGAGCTTTTCCAGTCCTGAGCTTCACCTTGCACACCCTTTTCAGGGAACCTGATATGCCTGACAATACTTTTGCACTCAAAAAGAACCAATTATGGTCAGTTTTGGACAAGAAGCTTCAAAACATTTCCAGGTAACAGTTAAAAATTAACAGTAAAAGAAAAGAGGAGGAAATCTGAGCAGCTTCATCATGATTGCTGGTGAATCCCAAGTAGTGAGAATAGAGAGCTATAAAAGCTACATCTTAAAAAACTATATATAGTTTATAGTTTCCTATAAACTACACAATTTAAAATTTCTATCTGAGCTCACACTGGGAACACAGGAGACATCAGATAGAACAGTCTGGAAGGGACTGTGAGGAGCATTGGAGGGCAGGAGATCTCCCACAGCCCAGCAGTGACTGCCCACAGGGAATGCTGCAGCACCAAGGACCCAGCTCAGAGCCCTGGAACCACGGAGCCTTTTCCTCCTTTGGTCAGAACTCATCCCGCAGCCTCGGTGGGTGGTCCATGCCAAAAAACGAGGAGGGTTTCCCATGGACGTCGCGCTCTCTTTTCACAAAGGCAGTGAAGGAAGAGACACAGTTCCCGATGAAGTGGTTGGACTGGCCAAGAATGTACAGATCAATCTGAGGCACTTCTGGCTGCAAGCTGACAACCTTGAGCTGCAGAGAAATGAGGAGAGCAGATGAATCCAGTCAGCTATTACTACAATCCAACATCTTGGCATAATATTAGAAATGGAATACACAACAGAGGGAGATCGAGTTTTGTCTCTCTCTGCCCTATAACTCATTTATGATTTGATCAATGTCAGAGCATTTCTGAAAATCACTTAGGTTTATTTAATTTAAGCCCTTTTCATGGAAATATTTACTACCATGCCAAATAATGCTCTTCAACCTCCTGGGAAAATAAGAGTTTTACAGGATAATTTTTATTGCTATGAGCCAAATTCACTTTGAGATGCCAATATTTGGCTGAGAATAACCTATTCCACAACTGCCTGCCTGCTGTCCTCAGGCCAGAATCCAAGGGAGGTTTTTATCCAAGCAAGCACTCCTGCCAGAAGAGGTTTCTGGAAGACTCACCTTTTCCTGGAAGAACTGCTGTATTTCCGTTGTGTAGGGCTCGGAATCAGTAGCAATATAAACAGATTTAGCTTCAATCTTTGCCACCCAGAGCTTGAGAGCCCTTTTGATCTCTCTGAGGTCTGGCAGGCACATGTCCATGGTGAGAGGCACCGCAGCGCTCCGGTCGTAGCCCACGCACTGTGGCGAAGCCATGAAGTGCGGCCCAGCCGTCCCATCCTTCAGCATGTTGCAGGCATTTTTCTATTGGAAGAGGAACAGAGAATCACAGAATCATCAAAGTTGAAGACCTCTGAGATCATCAAGTCCAAACTTTGAACAGATAACCCCATGCCCACTAAACCTTATCAGAAAGCGCCACATCTACTTGTGTTCTGGACACTTCCAGGAATGGCGATTCCACCACGGCCGTGGGCAGCCTGGGCCAGTGCTTAATCACTCTTTCAGTGAAGAATTTTTCCCTAATATCGAACCTGAACCTCCCCTGGTGCAACCTGAGGCCATTTCCTTTTGTCCTGTCGCTGGGAGAAGAGGCTGAACCCCACCTCACCACAACCTTTTCTCATTTTCAAAGTACCACATTCAAGTGAGAAAACACCAACTGCCCCACCTCTGCCTGTCTGAAAGAACCCCAGCAGCACTGCTAACACACAGGGAGCTCCTGAATGCCAGCAGGGCTCAGGCAGCTCTCCCAGCACAGCTCCTTTTTGAGCAGCTTTGTTCACATCCCACTTGTCACCAGCCTGCAGTTGCTGCCGTACCCAGTCGGAGCCGATCCTCAGGTGAATGCCGACATAGGGCCGGACCAGCAGGGACTGGATATAGGCTTCTCCCTTCTTCACCATTGCATCAGACCACTCCATGTACTTCTGCAGGGGCCGGTGCTCCTCCAGGACAGGAAACTGGGCTGGAGCTCCAGGTAAGGCGAGAACAGGGTGCTCAGAGGGTGGAAACCTATGGAAAACCAAACCCCAGGAGTCTGAAACAGGACCTAACCTGCACCAAGACTGCTGTGAAGGTCAGAGTGGAAACCAGGAACACCCTAAAATATGCAGCATTTATTGCTCCAAGTTCAGATCATTTCAGCTACTGTGCCATCTGAACTGAAGAAATATCAGGGACTGTATTTTACCTCAGACCTTTTATCTGACAGACAAAGAGAGAAGGACCTCATACACGCAGTGAGGAGTTACCAACCACTGAGATGCTACATTTTCACCCCAGACTAGAGCAATTCTGTCACCCAAACTTACTGATAACCACTAAAGTCACCTGTAGCTCTGAAAACACGAGGTAAGCAGCAAAATACAGTTCATAATCACCAACTGGCAACCAAATTCTTTTTGATGATTAATTACATATTTAATCAATAAATACTGTAATTAAATATTCCTGGCTCAGAAGTCAATCAGCCTAGCAGAGTTCATACTTAAAATAATGCCCACAGGAAGTGCTCAGTGAATATTTAACGGAAAAAGTGTTAATATTTTTGATTATATTACTAAGCAACCACTTCAATCTCTTCCCATAAATGTAAAGTCACAATACACAGTCACAGATGCTTTCATGAGTGACTCTAAATGCCCACAGTGACCTCCCAACATATTTCCATCCTTTTGCTACCTTTGGATCCAATGGTCTTTGTATGCAGGACTGAAGGAAATTCCCTTGAAGAGCTCAGACTTATCAAAATCCACTTGGAACTGATCCCAGAAGGGACCAAACGGATTTCCATCCTGCAAAGAAAAGACAGGTGACAGCAAGATACATTAAGGGAAGTTCAGCCTGAGAAGGCTGCAAAAGTTGTCTTAAAGAACAAGGACACCACAAATTTCAAACTTGTAGTTAAGAGAGGCTGCTTTAACACCAGCTGGAAAACTACCACAGCTGGAGACAGAGCAGGAGATAAGCTACAGTCACAATCAAATCTGAATTGATACAATCTACTTGCACAGACTGTGTTCCCGATCCCCAAACACTTGCAGACAAAGAAAACGGATGAAGGCACAGCAGGCCACTCCACAAGTGGTGAAAGCGACGCCACACAGACCGATTAGGCGGGTAACTCCTAAATTTGCAAACCAATGGCGACCTCAATGAGTCAGTCACACCCTCTGGAATTCAGCCGCGCCCGCGGGGCTGAGGAGGAGCTCACCTTCATGGGACATGTGCTTTTGTCGGGGCTTCTCTGGGCTGCAGCCTCGAAGCAATAAGCCACTCTCCTGCCGGGCGGCCAGTGCCGGGGCGCCAGATGTTCCATGAATTCCTCCAGGCTGACCACGCGGTGGTAGCGCCGCAGCGGCTCCAGCCTGAAGTGCTCCGAGTAGGGGACGTGCAGCTGTGGGGGAGCAGAGCCCGTGAGCCGGGGGTGCCCTTACCCGCAGAGGTGCCGGCCCTGCCCGCCGCGGCCCCGCTCCCTCCCCGCGCCCCCGGGGACTCACGTTGGTGTAGGGCGGGCGGTGGTGCCGGTACTCGATCCAGGGCGGCACGGCCAGAGTCCGGTTCAGGGCGCGGGCGAAGGCCAGGGCTCCCAGGAAGTGCTCGGCTTGGTTACCGAAGCGGCCTGCGGGAGACGGGGCTCAGGCGGGACCGTGCCGGGGACGGACTGGGCACGGACCGGGCATGGACCAGGGGATGCAGCGGGGCACGGACCGGGACACGGAGCGGGGCACGGACCAGGCATGGACCAGGGGATGCAGCGGGGACGGACCGGGCACGAACCAGGGGATGCAGCGGGAGCCGCACCGGGGATGGACCGGGGAATGCAGCGGGGAACGGACTGGGTAATGCAGCAGGAGCCGCACCGGGGGATGTGCCGGGGCACGGACTGGGGAATGCAGCGGGAGCCGCACCGGGGCACGGACCGGGGAACGCGGCAGGGGCACGGACCGGGGGATGCAGCGGGGGACGGACAGCGGACGGCGCCGGGGGATGGACCAGAGAATGCGGTGGGAACCGCACCGGGAATGGACCAGGCACGGACCGGGGAATGCAGCGGGAACCGCACGGGGGGATGCAACCGGGAGATGCACAGGGGGCCCGCACGGGGAGAGCCTCACCCATGCAGGGACAGTAGAGCAGGTAACCGGCCTCGTCCCAGGCCGCCACCGCCGGGAGCAGCAGGAGCAGGAGGAGGCCGAGCAGCGGCGGCCCCGCCATGGCGGCTCGGCGGCGGCCACGGCGCGGCGCCTCCATCCCGGCATGCCCCGCGCCGCGCCGCTCTGGCGGCCGCCACCGAGGCGTGACGTCACTCCCAGAAGGCCCCGCGCAATGGCGCCGCCGGGGCCGGGAGCGGAGCCGCGCCTGGCGGGGCCCGGGGGAACGGGGTGAGCGCGGG
>VZTJ01001438.1:1646699-1687552 GCA_013397795.1 Orthonyx spaldingii
CTCCGGGAAACTCGCTATCCCCCCCCGGCACCGCCGCCGTTTGCAAGGCGATTGCAACAGCACCTCTGAATTCCCTGAACTTCCGATTTGATCGCTTATACACCTTACCTGTGTTCTTCCAGGTAGCTTTGAAACTGGCCCAGATGGCCGGGCTTTCTCGGAGGGAAAGGAGCAGTTCCCCAGTGGAGACTCCTGGGACGCCTGCACAGCTCTGGAGCAAGAGGTAGAGAGCACTCGTCTTTTCTGGGATATATTTCATAGAGAGGTGAAATATTGATGGTTTTAGCACGCAGAAGGACAGAGTGCTCTGAACCACAGGCCTCCTGCACCCTGAGGGGTCAGAGCAGCTGTCACATCACACTGGTTTGTCCCAAAGTGGCACCTCAGCAGTTCTGCTCCTTCATTGTTCTGCTGTGACCACGTAGATTCAGCCTGCACAAAACCAAGTTTTGTTCTTAACAGGCATCCCCAAACATCACAGTGACATGTTTTCTTGGAGTCATCCCCGTTTCCCAGTGCTTTCCACCCTGAGGGAACCACCCATGGCATTGGGGGTGATGGTGTAGTCACTGTCATTGTTATTTCAGCTCTTCATAACGTTTCTTGAGCACTTTCTTGCTTGGGGTTGGTTTGTTCCCTCGCAGTTGCACATCCTGCCCACAACTCGCATTCGTGTTGATGTGCAGCAGGAAGTTCCTCCTCTGAAGCAATCATGGAGTGAGAAAGAGCTTGAGGGTTTGATGCTATTTTAAGAAGAGTTTCTCAGGCAGCCAAATTGAGTGAAAGAGATGGGTTTTATTTCAGCTGACCGTTTACCAGTCGAGCTGGCGGTAGAACCCTATAAAAACCCTATAAAAACTTCACCAACACACAACTCAAGAACAACCTGCTAAGAGAGATTAAATGTAGAACCTCGTCAACATGAAAGCCAGAAGAGCTTACAGGAGGTGTATTTTCTTGAACAGGAAATAGTTTGAGCTTCCATTATTAATGGATGAGAGTGTCAAAGAAAAAAAAAAGAGTTAAAAATTGCTCATTACGGGAGAAAACTTGCTAATCCAGAGAGGCAGACTGTGCCTCACAATCGAAAAGTGAAAATACAATGAGTAATCCCACCCTGAAGAGGAACAGCATCCGTTGCCTTCCAGAAAAAGGTGTGATGTTGATGATAATTGCGAGTTTTCTTCCTCAGCTCTGTTCACCCACATGTGGGGGTTGAGATTGGTTTGCTTTGGAGATGGTCTTGCCCAGTGCAGCAGGTTGGTAGCAGAAAGGATGGGAAAAGAAAATACAAGAGAACCTTGGTTTCTCTGAGAATCTCTAAGAGGGAATTCCATGTAAGCAGAGACCAAGAGCAAGTGAGAATAAGAAAAAATGGGATAAGTGATCTGCAAAACACACACAGAAAGGTATTTAGAGCTATAAATAGGCACCTTTCTATGATATTTCAGGAGAAAATACATCCAACAGGCAACACTGGCTCTTAATAGTTGCAAAAAATGTAATTCAGAAAATGTTTAATGTAATTTTATTCAGGTAACAAGTTAAGGGGGAAAAGATCGAAAAACATTGTGGAGATTGGAATTGCCCATGTCTGGGAACATGTTCACTGTGTGCACGGGGGAAGGATGCAGTGTCTTAACACCAGCCTTCTGTGATTTCAGATGAAGAAGTTTTGCTATTAAAGCAGTTTGGTCACAGGGGGCTCCAACAGGAAACTGCACTGGGACAACATCACAGCGAGACGCCCACAGGCTTGAGTTCTGCTAGACATGGCCCTGTTCTACTAGACCTGCCATGACGGCATTTTTTCCCAGTGTTCCCAACTGGATTCAAGATGCAAAGCAGGAGGAGGAAGAGACAGGCTGGAAATTAGTCCCCAGACCAAGAGGTGATGAGACCGAAAGTCAGGGAAAATGCCAGTGTGAACTATCGGAGCCCTCCTTCCCTCACGTGGACAAGCTGAGAACTCACACACTTTCCCATTCAGAGCAGAGGCCCTACAACTGCCCCCAGCTGCACTGTGGCAAGGCCTTTGCTTCCAAGTACAAGCTCTACAGGTAGGTATCTGCACGTGCCTCTGCGCAGCAGTGCCAGGAGAGAGGGGAAACCCCCTCCCTCGTGTGTCTTTGCTTGACTTTCTGAGAAGCTGGAGGAGGGGAAATGCCCTTTTACCTTGCAAAGCTGTTGAGTCCCAGACATTACCATACTTGGCATCTCTCTAGGCGTCTTCCAGAGAACTTCAGTTAATGCTTTATCCTGAGCTCAAGCTGTTTTCTGTTTCACTGAGGAGGAAATAGAAACAGAAAGTGAAGTTCACAGATTAAAAAACAAAATGAAAAGCCAGAATAGCGTTTACATTCATAAATCCTGCCTCTAACCACAGGGGTAATTCCATGGCACCTGTTGTTCCAGTGTGGAGGAGTAGAGTTCCCGTTTATGTAGCAAAGTACAACACAAAATAATTAAACAGTGATGACTTGAAACCAGATGAACCACAGTGTAGGAGAATGTGAGATACCAAGGTGAAATCAGACCACAGTGGCTGTCAGCAGACTTGACCACAGCCTGACCTTCCTGATGAACAGAAGTTTTCATACCTAATGTCACAAACTGGGGAGGTTTTCTTTGCCATTTTCCCTTTGGCAGCCTCAGCACAGAGCAGGAGCTGAGGAGAGACAGCTGCTGGGACAGACTGGAGGCTTTGCCTGAAGCATTGTGCTCCCATGCTCATTGTTTAGTGGAGGTAAAATGCCATCTGAGATTTTCGTGGCGTAAAGTGTAGGACACAAGGAAAATTTTGGTAAACTAGCGTGTGTTCTCTCAGGGGCTGGATGTTTGTCTGACCTTCCCTGCTTTTCTCCCCTCAGGCACATGGCCACGCACTCTGCTCAGAAGCCTCACCAGTGCATGTACTGCGAGAAGATGTTCCACCGCAAGGATCACCTGCGGAACCACCTCCAGACCCACGACCCCAACAAGGAGGCCCTGCACTGCCCCGAGTGCGGCAAGAACTACAACACCAAGCTGGGCTTCAGGCGCCACCTGGCCATGCACGCGGCTGCCAGCGGCGACCTCAGCTGCAAGGTGTGCCTGCAGACCTTCGAGAGCACCCAGGTGCTGCTGGAGCACCTCAAGGCTCATTCCAGGCGGGCTTCTGGCGGGGCAAAGGAGAAGAAGCATCCGTGCGACCACTGCGATCGGCGCTTCTACACCCGCAAGGACGTGCGCAGACACCTGGTGGTACACACGGGGAGGAAGGATTTCCTGTGCCAGTACTGTGCTCAGAGGTTTGGGAGGAAAGACCACCTGACCAGGCACATGAAGAAAAGCCACTCACAGGAGCTGCTGAAGATTAAGACGGAGCCGGTGGACATGTTGGGTCTGCTCAGCTGCAGCTCCTCTGTGGCGGTGAAGGAAGAGCTGAGTCCTGTCCTGTGTATGGCATCCAGAGACATGATGGGTGGTAAGAGCTTCCCTGGCATGCTGCCCGTGGGCATGTACAGCACACATCTCCAAACCATGCCGAGCTCAGGGATGCCCCATTCTTTGGTTCCTAATTCTCTTCCAATGGGAATGAGCTATCCTCTGGAGTCTTCTTCTCCCATCTCCTCCCCACCGCAACCTCCTCCAAAGTATCAGCTTGGATCTACCTCATATTTGCCTGAGAAACTACCCAAAGTAGAGGTGGACAGCTTTTTGTCAGACTTCCCTGGCAGCCTGTCTCTCTCATCTGGTGATCCTCAGTCCTCTTCGCCTCAGCCACCCGCCCTGGATGAGGCTTTGCTTTCTAAGAGCCCTGCTAACCTCTCAGAGGCTCTCTGTGCTGCTAACATGGACTTTTCTCACCTTCTTGGCTTCCTCCCCCTAAATCTTCCTCCTTGCAATCCGCCAGTCTCATCGGGGGGATTGGTCATGGGCTACTCGCAGGGGGAGGCGCAGCCACTGCTCACCACTTTGCAACATCAACCTCAAGAGTCTCCCGGAGCTGGGGCCTCGCTGAACTTTGGGCCCCTTCATTCACTGCCCCCCGTCTTCACCTCCAGCTTGAGCACAACCACGCTGCCACGGTTCCACCAGGCGTTCCAATAAGCTGGAAATAGCACTGGAGAACAGATCTTTCAGTCACCCTTTTGCGGAGAGCCTTAAAAACGCACAACTCTTCCTTCCTTGGGGTGTGAAAGCTCTGGCAGAGCTGGGTCAGATGGGAGGTTTCTGATCTCGGAGGGAGCACTTGTAGACTGGAACAGCCGAGTCCCAGTCCTGCACAGCGGAAAGATTTCAGCTGATAGACTGGATATATTTTATCTAATTTTTAATCTGTGAATCAGGAGCCGCGCTTAGCACTGACCTTCCTTGAGAATGCTGGAGCTATGTTCCTCTCTGGGAAGAGACTGTCCCTCAGAAGGAGTTGAGACTCTTTCATCCTGGGCTAAACTTTTGAAGAGTCCAGCCTCCATTTCATGTTACCACACTGCAATTCTGGCAAACCAGCCAACACCTCCACATGAAGAAGAAGTCAGGATACCGCTCTGTATGAAGCCAATGGGGAAGAGGCTGTCCTTCCCTGCTACCTCTCATCCCATCACCCAACACAGCTTACTCCACATCAGTGTTAAGCAACAAGCCCGTTTACATAGTGAATTCAGCGTCACCTCTTCGGAGCCATTAGGATAAACTCGTTACGGTGAACATTGTTTACACAACACAATCTGTTTCTGCCATTGCAAAAATAGGAGGCACCAGAATACACTGGGTTCATCTCTGGTGTAGCTAGAACACTGTTTACACAACGAAGTCAGGTTGCACTGATTTCTCTTCACTTATCATGTTCTTCCCCCATGGGGAAATACACTGCTTTTGGACCACTGCAGCCTCTGCCCCTGCAGGCAGCAGCTTCCTGCCTTTTCTCACTGGCTGTCCCAAGTGAAGGGGATGGAGCAGCTCTCATAGCTTAGCTTGGTGTGTGGTGTATGGACAGAGCCCTGTTAAATATCTCCCCCAGGCAAACAGATCTGGAAACCAAAGCACGTGAGAGAGCTGGGTGAGGAGCTCGGGACATCAAGCACGGGCGTACCAGGCGTGGGTGAGAACAGGCTGCAGGCCCTGCTCCCTGGGTTCCCCTGGGGTGAGGAACAGAGTATGAGTTTCTGGGGTTTGGGGCTTTTTAATCACAGCCATTCATTGACATCAGCACCCTTACTGGCTTATCCAGGGAGCAGTCTCAAAGGTATGTTTTAACCTCAACGGTGGTAACATCCAAGAATTGAGGAAAAATTGGTCCCAGCTTCACGTACACTCTGTCAGTGTATTTGAAGCATATTCCCCAAGACCAATATTTCTAACAAATGCTGAGGTTTGGGGCCTGCAGTCAACTTTTGGATTTGGTTCCACTGGTCTTTTTTGTTCTCTTCTCAAGCCTTGCCTCCTGAAGTTGAAGTCCTGCTTCCCTTGCTCCCTGCCCTACCTCTTAAACTCTTCCGTGGGCTGTCTACTTACCAGGGCAGAAGGGTTATACTGGGAAGTGGCAGCCAGCTGCTGGTGTCATTTAGCACCTGTATTGTCTCCTGCTCCCGTTTTCCTGGGCACTTACACTGCAGATGGGGCCATGCAGAGGTCACTCACTCTGCACTGGTGCATGTTTATGGCTATGGACAGGCAGATCTTCATACCTCAGCATGGAGGAACCGTTGTAGGTCAATACAAACCAGGAAATCTGTCAATATATTGTTCTCCATAAATCTAGGAAATGCAAAATCTACCTCTACTCTGTTATCTCAGCTCCTTGGGTGAAGCCAGATGCTGTCCTCCCTCGTCTCCCCACAGCACATCCACTTCAGTCGATGCAGATTCCTTCCTGCTGAGCCATGATCCCACCGTGTGACATCAGCTGTGCCTCTTTTGGCCACAGGCTTGTCCCCCTTCCATTTAACTCCAGAATTTTATTTTTAATTTAGCTTAGTAAATTCTTCCCAGAATGACTCTTTAGCAATCCATTGATTCTCCAGAACATAGATCGGTTGTTTTAGGTTAGCCAGCAATGCTGCAAATAAGACTTTTGTATCAAAATGTAATATAAGATTTATTTACCTCAGCAATATCCTGTGGCAATGATCTCCCCGAGTTGAATGCAGTACTTTTTCCTTTTCTCCACTGGAAAATGTTGCCTTTCCAAGTCCAACGAGTGCCTTCTTGTTCTCTAACCTAGCAAAGGTAAACAGGGCATTGCAGCCAGTCTGTTTACCAGCATTGAATACCTCAGGCCTGTCTTCTATTGCTTTGCTCTTTGCAAATTAAAGAGTTTCACACTGTTATCACTTATATGCAAGCCTTATCCCTGTCTTCAGTTGAGAGGATTATTATTTTTTGAGAAGTAAATGGTCAGAACTGATCACTCACTGCCAGTGAGAAATATCAGATTTATGCAATGCCATCACACACCTTCTCCCACTGCAGAATATTCAGCTTTCTTGCTTCCTGCCTGCATTGTACTCTGAACAGATGTCATCACTGGAATTCCTTTAGCAGTGGTAGCTAAACTTAGAGCCAGGCATCTTTTTCCTACCGGTAGTCTGTCAAAGAATAAATGGAATTCATTTTGCTATGATTCGCACGTGTGATTTGCTTTCCACAGCTACTTTAACAAGCAGAACTGCAATAACCTTTGTCAATGCAAGGAGAATCTCGCCCAGCAAAGGCAGCGTGGTCAGAGACAGCGTTGGAACTGATGCCAGGTATTTGCACAGGAAAATGGATTCAGAGTTCCTCTGCCATAACAGTTGGTAATCTGAAAGTATTTTACCAGTCAGTCTAAAACTAATGAGACTAATTCCATTTGAAACAGCAAGTGTGCAATTCACAGAACAAATTATAGTGAACAACTTTTACCTGTTTATAAGAGAAAACTTTGAGCACCCAAGCTTACAGCGCTTGGGAATCCCAGTCCATTAGGACATAGATACCAAGCTGTGAGGCAAATCAGGGGAAGTCAGCTTAGCCAAGCTCCTGCTGGTGCAACTGGAGGTGAGGGACAGGGGTAACCTTGGAATGCTGTGAGGGGGATTGCTGCAGCACAGCCTGCAATCTGTTCTGTGGGCTATGGGCAGAGCTTTGAGGCAGCCACTGCTGGTTATGTGATATAAAAAAAATCATCCCAGAAAGAGTTTGGGCTTGGTTTTTGTTCTGGACCACGAGTTTGGGGCTGCAGGTGCAGGACAGGGCTGTGAGTCAGCCAGGCAGAGCCCAGGAAACCATCCCACTGTGATCCCTTGCTCCTGGCGCACCGGTATCAGGAAGATGGCATCAGATTGAGCCCAAGGGCAGAAACTACAGCACATAACTGATCAGGAGGGTTTAGTTAAATAAAGGAATTATTTAAACTGGCTGGCTCGGGGGGTGTCCAAAGCAATAGGAACAGTACAGTCAACTAAGATACAAACCCACAGATCTCCAGTCAGCAAAAGGACAGGACATGAACTTGCCAGCCCTTATAAATCAGACCCTGGATTCTCAGAAAGCCAAGGACTTAATGTCCCCCTAGAAATAAGAACTAGCAAATAGCCCAGCCAAGCCACTCCCTGGCAGCAGGGAGTTACCTCTTGCCCATCTTCCAGGCTCAGATTGCCAGAACCCTGTGAAAGGCTGAAGATCTTTTTCCCCCTGGGATTACAGCTCACTCAGAATCCATTTGTAGGAAGGAACAACATGTTACCTTGCATTTGCTTCCACTGAATTTCACATGACAGAATAGCCACACACTGTTGTGACAGGCCCCGTTCTCTGTCTCACAACATTGCTGCTCTTTAGCCTCAGTGTTGAAAAATGGTGTCACTTCTACTGGAATCCTTTTTTTGCCTCTGGTAGATTGAAGATTTCAGTACTTTTGTTGAGCTCAGCTCTTTGTTCTTTAATTCCTTCCTTGCTGACAGGTGAATAGCGGCTGCTGGGAAGATTTCCCGCAGTTCACTGAAAAAATCCGCTTTTCCTTTTTCTACCATTCCGCCACCTTTGCTCTCTGGACAGAACAGCTCCACAGAGGCATTTTCTGCTGCCTGCAATTAAAATTTCCACAAATAAATCTTCAAAGATGTGCTTCCCATCACCCTGCCTTCTTGCTTATCCTCTAATCCCAGTTAGTCAGGTTGACTGAATTCTCCCTCAGGTGCCTATTTTTAGTTAATTGCCTGCCCAAGCCCTGGAGCTATTCTGCCACTGAACAGTGAAGTGGATGAATGGCTCAAACAGAACCACTTCTGTGGTTTCCATCCTCATCCAAAATTTGTGTCTTTTCCATAACTTATTTCTTGTATTCTTCCCAGTTCCCAGAGATGGGAGTTGCCATCTGAAGCTCTGAATCCCATCCTGGCTGACCCCTGTGTGGTAGGAGAAGGTGGTTTGGTTTAGCCTGGTCTGCTGGGTCTGGGATGCCCGGATTCTTTTCACCCCAATCCCCAGCTCTGGCACCTCTCACCCTTTCCATGCCTGTTTACCCAGAACATGCCACAGCCATACTGAGCCTCTCGGAAAGCAGCTGGAAGCTGCCAGGGAGATGCCATTACCACTGATCCAGCTGCCTTACAGGACCACTGTTCCGATTCCCCACCACCTCTGCAGGTTGTCCCTGCTGCACAATCCATGCATGCTCACATTAGGCTCACCTCTGGCTATTCCCAGTGATGGACTTGCTTCCTTCTAGTGAATAACTGGGATCCTTTAGGAATCCTTCCTGCACATTTCAGCTCTTTTTGTGGCTGCAGGTAAGGAGTTTTCTCCTGGAGTACAATCTGCAATCTCTACCTGTAGCCAGCTCTACATCTTCCTGCTGGCCAAACACCACCAAATGCTTCAGACTGGCATGAAACAGGTGGAGCAAAAATAGTCTGGTGATCAGAAATGAGACCAGAAAACACCACATTCTGCTTCTCACAAATCCACTCCAGGAGATGAGCTTGGCTTTTCTGTTCAAAGTACATTTTATTTCCATGTGCACATGTGGGCTGCAGGAGGAGCCTGAAGCACTTTCCTTGCTGTGTGTTTGTGGGTGAAGCCAGGTCTGCGTGGTCCTTTCCACCGGGGCCTAAATACCACCATGGAAATAGAGCACACACGACACAGAGGGAGCTTCTCTCTAGCAGATCACAGTGTCAAGGAAAGCTAAAAGCATTGCAGAAGATAACCAGGGGGTTTGGAATTAATCTTTTTATTACTATAAATAGGCCATCTCTTCAGCTGGGGGAAGAATCCTCAACATTGAAGTGTCTTGTTACAAACCAACCATCCCTCACTTTCACAGCTCTCTTCACCTTCAGGCTCACCCTCTGTTCACAGACTGTGTCTTTGTTTTGAACTACTGTGCCAGGGGATAACCAGCTCTACCACGGAATGTACTGAGTGGACTGGGGACAGCTCCAAGGCCTGCAGGACAGGGACAGCCTCCAGCACTGGCACAGGCCAGGCTGGCACAGTGTCCAGGTGAACAGGCCAGGGGATCTGCCTGCTGCCCTTCTCCCTCTGTAGTCAGTGGCTTGTACTTGAAAGTAACACCTGAGCTTTGTTCAGCCCTCAGCAGCACAACCCACTTCAGGGTGCCACGCAAGGGTGCAGGAGCCTGCACACTCCAGCACATCCCAGAACTTCTGCTGGAAGCCTCTCTGGAGTTTCAGCTCTCCTCACCCTACTGAGTGCCTCAGCCTTGATGCTTTGTGGAGCTTTCCCACTTTAGTGATTCCTGACATCTTGGAGCAATTTGTAACATTTGAACCAGTGTTTTCCTTAAACGAGGATATTGAAGAACACAGAGCTTATGTACTCTTGAGACCTCGTGGCTACAAGAAGGACAAAAAGGAACTTGTGGAACCCCTGAGAGCAGCCAAGCTCCAAAACTGCTGCTGGGAGAAAAGCTACTGAGTGGCCTTTGCAGCCACAAATCATGCCAAGAACCTTCTCCCAGCACAAGCTCTGCCATCTCCCCCAGAAGCTGGTGAACATGCCACTGAAAGGTGAAGGGTTTGGGATTAGCCCTGGGAAAGGATGGGAAAGCCACAGTGTTCCTCCCTGGGGCTGCCACTCACACTCCCCTTCTTGTGCTGGTTCTGGACAGGCCCCGTGCCTGACCCCCCTCCATGCAGCTACAGCTGCCAAAGCCAGAAACTTCCCATTGTTACAGCTCAACTGGTTTTCTAAAAACAAACTTTCTAGCACTTTTACACAGAGTGAATAACCTCTTTTAAATGGAGTATTTTGGGGGCTGTAAACAAGGTTTTTAAAACGTAATTAAGTGCCATTAGGAAATGTATGGTTCATCACTAAAATTAGCCCTTGCAAAATGAAGTTCAAATTGAAACCATCTTTTATAATGAAGTTGTTTATTAAAAGCATTTGGATGATGTGCCCTGGGTGTCTTCGTGGAGGGGAGTTGGGGTTTTGGCTGGATTAAGACAAGAAGAATCATAAGGCAGGTCAAAGACACAGTTCCCTATATGAAGCCACAGAGGTTTTAGAATTTCCTCCAAGCAAAGAATTAGACCCACAAGAAAAAGACCCAACACCCCACTGGGGAGGCAGCCACAGCAGACACCATTATCCCCCATCAAGGAGAATAATGTTTGTTAGACAGAAAGTTCTGGTTGCTTGATTTCACTAAAATTTCCAGCCCATGTGTCATCATTTCTGACAAGTCCAGCCTATTCCCCCTCCCAAATAACCCCGACATGCTCTGCTCCCCCCAGGCAGGAGAACCAGGGCCAAACCTCAGCTTAAGCTACAACTGGCTGCAGGCACCAGCAGCATTTGAAGATGAAACAGGGCAAAGCACACGGTGCCCTCCTGGGACTCTCCTTCAGAACACGGATTAAAAGCTGACAGCCATGATCAGTGTTAGGTGCTTGTCTAAGAATGATCTAGTTTTCAGTTCTAGTTTTCATTCCTAATTCAGCCACCATTAAAATGTGCCCTCTCCTCAGCAGATTTCCCCTGGAGCTGAGGGCTGTGACAGGACATGAATACACTCATCTGCCAAAAATGAGAAATAAGTTCAGCATGGATTGTCCTGGTGGTGGAGCTGAAGCTTCCTTTGCTTTTTTAAAGGGAGAAGGGATTATTCTCATGATTTCTGAGTTTTGATTCAAGTATTTGCCAACTCTGGTCTCACTCACAGACACTCAGCAGCCTCTGACACTGGACCGTGTAAACTGGGGGGATCACATCCACTGCTCTGCTGGGCAAACCATCTCAGAAAGGGGAATTCACTTCCTTCCCTCAGTCAGCATTCCAGCAGATGCTCACTGATCTCCTGCCATACACCCCCCAGCAGAAGCACACAACTCTGGGAAGCCATGGAGCTGGAAACCAACGCTGAGGGCTCAGTTTCTGCAGCAGCAGCACTCCTCAAACTCCCCTCAGAGGAAGGAATGGCAGCTCCCTTCCGAACTGTCCTCTCCCTCTGCTGTGCTAAGGCACCCTGTATCTGCCCAGCACTGCCATGCAACAGTTCTGCTGCTCTGTCCCTCAGTGCCACACATCAAACAACGTAGTTCACACAAGAGATGAGTTCCTCAAGTGATCTTACCCGGCAGCACAGCATCAGCAGATCCAAATGCCTCAGCTGGTGGCATAATTACAATATATGGCAGCATTCAGGGCATGCCACGCTGGGAGAAACTTCGTTTACCAGGAGAAAAATATTACAAAGAAAACCAGAGTAATTCCAAGCTCTGCTTCTGGCTGAAGCCACATATCACAGACCACATGGGTGTCGAACAGGCCAAGTGTTACAAAAAAGAAATTCTCCAGAAGTGGCTTAGGAGAACCCAAGAGAGCAGAATGACAGGACAATGGCAGATTTATTTACAATAGGACACAAAGAATACATACATTAATTAAAAATTACAAAGAATACAGAGAAAACACTTCAGGGAAGGGAGAGAAATCAGTGCTGGCTGAGCCTCTCCACTGGGGCAGGAGGAGAAGAAAAAAAAAAAAAAAAAAAATCAACAAAAATCTCAAAGAGGGACCTCAAATCAGAACTGACACAGGACTCCACAGCACAGTTGGCTCATGCATCCCCTGCTCCCTTTTTCCATCCATGATTCCTGGCTGATTAGACTTTGGCATGATGGGCAGGGCCGACGGGAAGGGACACAGACCCTTGCATGGACCTGGTGGAAACTTATGACAATTGGGGTTAAAAAAGGCCCCAAAGCCCTCCCTAGGAGCAGGGAAGGTTTTGGACAGTTTTGGGTTGGAATGATGTGACCTGTGGCAGCTGGTCATTGGAAGATCTTACTCCCAAGAACAAAAATTTTCATAGATCTCACTAAAAAAATCTCTCCTCTCTAGTCCTGGCTGAATTCAGAGAGTCTGGGGATGGACGGAGCCTTCACTGCAATGTGAAACCTTTTTACTGATAAACATCACTCAAGTGACCAAAATTAACAAAAAAACCACAACCCAACTTTAACCTCTTTTAAAAAGAGCTTCCCACAGGCTGATTCAGGCATCAAGCCGTGGGAAAGGAAGAGCCCATGTCAGCTATCCTGGAGAGCTTGGACTGTTTTTTGTGGAGAAGAACAAACACAGCTATGGGGTGTACACTTTTCCTGTTCCCTGGAGGTAGAGAATTTCAGAGGAGCAGAGAGCAGCAAGGGCAGCCGGAGCACAGGGTCAGCAACAGAGCCCCACTCCTGGCCATGGGGCAGCTCCCACGGCCACCTGCCTGTGCCAGCCCCCTCAGCATAGCCTGCACAGCCCTGGGGCAGCTCGTGCCCAACACTGCCTCAGATCACTTGGCACTAACGCCACGGCACCGCAGCCACCTCCCACAGGCTCTGCAGGATCCCAGTGGCATTCCCAGGAAGGAGCCTGTCCCGTTTCCTCACTCATCTGGAGCAGAGCTACTGACAGAACAAACCCCTGTAGTTACCTCGCGCATCCTTCCAGTCCTGTATTCCAGCACCACCATGTCACTCCCACCAGGACGTTGTGTCCTGCCTGCTGAAGGAGAGGCAGTCCCACCCTCCCACAGCGGCCTGTGCTGTCCAAGGCTGGAGGGAGGGAGAAGCGATGCCAAAGGTTGCAGTTCTCAAGCTCTCTCAGGGTGAAATTGCACTTCCCAGGCTCTGAATGGCACCTCCAGCAAATTGTAAACAAGCCGAAGCCGGGACTTCGCTGATGGGAGTGCGCCGGACTCCTGCTGGGTGAGCCTTCAGGCTCCGGTTATTCTGCCATAGTCAAGCTCCCTCTTCTGTGCAGACACGAAGGCAGGAGAAAAACCCAGTCTGATACTTGTCTGAAGAGTCTCCCTGAATCCTAGAGCACCCCAGGGGCTGGAAGAAAACGTTTTCACAAGTGTTTCCACTGCTGTCTCAAATCCGTTCATCATCAACATAAAAAAAAGGATGAATTAGCAAAAAGGGGGTTTACTTATACAGAGGGATATTTCTCTGCTAAAAAACTCCCTCAAATATGGAACAGGATAATAAAGTTAAAATGTAAGGTATCTACAGACCCCTTTTCCCCGCAGAAGTAGCCCAGAATCCATGTACACTGTGCCAAAGTTACATTCCAAATCGAGGAGTTAATTATTTCTCTTGTGACTCTCCCACTGGATTTTTTGTTTCCTTAAAAAGAGCTGGGAGAAGATGTCCCTGTCCCTCCCGGGAGGACACGCATTCGGAGGTGTCTGATTCCTGCTGGGGGATTCCAGCCTCAGTCAATTTTCACGGCGGCGTAGATCTTGCGCACGAACATGTAGGCTGCGTAGAAGCCGATGGTGCCCGTCAGGAGCCAGAAGGACAGGACCATGAGGGCGGTGTAGCCGAAGTACAGTAAGGAGGGAATGAACTCAACAATATCCAGCTGAAACAGAAGAGCAGGAAAAAAATCAGCAAAATAACGCACAGAGGCGACCAGCCAACCTCCCCCTCTGCAAGGGGAGCTCTAGCAAAGGGAGGAAGATTTTCATTTCTGTCCAGCTGAAGGGAGATTCCCTTTGAGGTGGGGTCGGGGAATGCTGCTCTGTAGGCCCTGGGGCACCTACACCTTTCTCTCCTGTCTGGAAGGGCTGTCAGCACTGCCTTGGGCCGGCATGAGACTGGGACTCAGCAGGCCCACCATTTCCTTTCCCAAATCCCATAATCGCCCCCAAAAACATGGCACTGTCACCTAGGAGGAATACCTTGTTCACAAAGTAGAAGACAGCGTAGATCAGCACGTAGAAGGCAGATCCTCCAGACACCAGGAAGGTCCTCCACCACCATCGGTAATCCTGACAGGGTAAAGAGCCTATTAGCCCACGGGCTTTTTCCTCCTGGGGCACTGCCTCAGGGAAGCTGTGACCATTCCAGAACAGGGAGAACACCACCTATCTTCCTTCAAAGGAAATCCACAATTTGGGACTGGGGGACTTTTTTGACACAGAATTGTTTCCAAACCAAGAGATGTGAAGCAGACAGTGAAGCAAAGCCGGGTCAGGCTCAAGGCACCTGCTGCCCAAGGACATGGCTCACCTCTGGCCCTGCATTTTGTTTTGTTATGTGGATGGAATGGAACAGTGTGGGAACAGCTCAAAATACCCTGTGCCCACCAGAATTCCTGGTATGAAACCACAGTTCCCAGCCTCGCAGATAATGAAGGAGTTTTAATTCCCCTTAGATTGAAGAGATGTTGGGGACAATCACACCTGTGAAGCTGGACCACACTAATGTCAGCTGAGCAGCAGCAATAGTGGGACTTGTGCTTTTCCAGAAGCAAGTACCCTGAGCTACCCAAACGGCAAACATGGAAATCTCACCTCAGCACAGAGCTGGAAATACACCATGACAATGCTGATCTGGGAGCAGGATACCACCAGAATTATAAACACCAGGAAGAGGAAGCCAAAAAGGTAATAAAACTGGTTCTCCCAGATTGCCTGAAAGAAACAAACAGCAGGAATTTGTTTCCATGCTACTGTGATCAATCACTGAATGTGGGACTAACTTCTGGCAAGAGAAAATGAGGAGCCCCCTCAGCCTCACCTAGATGAAACCACAGATCTAATGCATCTCACAATGTCACTTCAGAGGATTCAGGTTGCAAAAAAGTGCACAAGGACAGCTCTGAGGTAGCTTGTTCATTCCCCTGCATCTCCCAAGCAACGGAACAGCAAATTCTTCCCCATCCATACAAGGTGAAAAATGGGCAGCAGCTGGAACAGTGACTGTCTCAAGACCAGGACCCTCCTTGATGTAATGTTACAGTAAATTTCATTTTTACCATAATCCTTCAAACCACCAGGAGAGGCCCACAGCTTTCTCTGGAAACTACCAAATGGCCTGGAAGAAACCAGCTACCCCCTTCAGAGAGTACAGCAATAGGAGACTACTCCACTGGAAGCCCCCTCCCTTTCGAAAGCTTTGGCATGAAAGGAATCCTATTGAGGAGAAAATGGATTAAATGCTTACACTAAAAATGAAGAACAGTTCGATGAACATGGCTCCAAAAGGCAGAATACCAGCCATGAGGATCCTACAGAGCAGAGAGAAAAACCATAAGCAGCACAGTATAACTGTCTGGACATTTAAAATTCCTTGTAACCCCACAGAACACCCCAAGCAAAGGCTCTACATGTCCATATTACTAAATTTCACAAGCAATGGCACAGCTGCTCCCACTGTTGAGCACGTACCATGGCTACAAGTACCCCTCATACCCCATCCAAATTATTCATGTTGTCTCAAGGAACCCCATCTGCCATCTGTCCATATCCAGCAGAAGGTGACACTCAGGAACCCAACGGGACCAAGGGGAGAGGGCTTAACTCACCATATTTCCCAGACACTCATCACTCACCCCACAAATTTGTTCATGTACCACCTCTGCTCCGGGATCTGCCTGGGAATCTGATTTGTCCGTACAGGATTGTCATATGGCTGCTTGCGAAATCCAAAGTAGTAACCCAGGTAGACCAAGGGCAAGGAGATGCCAAACCACATGCAGAGCAAGGCCACCATGGTAGGGAAAGGCACCTGGAATCATACCAAGAGCCACAGAAGTGAGGCTGACGGCTCTCCTGCCCTCAGGACTGATGTCATGGGCCAAGCCAACCCTCTGGTCACCCACTTGGAAAGGTCTGGGAAGCCAAGTGAGTCCCTGCCAGTCCAGTGACCCCTCCCACCAAGCAGGCCTCAGGCTGAGGCTGGCACCTACCGCACCAGAGGAGTGTTTCCCCCAGATGAAGCAGTTGAGGACAAAGCAGATGCCGAAGACGACGCCCGGGTAAAGGGTCGCTGTCTGCAAGAGGAACCACAGCATAAGAGAAGCACCTGACTCATCAGGCAGATGTTCCTCTGGAACGAGTCCATCCCTTTTGCTACAGGACAAGGACACAGAGCTGGGCTGTGGGGAGGATCCTGGACAATCCTCTTTGCTCTATCATGTACTCTGGTGGTGCCTTTTCTGTACAGCTACAAGGACTCAACCCACAGCAGATGTGCAGCACAGCCAGACTGTGCTCAGCTACCACAAACATGTGGAGCTTATCCACAGATCTTGCCATCAGCAAACCTGGATAAACAGCACAGAACATCCAAGACTCACACAAAAGGCTCCTTTCTTCCATCGATGGCCTTTCAGAGTCCGGTATAAGCGACCAGCAAAGAATCCACCAAAAACCCTGGATAGAAACAAGCCAAGACAACGAAAATGAGCTGTTGTTGTAGGGAAGGAGCAGGACAGCACGGGGGAAAGCCGTGGAGGCACCTACCCCATGAACATGAAGAGGAAGCAGGCAGTTGTCATCAGCGCGCCCCGGCTCGAAGGCGACAGCATCCCCAGCATAGCAACAACTGCAGAGGGAACAGGACAAGGAACAGCAGCTCTGAGGGACATGTGCTGCAGCAGCTGGAGGACAGGGGCCTGTCCCATCTGCAACCCACAGCTGCCTGGAATCTCTGCACAGGCCTGACTTCCTTCACAGCATAAGACATCCACAGCCTCCAGCACCGGCTAGAGAGGAAGGCACAACTTTGATCTCAGCTACAGACCATGCTTCAGCCTCAGCTTCCTCAGGGATGCCAGCAGGTGCAGTTCAGCAGGCAAGGCACTCCTGTGCAAAAGTCTCCCAGCCCACTATCAGCCAGAGCTCACAGCTTGGGAAAGGAAATAAAAATCACACAAAGCTGCCTTCAGCTGGGAAATCTCATACAGCAGCTCTGCAGTGCTGAGCCCAGGCCGATGGCAACAGGAAGCAGCTTTATGGGCCTCACTCCAGCTAAGGTGAGCACAGGGTGAAGTCATCCTCGAGCATCATTCATGTCACAGCCACCCCATGCAACATGTGCCACTTACAGATGACAATCAGGATCATACAGAAGAGTTGAATTCCAGAACCCAGAAGAGAGCTGAGGATCATAGGGTACTGTGGAGGCCTGAAGACATCTCCATGCACAAGTTTCCAACCAGATTCCTCCATGGTATCTTCCTACAGCAACAACAGAAAAAGGAGGTTATTTAGATGTGATATGCCAGTGGAAATTAAGGTCCTACCACAGCCAGCCTAAGAGGTGAACTTCTCTAGATCCAGTTTTTCTACTGAATTTCACCACTGTAGCCAAGAAACTTCTTTCCTCTTGGGCTAAAAACAGCTGAGACCTGAATTGTCAGTGCCAGGGCACACATTTACAGAGCAGTCACTGCTTAGGTCTGAAGACATCTGAACTGATATGTGATTGTACAGATAGAAAGGTGTGTGACAGCACAACACAACTGCCCCTCCCATGGCCAGGGCTCGAAGCAAAACCGGGGCAAGGGAAGAGACAATACACCCAAGTCTGCACACCAGATCCCTCCTGGCCTGTGCTTCCCTCCCTCTACTCCCAGCCCCAGGAACAAACACATACAATGTCATCTTCCTTGTTGTAGTTGGCGATGTCTTTCCGCAGAGTCCGGATGATGATCATGCTGAGAATCCCTGAAAAAAGCACAAACTGAGTTCAGCTCAGAAGCTCCTACACGGCTGTGCTGCTTTCATGCTGTGCAACTACATGGCTCCCACCAACACACTGTTCTGGCTGGGAGAGGAGGTCTTGAGTCATCAGCAAAGACAGAAACAAAACCCCAAGGAGTAGGGAAGGCAGTATTGCAGCAGAAATGGGGCACTGTGGCTTTCTTGTGGGTTTTTTTATTCCCTCAATGACCCCAGTAAGAGAAAGGCTGGTAACTGCCTGACCCCCCAGGACACTGCTTGAACTGGGAGGCTTTAAATTGGTTTCCTGCCCCTTCTGATCAGGTTCAGACATGGCCACATCCTGCTCAAGCCACCTGCAGTTAAGGCTTAAAGAAAATTCTCTGCAGATAATGGTAAAGCCTTTCTCTCCCCACACATCCACTCACCTGAAAGGAAAAAGACGACCACAACCGAGTTAATGATAGAAAACCAGTGGATCTGCACATCACTCATGGTCAGGTACGTGTCCCAGCGGGAAGCCCACTTAATGTCACTTTCCTGAAAGGACAGAAGAGTTCTTCTCACACCAGCACGTTCCCAATGTCTTCCACAACTCCAGTGACAGACACTTGGAGCATCACAGCCAGCCAGCTCCCCAGTACTGCCTCACCTCCCAGTGCACAGAGTAGGTGAAGAGCAGCTGGTTCTCTTTAGTAGGATCTATTTCCTGAGGGGCAGAGCCCGTGGCTTCAGGCAGGGTGCACATGCTCTTCTCATCAGCCTTCAAGTCTAAGGGAAAGCGTGGCACACACAGTCAGCCCTTCCCTCAGGCACCACCTCTCCCATGGAGCATCACCCTGAGGGCTTTGGACTACAGTAATTCCAGGTGGAGAAGCACTCGCTCCTTGCTCACCTGCTCTGCAGTTTGCAAAACTATTCTCCTGACCAGCAGTGGAGCACCATTAACAAACTTTCAGGAAACCTACGCACAGGACTCTCCTTAACTGGAAGGATAAAAGCCAGAGGTTCTGAAGCCAAGGATCTAGACCATGAACTAATCTATTCCACATGATATGCTGAGAAACAAGACTTCTGCAGGAATGCCTGCTCTGCCACAGGAGAGCTGCATGGGGTGATCCATACCACGAGCAAATGCCCCTCTAAAACCCTTTTACATTGGGCTCACTAAGGTAGGAAGGAGTGTTTTCCCCTAACCATTATTTCTCAATTTCAATCCCCAGAACAGTTCCAAACATCCTGTGTGTCCCTGGACTAGCACAGAGTGTCCCAGTCAGGGAGATCTGCACCACAACAAGAGTTGGAATGCCAGACATGCCTCACACCAGATGACACAGTGCAAAAAAATCCAACCCCAAAACCTCAAACTCCCATCTTTTTACAGGAATTGATTTTCCATGGATTGCAATTCATGGATATCTCTCTGTTGTTGGTACCTCCTTAATAACAAAGTGGTTTATTATTCTTGTAATTTAGACTCATTTCTGTGCCCTGTGAAGCAACAATTGCCACCCTGATACATCAGTGGCATCCGACTTTTGTCTCTACAGGAGATTCTTTCCCCTTGCTCTCCTCCTCAGGAGTCTCTTACCTTCTAGTTTAATGCTCTGGGGAATCACCTCAAAGCGCACCACCCTGTAGGTGTGCTCCTGGCTCTCTTCCACATCCTCTCTGTGGTAGTAAAGGATGAAGGAGAGGTGGTTGTGCAGGTAGAACTGAAACAGTGACATGAAACAAAACATCAGCGCTTCATGGGAGGAAGAGACAAAGCTGAGAAGCAACTGCAGAAAACAGCTTCAGTGAGGGAAAACTAAAGACTCCAACACCAGAGATCAGCCAGCCTTGGGGGCACATTGCCTTTGCTCTGCTGAGGGGAAACCTGCATGAGCCTGTCCAAAGTTACAGTGAATAAATGCAAGGACTCCTGGCTATTGTATCAGCAGTCCAGCACCCACCCTCTTCTTCCCACAAGAGACCCCTCTCCCATATTTCCACTCTTTATAAAACCTTTTGGTTGCATTCCCAATTCTGATACTCTGTGGCAGACCTCTAACAGACACCCAGATCTCCTGCAGGTACCCTTACACAGCACCTCAGTTCTCTACCTTGTTACCGTCCATAAACCCAAGCCTATATCCGTGCTCGAACTGCACATCCTTCTCCTTCTTCTTCTCCTCTTCCTCACGATTGGAATAAAACTCCAGCCGAGTTGCCACAGGGAGGTTATCAGCAATGCTGAAAACACAAATTTCACATCAAATTTGTCCACAGCACCAAATTCCCCCTGACACAAACCCATGCTCGAGGTGACTCACAGGTGGACGTAGTAATCCTCCCTGATGCGCTCGGCGATGAGCTTGCTCTGCTCCACTGTCAGGGTGACTGGCTTGTTGGGAAAGTTGCACAGAACTTCACATTTCTTCTCCACATTCATGGAAACCTGGAAAGGTGTATTTACAATTCGATCCCCTCGAAGAACCTCACCTGCAAAACAGGAAAATACGGGCAGGGTTGGAGACTGCCAGGCTTCCTGCTGCTGATCCTGCTGCCAGGCACTGTGCAGCTGAAGGCACCACAGCAAGTCTCGTTTGCTACCCCAGGTGCAAGGGTAAGATTGCAGGACAGTTTAGCTACTCTGTTGGAATTATCAAGCACTTATGAAGCAGGTTACAGGCTCTCCTTCAGGACAAGGACTTCCTCTGTCCCACATGGACAGCGCCGTTTGCAGACAGCCAGCACACAGTGAATCAGAGGCAGCAGGTTCTCACAGCTCAGCAGAAGTGACATTTGCAATTGCTTTTACCCCTGTAAACACCTCCCCACACTGTCTGACAGGCACACACCGAGGTTCTCAGCCTTGTACGTGATCTTGCTGGGCTGGCAGAAGGGCAGCGAGTAGTACTCGTACGGCAGCTGGGTCCGTGAGCTTGTCAGCTTCACAGCCTGCAGAGAGAACAGAAGGATTGTCCCCAGGAAAGAACTCCAGGTAATTTCCTGTCCTCTCAGCATCATCCAGAAGCTGATGCTTACTTCAAGACATCTTCCATAAAGCTCACTTACAGAAGATACTACTACTACTACTACTATTAAAAATAGTAACAGACAGATGTTCCTGAGAGACTTCCAGTAGCAATTCATTCACAGAGGAACACTCCAAGAACAAAGCATGGTGGTTTCACAAATTTATGTCTCAGTGGAGTCCTAAGAAACAACAAAGAGCTCAAAAGAGATTCAAGAGTCACATTTCATACAAGATTTCCTCAAGCAAAAATTCATATCCCACTGGACCTAGAGGTCTTGGCCTCCAGTGCTATGAAGAGTTCAGCAATTTTAATCTCTGCAAGGAAAGCCAGAGAGCCATCAGTCTGGGAAGACAAGGTGACCAACCACAAACATTCCTGGAGAGCTTCCACAAATCACAGGGTACAAGGGAAGTGCAGAGACATACCACAACAGCCAAGGCCACAGTTGCTCTGAAAAACAGAAGTGTTTTGTAACACAGCCAAGCTTGTTTATTGGAAGAGTGCTGGCAAACACACTGACTTGCCTAAGCACTTGAGGAAGCATTTGGCTCCTGAAATCCCTTTGAGAACAGCCATTCCAAAACCCTCTTCTTCTGGGAAGCTTACTGTAGCCACAGGCAAGTCTCATTTGCTTAAAAATAGCCTTCGTCTGGCAGCCTGTGGCCAAAGAGAAAACTGTGCTGTGCTTCGCGTGGGAGCAGCCAACCTCAGCAGCCCCCAGGGTGCTGGATTTGCTGAGACAGAGGCCACAGCTTTGGAAAAATAAATTAAATGGGCTATAAATCACTGATGTCTGAAAGCAAAGCCTGACTTCCTCACGGATAGGTGCAGCAGCTCCATCACTGAGTACCAGCAACGCTGCACAGGAACAGCTCCCAGCAAGGCTGGGCTGAAAGATCTGCAAGACTCAAGGACAAACACCTCGGCTTGGGAAGAGCTTCTCATGGATTTCCCTGGTACTAAAGATACAACATGAGCAAACTGGGTACTGAGAAGCTCTGGTTCAGACCTTATTCCACCATTCACCTTCCACCCAAGGCACACTGTGTAAGCACTTGGAAAGTCAGTATAATATTGGAGAAATTAAATTCACTTCAAAGCCAGTGGGAAAGGGACCCTTTTCCCAAACAGAGCAACATCTTGAGGACTTTGGTGCAACTGCTGAAGGAATTTGGTAGAAGGGATCAAGGGCAAGAAAAGGACTCACACTGGGACCCAAATGTTGTGAAACAGAGGAAATATCTGAATGCAAAATTTTAGCAACAAGATCCCCACATTTGACTTTCCAGCTCCTCTTAGCGGCTATGGTATAAAAAAGAAAAAAAACCCAAAGACAGAAAAACCCCAAACCAAACAGACTAACAGCAGTGAGTTCATCCTACCTTTATTTCTACGGGATCATTGCGGTGGAAGTTGATAGGAGCCACCCCAGGCACGTAGAACGAGTCTGTGCTGTGTAGCAACAACAGCAGGCCCAGCACATATCTCAGCCTTTCCTGCAAAAAGGAGAAGAAACGGTAAAATACAACAGAAACACTGGAACAACATTAGAGATGGGCAACAACACTGGAAATGTTCATCTCAGACATCAGAAAGGTTGTGCAGTCAGGTGATTGAAAAGAAATTAAATTCACAAAAGCTGTTCTTAGCTTTGTTTTGTGACCCTCATCAAGTCACTTTCCACTCTGAGTGTCTCTGCCTCTTTATCTGCAATTAGGGAAACTGTGGCTTTGCTCAACCACAAGAAAAATGCGATTTTTATCTGCACCACAGGCCATCACCTGACTTTTCTGCTCCCCCCACCTGAGCTCCCTGTGTTAGAAAACTCCATGGATTAGTATAGAAGAGGCCTGTAGCCCTGGCATGGGATGTGTGTCAGCTCTGTGACTCTGGGGCTGGTTACAGATGGATGCTCACAGGCCACCACCCACAGAAGTGCAGTTATTGTGGGCCAGGTGTGACACCAGTGCCTGCACCCACAGGGACGGTCACATCACCACTCCCTCCTGCTCCACTCTGCTTTTCTCACCCCTCCAGGCCACAACACAGTTCAGAAACACCGCAGAAACTTTTTCACTCCTTTTTTTAAGGAGCCAGGTGACAGGTGAAGCTGGGAGGTTCAATCAGCTCCACAGGAGCTTCAAGAGAACCTAGACCCCAGCAGCAAACCCTTTAACACCTCGCTACCTCTTCTTGCTTCAGCCCCTCCCGTTACCTCAGGTAACCCAGCTTGAGCACGAGCAGGAAGGCTGTGAAATGAAAATCGAGCTTTAAGGAGTATTAGCCAGCAGCAGCTTGCCTGGATTAGGACATCAGCTCTGGTATAATCTCACAGCATTACTAGCTTCAGTCCCTTCTCCTGAACTCCCTGTGTGTGTGGCACCACTGGAAAACCGCTCAAAACCTGGAGCTGGGTTTGGGACAAGTCTTGAGCTAATGCTGCAGCCTTCAGAAATCCCCACTGTGTGTCCTCAGCACAGTCTGTCTGACACAGCACCAGAGGGAACCCTCCACAGACCAGGTGTGGACAAACAGAAGCTCTCTCAGGGGGATCCTTCCTCAGTTTGAAGGAAAAAAATACTTTAAAAATAAATTTAAATTGGTGTTTATTGCTCACACACCTTTTCCTTTTCATCACCTTCTTCCTGTCTTATTCTAAGGCAAGGAAAGTATGTTTGGCCCAGACACCTGTGAGGGCCAAACAGAGAGAGCATCCTGAATTAGTGGAATTGAGCAGGATGGGGGGAAAAAAAGCCAGAAATATCAGGGGGTTGAAAATCTAAAATGTATTTAAGATGCAAATGCTAGGCACCTACAGAAAATGTCAATACTGAATCATCAAATACACGTGGCCTTCCAGTACCTGAAGGGAGCCTACAAGAAAATTTGAGAGAGACTATTTACAAGACCATGAACAAGGGGGAACAGCTTTAAACTGACAGAGGGCAGGGTTAGATTGTATATCAGGAAGAAATTCTTTCCTGTGAGGGTGGTGAGACCCTGGCACGGGCTGTCCAGAGAAGCTGTGGCTGCCCCATCCCTGGAATTGTTCCAGGCCAGGCTGGATGCAGCTTGAAGCAACCTGGGATATGAAAGGTACCACTGCCTATGGCAGTGGGGTGGAACAAGATGAGCTTTAAGGACCCTGCCAACCCAAGCCATCCTGGGATTCTGTGATCTTTTTTGCTTACAAAGGGGATTTTCAGATCTATTCTAAGCACAGCCAAATACACTTGGAGCAGGCATAAAGCCCCAGCTTGGAAACACTCTTGTTAAAACTGCCTCACCTTCAGTACTGATCTGCCTTGAGACAACATGGGGCTTATTTTCTGTGCTACACTAAATTTTGCCTTCCCAATCTTTAAAGGGAGTGCTCAGTGACTCTCTGCTGAGTAGGAAAACGTCTCGGGGACAGGTGAAGCACTGGAAGGAATCTGCACTCTTGTCCCACACTGCACTCCAGAGCTGCCAGCAACCTCTAGCGCTTCTCTCATTTGTCACTGAAGTGACAGACCTACACAATGTTACTCAAAAACCAAAACCACACCAGTGCCATCCTTGCCCCAGCAGGCTGAGAGGTGACAAGACCAGGATAGAATTTTGGCAGATATTCAGGAGACACATGGGCATGCAGAAGACAAAATTTTTGATGACAATTTTGGCAGAAATCAGGCTGTCTTTGCATACAGATGACGATGACTCAGACAGCACCAGGCAACAGGAAAGACAAGAGGGCGACTCTGTAAAGCCTTGCCAGGAAAGAACAGTTGGCAGCAAGAAATGAGGAATATGCAACAGGTGGGGGGGCTTTGGAAGTGAAATGTGAAGGGAATGCCCAGTGCAGGTTCCTGAGCTGGCAGAGCACAGGGAAGCTGAAGCCAGGGGCCTTTCTCATAAGGATCTTTGCTCTTATACTGACAAATGTGCTTCGTTTTCTCCAGACAAAGGACCAGCTTAGCAATAGCAACATGGACACCACCCAAAACTTCTGTGTAACTCATGGGCCTGGGCAGGTGGTCACCTCACCTGGGGGATGCCTGCAAGCTGAGTTCTCTCCTACACCAGGTCAGAACTTCCAGGAGGGAGCTCTGTTTTGGTTCAGTCACAGAGCCCTGGCCCAGACTCCAGCTAAGAGGACACACACCTTCACAGCCTTTCCCAATTATTTAAATTTCAAAACACATGCACAAAATCCCCTCAGATTACAATCTTGCATCTGAGGTGACAGGAAATCATGTAATGGTGCAACAAGTAGCACAACCCCAGACTAAGAAAAACCCAGCTGCAAGTAGGCAAAAATAGTTCAGATTGCCTAAGCCTGATTATTTTCCTGTATGCAGACATGCAGAGAGACCCTTCCTTAGGAGAATATGACCTAAATAAAAGAAGTAACTGCAGGAGCACAATCACCTGTTCCTGTCCCTCAGATCCAAACCAGACACAAACCCTCTCCAAGAAGGCACTTCTGAATAATCACTACTCTTGGGATTTGCAGACAACCCCAGGTTTGTCCCATTTGGAAAGATTTATAACAACATTGCCACTTTCTGCGAATTCGCAGAAGGTTCACAAACCAGAGGATTTGTTCACTAAACCCCAGTCTGACCCCGCATGAAAAGGCCCTAAAACATTCAGTTATTACCACACTTGTCCTTCCCTACCACTCGTGGTTCCTCCAGCTATCACTGCCAGACTCTGAACTCCAGCATTTATTTAAGGGAAAGGGGAATCAGCAGCTGTTCCCTGGGGCACTCTGCAACAGCTCCAACGTGCTCCAGAGGGTCCATGGCCTGGCCATGTGCACCCAGGACGTCCCTGCCCTGGTTGCTGCCAACAGCTTGAAGGAACCCTGAAGCAGCAGCAATTTCAAGCATCTGAATTGGGCTGGTGCTGTACCAGGGCTGGTTGAGGTCTTAAGAATTTCACAGTCCCCATAGGAACTGAAGAACAGAACACAGTATTTGTTCAAAGAGAGGAAAAGGAAGCAGGAAGTGACAATGATGGATTATCATTAATTGTCCCATCTCTTTTTGGCAGAGAAGGGCAAGAGGGACATCAGACAGCCATAATCAAGAACTTTGAAAGATAGCTCTGAAGAAAAACAGGGAAAACAACCTGTGCAGAGCCATCTGGCCAAATGGATTTGCACAGCTCTCCTAGTCCATTCTGCTCACTGACACTTTTTAATATGGTGACAGAAAGGGAAGAAAGATACAACCCACTACTTTGTGGGAGGGAAAAAAACCAGCAAAGCTCTCTCACATGTGTAACCTTCATTCTGCCCCCAGGCACACTAACAGGACACACGAGCACAGCGCTAATGGCACCCTGACACTCGTCCCCTTTTCCAAGGGCTGCCTCCTTGGATGATCCTGACAACTGTTTGGAGAAGCTCATCTTTATCATGTCCCTGCCCTGCTCACCCTGCACTGGAGGAGCCACCGAGAGCCCTTTGGAAGGAGACAAGTACTGCATTCACATCGACTTCAGAGCTTCTTTGACACCAGGGGAGCTGCTGGCAGCCTTCTCTGCCCTTCACACAACAGAGAGCCACGAGGAAATTCCCAGTAGGGCCATCCCCGGCTCTCAAAGCCAGCTGAGAACTTCCTTCTTCCTTCCTGGGGGAAAGCCAGCAGGGTATGAAGATGCTTAAAGCAAACTAAAGGAAAACCTACGCTCTCCCAATCTCCTCCCAGTCTCTCCGTGAGTCACCTCACAGCCCAGCCAGCAGCGACCTTTGTATCAGGACACATCCTTTACCGCTACTCCTGCAATGCACTATCACAGAAACATCCTCCTAAGAAAGCAAGGAGGAAATCCGTTTTACTTCTACAAGACTTCAAGGCAGATAACAAATGTCTCAGCAGCTCGTTTTCTCCTCTGTGAGGTAGGACTGATGCTCGCCTACCTTAGCAAATTCCCACCAGAAACACCTTCAGTTCTCCGAGGATTCAGGGAATAATTCATTAATAATAACAGGGATGCTGGGACGGGAAGGCGAAGCAGCTGCTCAAACCCGGACCCAGCAATCACCACCGAACACCTGTGAAAACCACACACAGAGCAACAGCCTCTGTGCTTGGCACGAGCACCGGGCCCAGGCTGACACCTCGGGAGGGAAGGGAAAAGGAAGAGCCGGTGTTCCCTACAACCCGCACCGCTCCGAGCCCCCCGCCCGGCCCCTCCTGCCCAGACAACGCCGTGAACCGCACAAACGGAGCCGACTTTGCTGCCGAGCGAGCGCGGGGCAGGTGGGACAGGAACCCGCTGGGCTCCGCCGGGCCCCTGGGCACCGAGCGGCGGCCCGAGCTCTGCCCTGCGCCGGTGACACCGCCGGGAGACGCGGGACAGCTGCAAGGCCCCGGGTGGGACCGGGGAGCCTCCCCCGGCCAGGGGCCGGGTCCGCATCCCTCGCAGGGCGGTGCGGGCCCGACCGGAGCCCGCGCACCGAGCCCCGCGCCGGGATCGCGGTCGGGCCCGGGGACAGCGGCGGGACGCGGGGCCGGGCCGGGCCGCACTCACCATCGCCGCCGACGCCGCCATCTTGGATCCACGTGTCGGCGCTGACGTCACCGGAAGCGGCGCGCGGTTGGCTGCGGGGCGATCGCCATGGCGACAGCGGCGGCCGGGCACGACCGCGCCGGGCCCCGCGCTCCGTCCTGCCGGGGCCGGGCCCGGCTTAGCCCCGGATCGGCCCAGTTTTTCTGCCGGGCGAGGTGCGGCGGGGGTCGCCGCTCCGGTCCCCAGCGGCTCTCCGGCCCCACGAAGCCGCCGGGGAAGGGGCGGGCCGCGCCGCCATCTTTGCTGAGGGCGGCGGCCCTTGCATGGAGGGCGGGCGCGACGCCCCGGCCGCCATGTTTGGTGAGGGCGCCTGGCAGTGGGGCCGGGCGGTGCCCGGGGCGTTCCCAACCTCCCGGTTCCTCCCGGTTCCTCCCGGTTCCTCTGATGTCTGCGGTATCACCCCGGCCCGGGCCCTGCCCCGGGAGCGCTGCGGGTCCACCCGGCTCTGGAGACCCCGCTCCGAGGGGCGCTGCGGGTCCCAACCTTGCCCCATCCGCGTCTCCCCCGCCCGCAGCAGCAGGAACGGCCAGAAGACGAAATGTTGATAAATACTTTATTGATTACAAAAAAAAAAAAGATCCCAAAGCAGAAGCGACGGCATTTGCCTCTTGGTATCGAAAACATAATCACAGGCCCCAATCTCCCTGCTGTTAAGATGTACAGGGCTGTCTTAAAAAAAATACTGTTTACTCCTTTCCCCCAAATAACCTGTCATGAAATACTTAAAAATAAAGAACAATATAAAGTGAGTGTGCAGAGAACACCTGGCCGTTGCTGACACTGCAAATGCCCCAGCAGACAACAAATCCTGCCTGTGAGCTTTGCCATGGGATAGAGGGCTCCTTTTGCCATGGCTTTGGGCTCCAGAGGTTCCTCCCAAGGCAAGTGGAGGGGGATCCATGCAGGGATGGCCTGGAAAAGCACTGTCTGTGTCCATCTGCCCCTGCAGCACAGCCTCACTAAACCTGCACTCTGCAAAGGGGGTGCCATGAAAATACTGGGGAAGGAAACCCAGGAGGGAGAGAGAAGGACATGTCTGTGACACTCAACATCCAAACCCCAGGATCCTGTGCTGATGATGAGCCAAGGGGCTGCATTGCAGGAATCCCCTGGGATCAATCACACGAGGAGCATGGGCGCTGCATGCTAAAGCACCTACTTCTGCAGAACGACATGATACGATCTCAGAAGGATTTAAAAAATACTGATCTGGGTTTTTCCTTTGCAGCAAAAGCAGGCCAGGCGCCATCCCTGTCCCTCCTGCTGGGGCCTGGGCATCCACTGTCCAGCCAGCACTTCGGGAGCCGCTGCCCCACGGACACTCAAGCTCCTAGGAAAGGCACAAGGTATGGCCACGTCTCTTCTCCCTCCATCATGCACTTCCTCCTGTGTTTCCTCCAACCCAGCCACTCTGGGAAGGCTGTGGTTCCTGGGCCAGGCTGGCAGGGGAAGCAGGGCACGGGTGGGACAGGGAAGAGCTGGCAGTGTCTGCCCCAAGCATCCCACGCTACGGCTGCTGCTGGTATTGGCTCTCTGTCGCAGTAAAGAAATCCTCCAGAACACTTTGTATGTACTCAAAAGTGGGACGATCCTCGGGTTTGGTCTTCCAGCACCTCATCATGACATCATAGAGCTCCTCAGGGCAGTTATCCGTGCAGGGCATCCGGTACCCACGCTCCAGTGCCCTGATCACCTCCACACTCGACATCCCTGGGAAAACAGGGTGGGACAGGTGAACATCACCTGGTTTATCACTGATTTCTTTAAAAGTTCTGAAAACCCCAAACCCAAAGTTTATCACCCTTTGGGCAATGTCTCCAGGAAGGAAGAAGTGGTTAGAGGGGCTCGGAAGGGGGAACTGCTGTTCCTGGTCAGGGAAACATGCGGACAAAGGAGATGCTGGATTATTGCAGTATGGAGTTTTATGCTCCAGATCAAATGGGGTTTAGAATCACTTTGTATAAATTAACATCTCCATGTGCTAAGTCTGTGACGTGTCATTGCTTCCAATGAAAACAGGTCAGTGTGGGGGCAGAGCTGCTCCTCAGAACAGCCCTTTGTGCCACCCCAGATCCTTCATGGTCCATTTGTGGTAGCATTTACAGAGTAATTTCCCATTGATAAAAGGTACCAAAGTAATCTTTAGTATAAAATACAGGCTGGTTCCTAATGATAAGGATTTACAGGGTTTTCCCATGGAGCTGGAGGAGCTCAGGTCACATGGATGAGGCCCAGAAGGTGGAATGTGTCCTTTGGAACCAGAATAGAGGAGGCATTTCACCTCCTTACCTGGGTAGGGGATGCGTCCATAGGTAACGATCTCCGTCAGGAGGATCCCAAAGGACCAGACATCAGATTTTATGGTGAAAGATCCGTAGTTGATGGCTTCTGGTGCAGTCCATTTAATGGGAAACTTGGCACCTGGACAAAGAGATCCAATGGGAAACATGAGCTCAACCCCAGCTGCTGAGAAATGGGTGGTGAAATATGGGGAACAAGAAACAAACAGAAGAGGAACAAGTGAAGTGATGCAAATGAGAGGAGCTTCCCTCTGCCCGTGCACCCAGCACGTCCCTCCCAGGGTTGGGACCACCACAGTGGCAAGTGGCTCTAAGGGAAGCCCCCAACCCTTCACCCCCAGCACCTTCCCGGGCCGTGTACTCGGTGTCCTCGATGACCCTGGCCAGCCCGAAGTCTGCAATCTTGCACACCAGCACTGCCGACACCAGGATGTTGGCGGCTCTCAGGTCTCTGTGGATGTAGTTCCTCTTCTCAATAAAAGCCATTCCTTCTGCAATCTGCCACAGGGGAACAAGGGAAATGCAAAGAGGCTGCTTGAAATAACACACATGCCCTCAGCATCAGAGAAGTCAACTGCTTCTGGCCACTGCTCAGAAAAGGGTGAAAGGAGGTTGAGCCATGGCAGGAGATGGATATCACATCCCTGGAAGTGTTCTGGGTCAGGCTAGACAGGGCTTGGAGCAACCTGGTCTGTGGACAAAGTCCCTGCCCATGGCAAGGGGTTGGAATGAGATGAGCTGTAAGGTTCCTTCCAACCCAAACCATTCTGTGACTTTCCTGCATGGAAGCTGCTCTCTGAGCAGGAAATCTCTTGCAAGTCAGGGTTTGGGTGACCAGCCCAACGTGACACATTTAAGCTGCTGCATGAGAAAGGCCATGAGAACTGACAGCTGAGGAGCTCATGTGATCACCAGAGAGTGTCTGTGAGCGTTTGCAGGCAAGGTGTAACTACTTCATCCATAGCCACGAGGACGTGGACAGGAGCAAATCCTTCTCTGCTCCGGGAAGACGTGAGACCAGTCTCTAAATACACCCACAGTGGCTCTCTGTAATTGCTGCATCGAGGGTCAGCGTTCCAGAACTTCCTCAGCCAGGGCAGAAAAGCATAGGGGAAGATGCCTGGGTTCTTCCAGACTAGTTTCTGAAGAGCCACCTCTGCCTGGGGACAGGATGGCTGTGATGGCCCCTGACAATTCCCCCTCACCACTCTGTCTTCTGAAGTCTGCACTCAGTTCTGTGTGTTCAGCTCTCAGCCCTGATCAGGCAGAGATGACCTGGTGCGTGCACAACCAAACCCCAAATTTGTGCTGTTACCCCATGCCTGGATGTGACCAGAATCCAGAATGCAAAGGGGCTGGGGAGCAGCCAGAGGGGAGGCTGGCCCGGGGTGAGGTGCGGCTCTCACAGAGCTCTCCCCACTAAATACAGAAGTAACCAGGCAGCGCAAGAGCGGAAGGATCCATGACCACAGATGCATTTCTGCCCGCAGTGACTCAGCCCCAGCACGAGTGCCAGGCTGCTGCCTGCCTGTGACAGCCCTTCAACCTTTGCTCCCCAGTGCTTCTCCAAGCAGCCCCTGGGAGCCGTGGGCCAAGCTGGGGTTAGCAGGAGCCAGCTTGCTGAGAGCAGATGGTGTGCAGGAGTGCACAGCTGATCCACAGAGCCCGGCACAGCCGGCTTCAGCAGCCGTGACCTGGTCTAAGCCCACGGGGTCTAAGCTCCCATCCTGGCTTTCCTATTGCTCAGGTGCCTCTATTAAATATTTGAGCTCAGCACAAACGGTCCCTGGGTTCAGCCCTCACCCAGGGGCAAAGGAGAAGCAGCAGAGACTCAGTGGTTGTGCAAATGGTTGCATATGGAGTGAGGTGTTTAGCAGCCCATTCCACTGTACTCAAAATCAGCTCCTAAAAATATCCCTGAAATAATTATCGCTGAGTCCTCCTGCCTCTCCAGCTGCCTTCCCCTGCCTGTGACAGGCCTCTGGTGGCTTTATTGAACCACAGCCCTCCCATAGGCATTCCCCTGGGGCAACACAGCTCGCTATGCTCCCTCCTGGAGCCTTGGAACTGTGTCTGGCTCAGCCTCTCAGGCACTGGGAGCACACTGAATCATGGTGCAGGATTCCTGTTAAACCCACAGGGCTTCACACCACTGTGGCACTGCCCCGAAGCAGTGCTGGGGATGGGGTGGGCGTGTGGCCATGCTGAGTTTGTGGGGCTTTGGCCAAGTTGGCGTGTAAGGTTTGCAGGTAAATGTCACAGCAGCAGCAAATTAGAAATTATAGTTATCAATATCAATAGTTGTCAATTATAGAAATGGATAACTTTGCCCTGGGCTTGGTTGGGCAACACCAACCAGCACCGGCACATCCCAGAGAAGGGACTGTGCAAATGTGAGCTGTGGAAACAAGCTCCATCCTCATCCCCACTTCCTCCACAAAGCACAGTGGCCCCATGGGCTGCGAGGGCTGCAGGAATGACGGCAGATGTAGAAGTCATAGATTTTCCAGCCCCTCAGAAGGAACAGCCTGGCCAGCCCTCTCCCAGGCTCTGTGCACTCTCCTGCGCACTGCTCAGGTGCAGGGGGGCTGGCTGAGCACTGCAGATACCGGCGTGGTGAGGGGGAAGCTGCCACTTCTCCTTTCCCACACCCCTGCTCCTGCCAGGTCAGCAGGATGGTAAGCAGGCAGTGGCTGCCCACAGGAAAACCTCACTGCACCCCCAGCACTGTTCAGACCAGGCTTCTGGCTGGCCCTGCACAAGCCCTCAGGTTGTTCCCAGGCTTCTCACTCACCCTTTTCAGGGGGACAAGGGGGACTCAGAGCCAGGGAAGGTCTGCTCCTTCCTCACCTGGGCAGAGAAGTCGATCAGCTTCGGGAGAGGCAGCTTGTTCCCCTCGTCGCTCTTCAGGAAATCCAGCAAGCTCCCTGCAGACAGGGAATGATGCTAGGGCTGATGGTTTAGCTGGAGCCTGCACCCACCCTTAGGGTGGCACAGGGTCCTGAGGAGCCAAGCAGGACAAGGGGACTCTGGAAACACACTCGATCCCCGATCCTGCTCCCACAGCTTGGACCAAAGCGGGAGCACCTCTTCAGGCTCCCTCCTGCCTTGCAGACTGCTTGCACTGGTCTGTCCCCTCTTGGGGGTCCCTCCTCTCCCAGTGCTGCCAGCACATCCCCTCTCCCAGCACTCTGCCCCAGAGCACTGACACGCTGTGGCAGGAGCCAGAACTGCTCCCAAAGTGCTGGGAGCTGGTGCAGAGCCCACAGCCGAGCCTGGGGATGCAGAAGGGGTTGATCCTGGTGCTGCCACTTGGCCTGGCTCACAGACATCACTCGGGGATGTGGATGGCACCTTTCTCCATGAATTCTGTGATGATGAAGATGGGCTCCTCCCTGGTGACCACTGCGTGCAGCTTCACCAGCTTGTCGTGCTGCAGCGTCTTCATCAGGTTGGCCTCCTCCAGGAAAGCTTCCACAGACATGCTGCCCGGCTTCATCGTCTTCACCGCCACCTTGGTGTGCTTGTTGTAGGTAGCTGGGGGTGGCACAACAGACCATTCCCAGCTTGCCCTGGGAGCACTGGGCTTTGGAGACAAAGTCCCAGTCCTGCAGACGGAGCTGCTGCGTGGAGGTTGGAGACCACACATAGCCAGGGCTGTCCCCACATGCCCAGCCCCGACCAGCCCCTGCATTAAGGCAGGGCCACATTCATGTCCCCCTGCTTCTCTCCCTCAGGTCACTCCCTCCCTGCCTTTTCCATCCCACCATCCCTCCACCTTCTCTCCCATCCCTCACCCTTCCTCCTTCACCATCACGTTCATCATCCTCCCAGCTACCTCCTTCTCACTCTTACCCATCCACACTTCTCCGAACTGCCCGGCTCCCAGCTTCCTCTCCAGCCTCAGTGACTCCCGAGGGATCTCCCAGGCATCCTTCTCCCAGGGCTTCTGTGGTTTGGGCACATGGCAGGGGTAGGTGAGCTTCTGGCACAGCCCATCACTCTGACCTGAGGGGAGCATCCAGGACCATCAACCAGCCTGTCTCACCAGCCCTTGTGCTTCAAGGGGGAGTCCTGGGCACCATGGGTGTTCAGGGACACCAACAGCACAGCTGTGACAGCCAGCAGGCCAGTCATGGCAACAGGGGAAGGTCTGGAAGTCACTGCATGTTGCAGTCAGAGCCACAGCAGGAGCCCAGGGGTGACAGGCAGGAGTCCCTCAGCCTCTTCACACCCCCAGCTGCCTGGTGGCTGCTTGGCTCAGGGACCAAGTCCCATTTGGGAAGAGGGACTGGGCACTCCAGGGCTCACCTTTGTAGTGCTGGACCAGCTCCTGCAGTGTGTTGAAGTTGTTTCGTGGGGAGATGTAGAAGCCACCGCTGTCCAGAGTCCGGATCTTGTAATGCTTCACTGCCCCGCCCCGCAGCTCGTCCCCATCCCGCACCGACAGCGAGTAAGAGCCTGGGCAGGGAGGGGCGAGCTGGCAGCTCCCACAGGAGCACATTCCTGCTGCACCTGACGCACGGAGCCATCGCCCAGCAGAGCCAGCAGCACCCACCCCACTGTGCTGCCACCACCAGCCCCAGGCCAGCTATGCCTGCACCCCAAAGACCTAAAGCAGCCTCAAACGGACACGTGCCCCTATCCCTGCCATGGGGTTCAGAGAAGTGGCAGCACCACAGGCTATTGGAGGTGCACTTCCACTGAAAGCATGGGCCCCCCAGTCCCTCCCTGCAGCACAGCAGATCCCCAGGGCTGGGGAGGCAGCTCCTCTTCCAGGCACAAGTGGATGAGGGAAGCCCCTTGGGAAGCTGTTCCCCACCACTGTGCTGTGGCCACCCCTCCACACCTTTCGTTGTCTCGCTGTCCCTTATCATGAAGGATCCAATCATGTTCCCAGGGCCCAGGAGCTGCCGCTCCGCGTCCTTCCGGCTGATGTCCTTGAAAAACCACCTGCAGCAGAACGAAATGAACCAAGGAGTGCTGGTGTGGGGCAGGGCTGGGGGCAGGACGTAAGGCAGGAGCAGGGACAGCAGCAGTGGAGAAGTGCAAGACAGCACGGGGTCAGGATCTGGCACGGAAGGATGAACTCACTCCTCTGTCTCCAGCGAGTTGGCTTGGGCAACGTAGTTGCTGGGGATGAAGCCTTCACATCCTGTCACCAGTGACCGCGCTTGCCACCACTCCCCTGACCTGTGACAGAAATGGCATTGGGTTGGCTGATGGCACCAGGACCTGGGCACCAGCAGCTCTTCCAGGGTCACATTCCAGAAAAAGATCCCAACAGGGCCACACAAGCCATCAGGAGGCCCCGGACAGGGGTCTGCCAGCAGCACTTACCTCTCCAGGACCATCATCCGCTCCCCTTTCTGGAAGCTGAGGTCCCCAGTGTTCATTGCCTCGTAGTCATAGAGCGCCAGCACCACACTGTCCCCCGGGCCTGCAGCGAGGGAGCTCCCTGGGCACCCCTCCCCATGCTGGGATGGGGTGTCCAGCCACTCCTACCATGAACATTGGCCAGGACATTGGCCAGGACCCCCACAGTGCCCAGCACCTCCATATTCATCATGTCACATCTGGCCCTTCAGGGGAGCCCAGAGCTCCCATTCCACCAGGACTGACAGTGTTCACCCCTACACTGCCCCCACACACTCCCACCCCCTGCACCCACTTGCAGCCCCTTGCACCTACCATCCTCCGGCAGGGGCACAGCCATGCTGGGGACATGATTGTTCTGGAAAGTGCAACAAAACCACAGGGTGACGTCACAGGTGGCAGAGACCCATTTCTCACCGGGGCTCTTGGCCCCAACAGCAGAGGCAGGGGCAGGAGGGCACCCGAGGAGCAGCACCAGCACCACCTGACATGACGACCTGCCCAGCACCAGCATCCCCACCCCCTTCCAATGCCTTCCTTTTTCTCTCCCTTTCTCCATAATTTCTGGATTCCCATCAGGTCCACTCTGTGCTTTGTCTCAGTGTGGCCTGGGCTCCCACCCCATAGCCAAGCCTCTGCCCTGGTGCATGGGCACTGCCAGTGCCCTCAGCTGGCTCCACTCTCAGTTCTGGTAGCACTGCTGGGGAGATGGGCCGAGCCCTGTGTGACAGCTCAGCCCTGAAACCCCTCATCACTCACCCTCCTGTTGGTGGCTGTGGGGTCTCTCACATAGTGGCCCTGCTGGGTGATGGGGCCGGGATCAGGGTCAGGGTCAGTTTTTGTCATCTTCTCCTGGACACCAGCTTCCTTTGACCTCACGCAACCCATGCTGCAGGCAAGGAAGGGGAAGTGAGGCCATTGCGACAGAGGTGAAAGCCCCACTCCAGCCCCATTCCCGTCAGCTCCCACCCGGCACAGGGCCCCAGTGCCCACCCGGCTGCTCTGCTGTGGCAGAGAAAGCTTTGCTCCTCCCACAGCTTCAGGATACTGGGGTGCCCAGGGACATGCCAGAGGAAAAGGGATCTCCTGGAGGTGTCACAGGAGGAGAATTTTGGGCATATAACAGCAGCTGCCATGGAGCAGCTTCCTAGCCCTTCTGGGATCCAGGACAGGGTGCAGGTACTGGGCACCATGGCAGCAGAGAGCCACACTCAGTACCTTCTGCAAAAAGAGAGGCCCTCATCATGGTGAGCATTGCTGCAGCTCGGGGTTCCCCACACAGCACCCCTGGTGCCTGAGGCTCCCCCATCACCACAGGTCACCACTGTCCACCGTGCTCCCCTGCTCTCTGTTGGGAAAGCTCTGTTGGGCTGCCCCAAATAGCCAGTCCAGGGCAAAGACAAATGCTCAGCTTTCCCCAGCTCCCCAGGAAACTCAGTGGGGAAAAAAAAGCTGCAAGAAACAGCAAGAGTGGGAAGCCCCTTGCAAATGTACTTCCCTTGGCCAGAGAGACCTGGGCGCAGAGAAAGGCGAAGGTGCTGGTGGTGACAGTGAATGAGGAAGCTCAGGGCTGAGCCCTCGATGAGCACAGCACAGCTCTCGAGGGACATCGCTGTCACCTCCACAACCCCCATGGTAACTCCTTGTCTTTCCCAGGGTGCCAAAGCCTGGGTCAGCCTTGCTCCCAAGGGCAGAGCAGAAGCGGTGGCAGCCACAACAACTCATCCCCCTCACTGGGGACACCCTGGGCACAGGCTCGGGACTGTGCCAGACTCATCCTGGCGAACCTACATGGTGCCCAGCTTCAACTCAGACGTGGCTCACATCATCACCACTGCGGGTATTTGCTGTGCCCGTCCCACAGTGGCTCAGGGCATCCAACCTACAAAGCACAAACACCCCGGGCGGTCCAAGGGTCATTTCCACTGGCTCCAGTGGCATAGCTGGCATTCCTGATGTGTCCCACCCTGGAGAGCCGGGTCCCAGGGCTCATGCGGCATCCCCAGTCATGAGGACCGGTTAGATGAGGGTGCCCATCGCTCCCAGAACACGGCTGCCCGCAGCCCCCTGCCCTCGCTGCCCCGTGCCCTCGGTCCCCGACAGCCCCTGCAAAGCCACCGGCAGGGACCCCCTCGTCGGGGCTACACCGTGCCCAACGGGGGCTGCACCGGGACCCGTGGGACTCCCGGCCATCGTCCCACCCCGGTCACCCAGGGTCCGCCGCTCTGAGTGCGGCCGGCCCGGCGCGGGGTCGGACCCACCGAGCTGCCGGGACCGGCTGCGGGGCTCCCCCGCCGCCCCCAGGGCTCCGCGCACGGCTCCGCTCCCCGAGCTCTCACCTTCGCTGCCGTCCTGAGGCACGTCCCAGTCGCAGCTCCCAGTCCCCGTCGCTGCTCCCAGTCCCGGTCGCGGAGCCCGGGCTGCCGCCGCCGCCGCTCCGCTCTGCCCGACCGCTCTCCCGCCGCCTGCCCGGTACGGGCCCGCCCCTCCCGGTACGGCCCGCCCCCGACTCCGACATGTGTACACCCCCAGAACCGCACCCGTGAGGATATCCCAGCCCTGCGGAACCCCGCTGCACCAGACGGGTGCCAGAGCCCGTCTGTCCACCATGACACCGGACGGGTTTGGGTCCCGCACCCCAGAGAAGCCCCCAGGATGTTTCCTCGCCTGGTGCAGGGCCGTGGAGGACGGGGAGGACACGGCGAGCCTGGGTCTGTCCCCAAGAAGGAGAAAAGAAAGCCCTGAGCATTCTGTGGCGGGGTGCAGGACACGAGGGGGTGCAGGACACAGTGGGGTGCATGGGGCTGGCTTTGTGAAGCACAGCTGCGAGAGGTCCGGCTGCCACTGAGCTTTATGGAGTCCCTGCTGACCCTGCTATTCCCGTGCCAGAGCTCCTCTTGGAGCCCTACCCAGCCCCGCAGTGTTCCAGCGTTTCCTCTGGATTGCCCAGACAACCCCTGAGTTGGGGATGGAGGCAGCATCATCAAGGGCACCCACGGCTCTGTGTGACCCTGACCGTGGCACTGCTCGGAGTCGGGGTGTCAGAGGAAGCAGCCAGGGAGTGAGAGCGTCTCACCTCATGAGGGTTTGCATATGTAAATTTTTTAGCAGAAAAAATAAGTTGCTCTGGTAACCCCAGCATCTGCTGCCCACACACCACCCTGGGCTGCAGCGCCGTCCCGTAGTCCCCACCAAGGGACATTGGCCAGGGGATCCTGGCTTGGGGCCATCAGCCAGGAATCATCAGCTGCGGGATATTGTGGGGTACAGTGGCTGGGGGAATCGGCTCGGGGACGGTGGCCAGGGGACATCAGCTGAGGTCCATCGGGCAGCGGGGAGCACTGCCCTGTCCCTCGGCGGCCAAGGGGCTGCAGGGCGGGACTGCAGGAAGCCGGGGCCCGGGGCAGGAACTTCCTTTTGTGAAACACCCGCAGCCCGGGGCCGGACGAGTGTCGCACAGGCGTTGGAGGCAGCAGCGGGCCAGCTGCGGCCACCAGCCCTCTCCTCTCCTCCTCCTCTCCTCCTCCTCTCCTCCCCTCCCCTCCCCTCCCCTCCGATCATTCCCTGGAGCCAGCCAGGAACAGCCAGGAGCACCCTGACTCTGGTAGTGACCTCCATGTGACACTGCAGTGCCCCAACCCAGCAGCCCCCTGCCCCAGCTCACCCCCACACCGCAGCAGCCCCTGCATTCTGAGCTTTCCCCAGGGAAGCACCTGCTCTGCTCCCAGTCCCAGTATTTAATTGAAATCTGCACAAATTACAGCACATGTCTCCCCCACAGCCACAGCTGCCCTGTGACTCCAACAGCCTTGACAAAAGCTGACAGGGCAGTGCAGAGGCCTGTCCCCTCCCATGGTGATCAATGCACCCTCCCTGGTGCTGGGGCAGAGCTGGGCACCTGCAGAGTCTGGTCCTGGAGGCGCAGCACCACATCAGTGAGCAAGGAGAGGACAGCTGAGTTTTGGGGCTCACAGGTAGTTGTCCTCTTCCTCCTCCTCCTCCTCTTCCTCATCCCGTGCCAGTGCCTCGATGTCGTGGGTGATGTCCGTGATCTTGCGGTTGAAGGACTCGGACTGCAGGGAGCAGCTGTCGTAGCTGCGCACGGCCGAGGCCGACGTGTTGCTCATGCTGCGCTTGATGCGGCCGAAGCTGTCGGTGAGGATCCCGCCCTCCCGGATCCCGATGCTCTCCAGGAAGGTCTCAAAGTAGCCGATGTCTTGGTCAGGGATGAAGGGCCTCATTCCTGCCATAGGTACCGTAAGCCTCGGGAGGCTGCCCAGGTGGGCAGCACTGGGGTGCAATGCCAGCCCTGCTGGCAGTTTTGTCCCATCCTGTCCCCTGACATCCCCTGAAGCACACCCAACACCAGCACCACGTCCCCAGGGGATGCATAGGCATCACCAGGGTGACACAGGGTGGCTGCAGACACTCACCCAGGAGGAGGAACTTCCTGCGGTCCCCATAGAGGCGCAGGAGCTCGGTGCAGTACTCCTGCACTGGCGTGCCCAGCCGGTACTCGCGCAGCAGGATGGCAAACTGCTGGATCTCCTGCGGTGACAGCTTGTTGCGCAGCTGTGGTGACACAGGACAATTCGGGCTTGGGGACACTGGCAGCACAGCCCCCGACCCCCACCCTATGTCCCACTGCTGTTCCCTGGGCCGGGGGCTCAGACCTGCCCGCTGCCCCCCGCCCCAGCTGCTGCCACTGCTGGCCTACTGCTTGTCCCCGTGCCCGTCCCTGTGCCCGCACCGTCACCATGTAGTCCTGCAGCTGCTCCAGCCCCGCGCCGCTCTGGTCGCTGCCGCTGCAAGCGGTGGCCAGGCTGTGGTGGGAGCGGTGGAAGGAGGGTGAGGAGGTGCCACTGTAATACGCTTCAAAGGTCTCGTGGGAGCCATTGCTGTGGGAGGACAGGGGTCAGAGGGTCCCTGTACCCCTCAGAGGATCCCTGTACCCCTCGTGTGCCCAGGGCTGGGACATCACTGCAGCGGGGACTGGCACCCACACAAGGGCAGGGGCACCCACCCAGGGACACAAGGACCCCACACCGGTCCAGTGGCACCCACCCAGTCCGGGGGCACCCTGGGGGAGCCAGACTCACAAGGAGCTGCAGCAGCTGTAGTCAGCGTCATAGGCGTATGTCCCATCTGTACGGCAGCTCTCGCCTGGGGAGGGAGAGCTGAGATCTCATAGCAGAGACAAACCCCCCACAGTGTATCCATGTACCCCCACCTGTGAGCCCTGTGCTGTGCCCACACACCCATCACCCCACGCCACCCCGCTCGGTGTTCCCACTCCTGTCCCCAGCCACTCACTCCTGCTGGAGAGCCAGGGCCGTGTGGGCGTGGAGGTGTAGTGGTACCCAGCGCGGTCCACGCACTCGATGCTCTGGTCGCCGTAGATGATCTGGAACACCTGGCAGATGAGCGCACAGGACTCCTCACCAGCATCCTGCAGCGGGAAGGGAGGAGGGCGGTGAGGGCCGGTGGGCGGGCGAGCGGGCGGTGGGCGGCACATGCCGGGATCGCTCACCCTGTTGGGCACGGCAAGGATGATGAGGTTGGAGTAAGCGTCGGGGCAGGGCTCCTGGGGGTCCAGGGGGTTGCTGCCAGCGTGCCGCCGCTCCCAGCTGCCGAAGCCGGTGCCGCGCTCCC
>VZTJ01001438.1:1689697-1699890 GCA_013397795.1 Orthonyx spaldingii
GCTGTCCATGGCAGGACGCGGCGCTGCGGCCGCCCCCACTGCCCCGCTCGGCGCCGCGGCGCTTTCCTGTGTCGGAAACTCCACCAGGATAGCCGGGATGTGAGTTCCTGCCTCTCCTGGGGGGGGCTGGGACTGGACTGGGCTGGGCTGGGCTGGGCTAGGCTGGCACCGGCACTGAGACTAGGCTGGCACTGGGATTGGGACAGGACTGGGAGTGGGACTGGGACTGGGACTGGGACTGGGATAGGGGCTGAGCTGTTACTTGGGCAGAAGCAGGGGCTGAAATTGACTGGAATGGGACTGGAGCAGGGACTTGGACTGGTGCTGGTGCTGGGACTGGGGTTGACACTTGGACCGAGGCTGGGGCTGGGATTTGGGCAGGCTGGGGTTGAAGTGGGCAGAGATGGGACTGGAGCAGGTGCTGGGACCACAGCAGGTGCTGGGACCACAGCAGGTGCTGGTGGTGCCTGCAGGACTCTAGGAGCAGCTCCTGCTGCTCACTACAGGGCCCTTTCCAGGGGCTGGGGCTGGTTCTGCTTCCCTGTGACCCCACATCAGCCTCGTCCCCATGGGGCAGCTCTGGGGGCTCCCAGCCCTCGCTGACCACATCCTGTCCTGCTCACACGGGGCCCTGGCACTGGGAACAGCACTGGCAGAGCCCACGCAGCTGCACCCAGCACCCTGTCCCCACAGCTGCCCACGGGGTCCACACCCACCGTGGGTCTGGGGGTCTGCCCGGGATCGGGGCCTCCGGCAGGGAGGAGGTTGGCCCGGCAGTGGCCGTGTCCGGCAGTTTCCTCCCCGGGATGCTGCATCCTGCCTGTGCACCCCTTCCCTGCCGGCCACCACGCCTGGAACACTGGCATCCGCCAGGGCCACCGACACCAAGCAGGCAGCACTGCTGCAGCCATCCTGCTCTGTTAGTGATATCCCCGAGCACCCCGGGACAGAGAGGCATCATCCTGCCCTGCTTTGGAGCCCCAGCTGTGAGCTGGAGGTGCCGACAAGGACAGCATCCCACAGGCAGGGCTTATTGAAATGAATTTAATATCTCATGTTGCAGCAAAATTAAAAATATACAAAAAGTTTGTGGTATACAAAAAAGTCTCGGGACGGACCCCGGCCTCCCGCTCGCCCCCGCCTGCGCCGAGGGTCCCAGAGAAGAAGGTGGCACACAGAGTATTTACAGTACGTGACAGCAGCCGCCGGCTCCCAGCGCTGGGGGTTCAGGGATGTGGCTGAGACCCCGAGGCAGCCCCTGCCAGAACGAACTTCCCTCACTCCCTGAAGCTGGAGCAGCCCTGCTGCCACCCCTGGGTGACACCCCCAGGGACCAGGACCCCCCCATCCCCAGTGGGAGCTCAAGCACCCCTGGAGCTGTGCCCATCCTGGCTTGGCCCCCGGTCGTGCCCCCTGGTCACTCCAGTGGGCAGGCACTGCCATCCTGCTGGCAGCAGGGCGCTGGGCTTGCTGCTCCTGTGGCACAGGCTGGGTGGGGGGTGACCTGGGGCAGGAGCGAGACTGAGGGCTCTCCCCGAACCCCACACGTGGCCAGACTCCTCTGCCCAGAGCAGCCCTGGGCTGAGGGTACCGTGGCTTGAGTGCATAGAAAAGTGTCCCTCTGACCCACCAGCGCGGCCCTGGGGGCCCCTCACAAACCCCGGCGTGGAGGGCATGGGGGGTGCAGGTCACTCCAAATGGCGTCTCTGCTCTGGGGGGGACAGGGAGAGGGGCTGGGGCAGGGGGACCCGGAGGAGCCGCCCCGCGCTGGCACAGAGTCGCCACGTGTCCCATCCCCAGATCCTCTGTCAGCCGCACCCAGTGAGGAGCTGCCACCACCCGGGCACCGTACAGGGCTGAGGTGACACTGCTTGATGCCTGCAGCGGTGAGCCCCCGGACCAGCCTGGCACCCCTGGCTGCTGCCCCCCACCTTCCCTGAGGAAAAGAGACCCCACCCCAGAGCCGCCCCNCACCCCAGAGCCGCCCCCCGCCCGGGGCCGCCCCAGCACGACCAGCACACACCCCCGGGGGCTGCCCTGACACGGCAGCGAAGGAGGGGTGCAGGTGGCGAGGGCCCAGCCCACTGCCCAGCCCCAGCCATGTTCCACACCCTCCTCCTGAAGGGTTTCCGAGGCTTCCAGTTAGCACCAGTTAGCACCAGTGACCCCAGCGATGGCCAGCCCAGCCTGCTGTCACCCCAGCTACCAAGAAATGGGAAATAAAAGCAATGTGATGCCACCGCCACCACACACCCACCCACCCTGGCCGTGTCACAGGGCCGGGCACCCACGCTGGCCCTCAGGGACCCCACATCCCAACCATTCCCAGGTGCAGCTCTCCCATCCCAGCCCTCCCATCCTCAGTGCCTCACACGGTGCCTCATGGCACAGAGGGGCTCTCAGTGCTGCCCACGCTCCCCAGCCTGGGCAGGGCTTGGCACTGTGGCTCGGGGCAGCCAGAGGCCCTGTGCAGCCATGGCAGGGGCACAGGGGATGCAGGGAAGGCACAGGGGCTGTGGGTGCAGGGGGGTCAAGGGGCTGGGCAGCACAAGGCTGGGGGGTCCAATAGCTCCCCTGCCCTGCAAACCCCGGCCAGCCCCTGCACACTCACACACACACACAGACATGCACACAACCCCTCCGGGACAGGCCCGGCCTGGGGGCACAGGGTACATTCAGCACAGCCCCTCGGTGGGGGCCGACGGACCCGGGCAGGACCAGGGACACATTCAAACCCGGAGCCCGGGGCAGCCCCACTCCTCTGGGGAGGAAGGAGCAGGCAGGGCCAGGTGGGGCAGGGACAGGGACAGGCAGGGGAGAGGCAGGGAGGACACAGGGAGAGGTCAGGGGAGGCAGGGTCCCAGCTCAGGTTTATACTGGGGAGCTGGAGGGGGCTGATGCTGATGAAGGAGTGAATGGAATGCTCCCGGGTGGGAAGTGATGCCAGCCCAGGAGAGGAGAACGGCTGGGGGTGAATCCCACTTTGGGGAATCCGGGGAACGCCGGCGGCCCCGCACACACCCCTCAGTGGTGCCAGCCAGGCCCTGCCACCCCCGGCCCCAGCGGAGGTAGAAAATGTCACACAAAATGTCACCATTCAGGTGAAAACAAACCCGATGAGATGAAGCAGTTCCTGTAGGGATGGGGGGAGTATGGGGTGCGGCCATCCTGGCCGCAGCTGGGGACCCAGCTCAGAACCAGGGGTGCAGGGTTTGTGCCCACCACCAAGCGGCCCCCCAGGCCAGGGTCTGTGCCCCACAAGACAGTGGAGACCCCATGGCACTGGGGACATGGCTCAACCCTGAGCCCGGGGGACTGAGGATGGATATGAAGGGGCTCACTCAGGGTTGGTGTGGCAGAGTGTGGGGGAAGTGGGAGACATGGGGGGCACTGGATGGGCCCCGGCTGTCCCTGCCCCAGCTCCCTGGGGGTGACAAGCCCCACGCATACCCCAGCGCAGCCACGTTCCATTCCCACGGCTCTGCCGTGGCACAGGCACCTGTGTTCCCATGTGCTGCCCACTGTGCCCCGCCGTGCCCCACCGTGCCCCTGGCAGCGGCCAGCCTCCATCCCAGGGTGCCCCCGACCCCCATCCTGCACCTCTGATAGGGGCCACAGCCCCCACCGCCTGGGCTCAGGCACCGGTGAGGTATTTTGGCAAGGACGAGCCCTGGAGGGCATGGGGCGGCCACCGTCGGGTGGGACGGATCTGGGCTGCGGAAAGGCAGCGCGGGGAGGGGATAGCACCAAGAGACCTCCCCGGCCACCGCTCGCGGGGCGCTCGGCATGGCGACACGGCAGCACCGGCAAACCCGAGGGAAGGCAAACGGCTGTGGAGACACAGGGTGGCCTGGGCGGCACCAGGGCTCCCGCCGCAGCCTCATGCCCCCCGACCTACACGGTGGTCTCGTACTCCAGCACCTCCTGTGGGGCACCGGGGGTGCGGTACTGCAGGCATGGGGTGATGGGCGATGCGTACTCCAGCGCCAGGATGGTCTTCCGCAGGCGCCGGTCGATGAAGTGGGCGTCCCAGGCCGGGTACTTCTTCCTGGGCAGGTCAATGCGGATGACAGGCCTCTCTGTCCGCGGGGCGCGGGCGGCCGGCACTGGCAGGGCACAGGGTCTCACCTGGAAGACGGGCACGCAGCTGTCCCGCTCCCCCGGTGCCCCTTCCCGCTCCCCCCCTGTAGTCCGTGGCAGCGAGCGCGGGGGGCTGGTGACAGCTTCCACTGGGGACCCTGGCACCGGGGGTGGCTGCTGCCGGAAGATGCAGCCCCCGATGCGGTGGCTGAAGATGGGGCCGTTGGGGTGCAAGAGGCAGTAGTAGATGAACATGAAGAAGATGCCGAGGGCGAAGCTGGAGCTAACCACACAGACGAGGATTAAGGCGTCGAAGTCGGAGGTGGTCTCGCGGTCGTAGTACAGGAACCAGAGGATGGTGAGGGCGGCGTTCTCTGACAGTGTGATGACGTAGTAGATGCACATGCGGTAGCGGCTCCGGCCCTCCTTGACGTTGAACCAGCAGAAGATGTAGATGATGCCCACCACCATGTTGTAGATGATCTCCTCCCACTTGGACATGCAGAAATCCGTCTCGCCCTGGATGATCCAGAAGGTCATGATGCACCAGTGGGTGACGATGAAGATGCCGAAGTAGAGCTGGAACACGGAGGCAAAGAGGGCAAAGGCGATGGCACGGGCGGCGATGGTGAAGAGGTGCCAGAGGATCTGCACCACGGCGCCCTTGTAGGACATGGGCATCTTGTCCTCCCGCGAGTCCCGCAGCACCTTCTGGTAGGACGCGATCATCCAGGCCAGCGAGACCAGCGAGGCCGAGGCCGAGAGTCCTGCAGGGAGTAGATGTGAGAGCCCGCGGAGGCCAGGGACTCCCTCCCGCCACCCCGTCCCCTGCGAGGGCTGTCCCTTACCCTGCAGCGGCTCGATGCTGTTCTGCTGCACCATGATGCTGAGCTGCAGCACGAGCTGGGGCGCGCTCTTGAGGAAGGCCTCCAGCAGCCGCAGCATGCTGATGTCGGCGCTCTCGAACATCATCCGCCAGTAGAAGTGGCGGCGGCGGTGCTCGGCCTGCCACCGGCTCTGCAGCCCCAGGTACAGCGTGCGGAGGTACCTGTGCGAGGCAGGGGAAGGGTGAGATGAGCCCGCGCTGCCAGGTGAGCTCCCCTCGCTCTGCCCACACCGTGAATGCCCCTGTGACTGCTACCAACCTGTTCCTGCTGATTTGGGACCATGGGAAGCCGCCTAGGCCAGGGGTGCCAAAGGCTGCAGGGCAGCAGCAATGCTGAACACATCCCTGTCCCATGCCAGGGCTCCGATTTGGGAAGGGGCAGCTCATGCAAAGCCAGATCAGCACCCCAGAGTCCCGGGCCACCACTCCACTGCCCACCCAACCATACAGTGCCTACCCACCCATCACCGCAATCCTTAACCACTCCTGCAGGGTCTGGCTTCCCCCAGCTGGGGATCCCACCCACAGCTCCACTCTCCAGCCACCCATGGATTCAGGGTGCCCCAACCCAGCACCACATCCGGCTGCTTCTCAAAAGGGATATTTTGGTCCCACTCTGCTTCCTCCTAGCCCAGTCAGGATGGAGGCACCAGCTGGTTGTGCCGTGCTGCCCGCGGGAAGCTCCCGGCACTCACGCCGGTTTTGCCTGGGCTCTTGGCAGGGCTGCGGGCGCAGCCACACGCTGGCCCCGGCCATCTGGTGGTCGGCCGGGGGTCAGCGGAGGTGTGCGTGGCACCGACGCACGCCCGGCTGAGTCACCGCCACCAGGGACCCTCCCCACGGCACCGGGCCAGATCCGGCACCGCAGGAGGGGACACGGGGCTGGCCAGGCGGGGCATCCCCGGGCAGCCCTGCCTGCACCACGGCCAGGGCTCTGCTGGCGAGGAGAAGGGAGGCGGATAAGGAGAAAAACAGGTGCAGCAGGAGGACGTCAGGCCATAGATCCCTCCCAGTGAATAAAATCCTCTGGCAGAGCAACGGCTTCTCCATCAGCTCCAGAATGTGCTGCCAGACAACTCCATCAGCCCAGAGCATGGGAGAAGGCCTGATCGCAGCACTTTCAGCTCATCCGTCAGCAGGAGGAGGCAGGAGCCAGCCTTGCTCCCGCTGCAGGGACAGCCAAGTGCTCCCACCCCCGGGGCTGCACAGCCTGGAGAGCACAGCGAGGGCCATCAGCTGGGGCCACCAAGCCCTCAGGACACCCTGCTGCCATCTGCTCCGCCCTGCCAGCCCCACTCGCAGCCCTCAGCGGCTTCTCTGTGCTGGTGTCAGTGTGACGTTTTAACCTCCACCTCCGGGGCAACACCTAATTTTAGCCTTTGCTGCAGCACTGTTTGGGGTGGGGAGAGGCTGTGTCTGCCCGGCTGCTGGCGCAGATCCACATCCCAGTGCCACCTGCTCAAAGCAGCCAGGCCAGCGTGGCCTTTGTGGCACCACCACAGCCACTGCCTCTCAGAAGGGCCTGGTGAAGGACACTCCTCGCTGGTGGGGAGCAAACCAGTGACAGCCCAGGGGTGGAAGGGGGAAGGTATAGGGGGAAATAACTGGGGAAGCAATGTAGAACCCTGGCTGCTGTAGGGCGTCACTGCTGTTCCAGGGTGCCCATGCATGAACCAGGGTTGGGCGCCGGTGACCTCATCCTGTCCCTGTAATTAGTCTTGATAATTGGGCTCATCAGCACCACAATCCCGCTGTCCATGGCGCAGGGCAGCCCCTGCACACACACAACAGAGTCACCAGCCCTGGGTCCTGCATTGTTCAACAAGTGACCCATGGTCTCCCCAGCTTTCAGAAAGGGCACAATTATCCCTCTGTCTCTCCACCAACTCCATAGGTCTCATTAAAATGAGATTTCATCTCCCATCAACTCGCCCGAATGAAATGTTGATTCTTATTAGTTCTGCATTTGATCATCCCGTAGTGTTTCAGCCCAGTGAGCGATCCCGGCGCTGCCAGCGCGGCGGGCGCTCCCCAGCCCTGTGCCGCGGCAGCTGCATGGGAAACACAGAATCAATCACTTGAAAAAAAAAATCATTTAATTTTCAAAAAAACTGATGATGAGGCAGAAACCGACAGTGAGAGCTCTCAGGGCTAATTGCTCCCTCCTTTGTATTGCAATGAGTGATCCAACAAAAACCCTGCAGCAGGAAGGTGGTGGCTTGGGTGGGCACTGGTTTTGTCAGAGCCCCTCTACAGCCGGATTTGTCACCAGTGTCACCGTTTGCCCCCTACTCCCAACTACTCAGCCCAGTTTTCAGGTGTTGGAAAAAACAAACGAGGAGAAAAGCCCAACACTGGTTACAAATAAATCCGCTAATCATCATCCTCAGATGGAAAAGGACGAGGGGCCCTCCAGTCCCAGAGCGAGCAATAGGAAGTGTGATTTTCCTAGAAGATAATTTGAGATCTCATCCCTTAATCCTGTATTAAAACAAGGAGAAAATTGCTTCTCTGTTACAGCCATTTTAATCTCTTACACATCCTACCAAGTCAGGTCATCAGGGAGAGCTGCACATGTGCCCATGTCACCTCCCCATGTTCCAGCAGCCCCACACCCCAAGGTGTCCTGGATACTTGGGGAGGATGGAAGTACCTGAGGGCACTTGCACTCAGGGAAAGGCTTGGTCTGGCCCTAAAACCCTTGTCCTGTGCACCAGGGCCAGGTGGGGACCCCCAGCACTGGATCCTGCATCAGGACAAGCTGACACCCCAAAGCTGGGTGCTTCCAGGGCTGGGAGGGCTCCTGCTGCCACACAGACAGAGCAAAGCTCCAGGGAGCACAGTGGTGGGGAAACCTGCAGGTCCCAGCTCTGCCACCCCTCAGGAGCCCACCCAGGATGTCCTTGCCCCCCTGAACTGCCACCAGACTGGCACCAGGACTGAGGGGTGGCACTGGGTCCCCAAGCCAGCACAGGATGGGGGTACACAGGCTGATGGGGGCTTTCAGGAAGAGAAGGAACTGCAGGTCTGGCCCAAGTGACCCCAGGCAGCCAAACCATGTGTGACCCTGGGCTAACACAGACACAGACAGGGCTGTCCCCAGCCCAATGGGACCTGCAGCACACCCTGCCCAGCTGCCAGCCCGCAGAGGTGGCAGGGGACCCTGACACGCTTCCAAGAACACTGGCATGAGCAGCATCCCTGCCCTGCAGAGCTGCTTTGGTGAAGAAGCTGTGAGTAGATAACAATTCCTGAGCTGCAAAACCATCCGAGCATGGCCCACGAGCACGGTGGTGGTGTGGGACCAGCTGGGGACAGGCCCATGCTGCTGCTGCTTACACGGGCCCAGGGTCATGCCACCAGCAGCATCTCTGGAGAGCACCCGTGATGGAGTTTGTGCACGTGCACCATGAACATACCAATGACAACTAACTTCAACAGCTTTCATTAGGGATAACCAGTGCTCAGAGCTGCTTTTGCAGGTGGGAAGCAGCTGTATTTTTCGGATTGGGGGTCTTTATCACAGGTGGGGCTCGGGGCTGTGCAGTGAGGTTGGTAGAGGTGAGATCTGCAGAGGTGAGGGAGAAGGCAGGTAAATCAGGAAGGGGGAGAAAAGGGGCACAGTGCTCTGACCGGGGAAAATCCTTCCTTTCACCTGCAGCATTTATCCAACACTTCTCTAACTGCCACATCCTCCTGCACCAGATCCAGCCCCGCTAATGGGTTTAACAAACTGCATTTAACTGGTCACCCAAACTAATCCCAAATCCAGAGATTAGAAAGAGCCTCAGCTGCTGCTTGAGACCAACATGTCCTGGAGGGTGAGTGCTGAGAGTTACCGCTTTAATTGGCTTAGGAGTCTCCATGGCACAGCTGATCCCAGAGCGGGACTGACACCCCCAGGAGCAAAGCCCCCGGCTGCGGCTCAGCTGCAGCTTGGGCCGCGATCAGGTGTGTCAGGCTCACACCAGCTGCAGGCAGGGCCAGAGCTCCTGCCCTCTCCTTCACCAGCTCCCTCCACACACTGAAGCAGGTTTTGTGCCCACCTTGCAGCCAGAGTTCCCTGAGAGTGGCCGCACAGACAGGGGGAGCGGGGAGGGCAGGTGCTTTGGCAGGTGTGCTGAGCACGGCACGCACTGCGCTGGCAAACAAAGTTAAACACCCCAGAGCATCCGAGGAGGAGCAGCAGAGGAATGAACGTGCAGACACCAACAGGGATAGAGCGAGGAGCCTCTACTACAGGACTCAGGAGGGGAAACAGGATGGAAACCCGAGCCGGGAATGCTGCCGGCTCCACGCATTGTTCCGGGAATTTGCCATTGTCTGCCCTCCCGGCACCGGCTCCTCCAGAGTCGCTCCGTGCCAGAGCCCGGCTCTTCCCCAGCGCCTGGGGTTGGGGATAGGAGGGCGCGGGGCTGGGTCCGCGGCACAGAGGAGGAAGGTGCCAAGAAAACACCACCTTGGGCAGCTGGGTAGTCTGCAGAGAGGTGGATGAAGGGCCTTGAGTTGCCCCAGCCTTCTGTCTGCTGCTTGCCCTGCCCATGCCATCAGCCTGAACCCAGGACAGGGATGGGGCAGCAGCAGAGCCTGGACAGGCTGGGGACCACCAGGGACCATCAGGGACCACCAGCACCTCCACACCCACCACTCCAAAAATACAGAGAGATCAGGACAGGAGCCTCGGGGTGTTCAAGGCCCAGCATAATCACTTCACACTCCCAGGACCGCACTGCCATGGCCAGGCACATCCCCAGCAGACCCAGCACCACCTGGTAGCAGGGATGGCAGGGCTGTGGCACCAAGCTGGGCTGCGGCTCCTCACCCACTCCCACAGCTCCTACCCACACCCCCATGGCTCTTCCCCACCACCCATCCTGCTGGGGCTGCAGAGAGATTGATCCTTGTGCCTCCCCCAGCTGCCTGGACCCCTGCTTCACCTCTCCATCCCCACCCACTTCCCTCATGCCCTGCCAACTCCTCCATGCTGTTATCCCCACCCATGTCCCTGCTGCACTGTGCCGCTCCCTCCAGGCCTCGCCTGGCTCCATGACTCCCATGTCCTCCCTCCTCCTGTGCCCCCAGACCTGCCCGAGCTGCAGCAGGGGGATCAGGCCCTGCAGCAGCCCCATCCCAGCCCCCTGTGCCGTCACCCCCAGACACCCTGGTACCTCCAGACCTGCCCCAGCTGCAGCAGGTGTGTCAAGCCGAGGAGCCTCCCCATCCCCCC